>LVTN01000299.1:77600-167717 GCA_001649415.1 Musa itinerans
AAAATATATTTCGATCTAGACAATTAATACTAAGCATTAATCAAGTTGTCCGGCATGTCATTGGTCCCTCGACGCTTCGTCCGATTCTTCGGCGCATCGTCCTCTCTTGCGGCCTATTACCCAATCGGCCAGTTGACTTCGCAACTCCGATATCCTTAGCGCAATATCCACTCTTCTTGGCCCGATGCCCGAATCTATGGCCCGAAGCTTTCTATCGATATGTCGACCATTCCTCTGGCCCGACGTCCAATCTTCTGACATGTTTTCCTCCGGCACAACATGATTTTTCCTGCTTTAATTGTCTCATCCTGATCGAAGCATCCTGCGTCACTCAAAATGCATATTAAAGCATAAACACATATCGATTGGTTTCATCATCAAAATTTGAGATTCAACAAAGCTGAGTAAGATAAAGAACTTCAGGCCTATCCTTATGCAATGAGAGTAATTAAATTCTTGCAAAAGTTTTGGCCAACCTCTTCTTAACTCTCTTATTGTAAAGAGTAATCAGCCTTTATTTTTTTCAATCATAATATCCGAAATAACATCTATATGTTCTCATTTGACTTAACCTTGAGTAGGTTTACGATCATCAAGAGACTCTTGGGAGCCATTTGCAGAATGTTTCAATTAGTTAACTTTCCTGAGCATTAATTGTATTCGTTGGATTATGTCTTGCATATCTTGCATTAATTGTATTCGTTGGATTATGTCTTGCATATCTTGCCCTTCTTATGCATGTTTGATTAACGGAATGCTTCTCACTTTTTAGGGGCCAACAAGGTATTGGATAGGGATATAGTTTTGGTAAGCTTTAATGGTCTTAGGGCAACCGTGCTTTGCATCTCGGGCAAGGCTGGACCCGTTGGACAATCTCCTGAACTCGGGCATGGGTGGAGCTGGAGTCGTCGGTTGACCAACCGAGCTGTGCGACTCGAGCTCAGGTTGGACTAGCGAGTCGCTGGTCGGCGGACCGTGCTGTGCGACTCGGGCAGAGACTGAACGTGTTGGCTGAGCAAATGGACTCGGGGTCAGGTTGGACTGGCGAGTCATTGGTCGGCGGACCGAGTTGTACGACTCGGGCAGAGACTGAACTAGTTGGCCGAGCAAATGGACTCGGGCTCAGGTTGGACTGGTGAATCACTGGTCGGCGGACCGAGCTGTGCGACTCGGGCAGAGACTGAACCTGTTGGCCGAGCAACTAGACTCGGGCTTAGGTTGGACTGGCGAGTCGCTGGCCGGCAAACCGAGCTGCGCGACACGGGCAGAGACTTAACTTGTTGGCCGAGCAACTGGACTCGGGCTCATGTTAGACTGGCGAGTCGATGGTCGACGGACCGAGCTCTGTGACTCAGGTAGAGACTGAACGTGTTGGCCAAGCAACTGGACTCGGGCTCATGTTGGACTGTTGAGTCGCTAGTCGGCGGACCGAGCTGTGTGACTCGGGGAGAGACTGAACCTGTTGGCCGAGCAATTAGACTCGGGCTCAGGTTGGCTTGGCGAGTCGCTGGTCGACGGACCGAGCTGTACGACTCGGGCAAGGACTGAACCTATTGGCCAGGCAACTAGACTTGGGCTTAGGTTAGACTAGCGAGTCGCTAGTTGATGGACTAAGTTGTGCGACTCGGGCAGAGACTGAACTTGTTGGCCAAGCAACTTGACTCGGGCTCAGGTTGGACTAGCGAGTCGTTGGTCGACGGACCGAGCTGTGCGACTCGGGCAGGGACTAAACCTATTGGCTGAGCAACAAGACTCGGGCTCAGGTTGGACTGGCAAGTCGTTGGTTAGTAGACCGAGTTGTGCGACTCGGGCAGAGACTAAACATGTTGGTCGATCAACTGGACTCGGGCTCAGGTTGGACTCGCGAGTCGCTGGTTGGCGGACTGAGCTGCGCGACTCGGGCAGAGACTGAACCTATTGGCCGAGCAATTATACTTAGGCTCAGGTTGGACTAGCGAGTCGCTGGTCGGTGGACCGAGCTGTGCGACTCGGGCAGAGACTGAATGTGTTGGCCGAGCAATTGGACTCGAGCTCAAGTTGGACTGGCGAGTCGTTGGTCGATAGACCGAGCTGTGCGACTTCGACAGAGACTGAACCTGTTGGTCGAGCAACTGGACTTGGGCTTAGGTTAGATTGGCAAGTCGCTGGTTGGCGGACTGAGCTGTGCGACTCGGGCAAGGATTGAACCTGTTGGTCGAGCAATTGGACTCGGGCTTAGGTTGGACTAGCGAGTCGCTGGTCGATAGATCGAGCTGTGCGACTTGGGCAAAGACTGAACCTATTAGCCAAGCAACTAGACTTGGGCTCAAGTTAGACTGATTTAGCACCGGCCGTCGGGTGGCGCACCGAGATGCACGTGTAGTAGCGCATGCACGTGTTACTGCACATGTGCCATATCGAGCGGAGTAACGTAGGTTCTTGCGGGAAATTTTCTATCATAAGCGGGCCTTTGGCAAGAAATTTCCTATCACGAGCGGGCTTTTGGCGGGAGCTTCGAAACTGGGGAATCCGGGGAGATCCAGGAGTTATGGCAAGTTTGAATGATGCGATCGTCTCTTCCCTTAGGGAGCCCAAATGTCGGCTTAGGGGCAGCATGTTTCTTCTTTATAAACCCCTGACCGTGGAATGTGGTGGCATTGCTTAGTCACTATTCTCCCCACTTACGCCTCGGCTCGCCGCTCATTGTTTTGAGGTCGAGATGTCTTCGTCTTCATCTTCCCCCTCCTTGGGTCGATCATTTTCCGAGATCAGTAGCTCGGGTTCTGGTAGTTCTTGGGTAGAGGTGATTAGTTCTTCATCGGGTGGCTCGGCCCTAGTGGATTCAAAGGCCTTTGCGGCCCTGCAAGTGATTAGGTCATGGCATGATGTTGACTCGATGGTGCCCGAGAACTTATTAGGTCTGATTCAGGATCATTATAGTATCCCGAAGGATTATGGACTTCATGCTCCGTGTCCTAGTCAGCGTCCTTACGACCCATTTCCTAATGGGTTCAGGCTGACCACGGATGCTCTGGAGGCGGGGCTGCACTTCCCATTGCACTCAGTCATCAAAGAATGCCTTCGTTGGTGGGGGATCTCACCATCCCAGATGGCGCCGACCACCTAGCGTTATCTGGTGGTTTTTCTCGGGGAGTGTCGGGGGGCAGGGATCAAACCGACCCGAACCCTCTTCTTAGCATGCTTTCGCTTATGCAAGGGGTGGGGCGGGTATTACTTGATCGCCCAAAGTGGGTTTAAGATTAGCGGGGCACCCTCCAACAATAAGGGGTGGAAGGCCCGTCATTTCTTCGTGAGTTGTAGTCGAGGGCAGGGGTTTTACGTCGGGTGGACCTCCCGGGCTATTAACAACGTTCCCCCTTTTCTTTCGCATGAAGAGATCGAGCACATGGAGCGACTAAGAGAGATCTTGTCCTCCTCTCGGGCCATCAGGGGAATGACCGAGTGGTTGGTTGAAGCGGGGCTAAGCCCAGCCACTATGAGTATGACCAGATTCATGCCCGAGGTGCTCTCTCTCTCTCTTTCCTTTTTATGATGTCTTACTAATCATACATTTGTTTCACAGAAATGGTGAATCTCTAGATTTTGAAGGGGATGCCCCGTTCTTTCGTCATGGTGCAGTCGACTTGGGAGCGCGAAGGATCCGACTCCGGGGTTCCTTCGAAAAAGGGGACACCGGCATGTGGGTCGAAGTCACCCAGGGAGCCGGAGGTGGGTTGACCGAAGAAGAAAGCCAAGGTCGACACCCGGAAGGTTTCGGAAGGTATGGCGAACCGCGGAGTGGCGACCCTAGGGATGGGTGAGTCGGGTGGCGGCCTCTAGGGCGACGGTTCGACGCGTGCGCGGGAGAGTGGGCATGTCAGCTCTCCTAGTGAAGGCACTTTAGAGAGATCCACAGTTCGCCCGAAGTCGATGAGGGACTTATGTCGCATCAGTGCTCGCTCTGAAGGGGAGCCTTTTCAGGCCCTTAATATGGCTGACCTTCTGGAGGAGGAGTTGGGGGCACCTTACAGCACCAGATAGCCAACTCTCAAAGCTGAGAGTAGGATCTGGTTTGATGGGTCGGCGGCCCAAGAGTTCTCACGTGGGGTGCTGCATCCGACACTAGTGAAGCAGCTATACTCTTCACCCTCCGTGGTGCTGATGGATCGAGCGGCTAAGTCCCTCGTTTGGGTGAGTTCAATGTTTTTCTCGCTACTATCTGGAAGCGGGCACTGACGCCAATCCCTATGCAGGGACAACATTACACCATGGCCTTGATCAACTGCGTTTACGATGCCGGTAGGGTGATCGAGCATATGGGTGAGATGAACTTGGGCCTTCACCGAGAGATTAAGGAGCTGAAAGGCGGGCTTGGTCCAACAGCCGTGGCAGCAGCCAAGCAGCATGTCACAGATTTGGAGGTTGAGGTCGAACGACTGAAGGCCGAGCTGGTCAACTCCCAACGTCAATTGAAGGAGAGTCGGGGGCGGGTTCGGGCTCTGGATGATGAGCTACTGACTCTTTTGCGAAACGCTGAAGCTATGCGGTCGACATCCCGGGTGACGAAGGAGTCTTTGGCTGAGGAGCACTGGTTGGCGCCTGAAAGAGTGAAAGAGGCTATCTCCGAGTACAAGAAGTCCCTGGGGTTTGAGCTTGGTGTGGTGAGATCAGGCCAAGTAACTTATGAGTTTGGGTACCGAGTCGCCCTTGCTTGTGTTCGGGCGAAGTGTCCCGACCTGGAGGTGGAGTCGGATCCCTTCACCAATCTTCCTGAGGACCAAAGTGTCAAGATGCCGGATGAGGGCCCTTTCAATGAAAGCCCAGAGGGTCCCCCGAGTTGAGGGATGTTTCCCAATCTCCTCTTTTTTTTTTATCTCTTGGTCGGGTCGAGTTTTTGAGTTGTAATACTTGGACCAAGCATAATGTATGTGCCTTTTGAATTATGGAAAATATGTTTAAGTGTTTGATGTACCGACGTGTCTAAGGATAAAACTTTTTGAGATTTACAGTGTTCCACATCCTTGGTAGAGGTTTTCCCTCCGTGGTTTTGAGGCGGTAGGTTTATTCTCGAATCACGTCATAGACTCGGTAGGGGCCTTCGCAGTTCGGTGCAAGCTTTCCTCTTTCTCAGGTTGGATCGCTTACTTCGGTCTTTCGAAGGACGAGGTCTCTGGCCTTGATTGGTTGTGGGCAGACCTTGTGGTTGTAAAGTCGGGTTGTGGCCTTTTTGTACACCAGGGTGCATAGGTGCACCTCAGCCCTTCTCTCTTCGAGTAAGTCGAGGCCGGCCCTGAGGCCTTTCTCGGAGTTGTCTTCTTTGAAGGTGTCAATGCGCCAAGTTGGGAATACCATTTCAGGCGGGAGGATTGCCTCGGTTCTGAACGCCAGGCTGAATGGGGGTTCCCCCGAAACAGCTTTGGGGGTCGTTCACAATGCCCATAGGACGCTAGGGAGCTCGTCTACTCAAGCTCCATGTGCCCAGTCACCCTCCTTTTGAGGCCTTCCAGGATTGCTCAGTTTATGACCTCGACCTGGCCATTGGTTTGGGGGTGCGCGACCGAGCTAAACTTCAACTATATCCCATAGGACTGATAGTAGGCTTTGAACTTGGCGTTGTTAAACTGAGCTTCATTGTCGATGATGATGGCCTTTGAGATTTACAACGTTCCACGTCCTTGGTAGAGGTTTTCTCTTCATGGTTTCGAGGTAGTACGTTCCTTCTCGAACCACGTCACAGACTCAGTAGGGGCCTTCACAGTTTGGTGCAAGCTTTCCTCTTGCTTAGGTTAGATCACTTACTTCAGTCTTTCGAAGAACGAGGTCTTTGGCCTTGATCGGTCATGGGTGGACCTTGTAGTTGTAAAGTCGAGCTATGGCCTTTTTGTACGCCAGGGTGCGTAGGTGCACCTCGGCCTTTCTCTCTTTGAGTAAGTCAAGGCCGACCCTGAGGCCTTCCTCGGAGTTGTCTTCTTTGAAGGTGTCAGTGCGCCAAGTTGGGAATATCATTTCGGGCGGGAGGATCACCTCAGTTCTGAATGCCAAGTTGAATGAGGATTCCCCCGAAGTGACTTTGGGGGTCGTTCGCAATGCCCATAGGATGCTAGGGAGCTTGTTTACCCAGGCTCCATGTGCTCTGGTCACCCTCCTTTTGAGGCCTTCCAGGATTGCTCGGTTCATGACCTTGACCTGGCCATTGGTCTGGGGGTGCACGATCGAGCTGAACTTCAACTGTATCCCATAGGGCTAATAGTAGGCTTTGAACTTGGCGTTGTTAAACCGGGCTCCTTGTCGGTGATGATGGCCTTTGGGATACTGAACCGGGTGATGATATTCCTCCATGTGAAGCCTTGAACTTGTTTTCCATGATAGATGCCAAGGGTTCAGCCTCGACCCACTTTGTGAAGTAGTCGACCTCGATGATGAGGAAGTGTCATTGCCCCGAAGTTGGGGGGAAGGGCTCGAGGAGGTCAAGACCCCATTGGGCAAAGGGCCAAGCTGCGTCTATCAGGGCGAGGGGAACCGCGGGCTGGTGCTATAATCGGGCGTGCCTTTAGCATTGTTAGCACTGCCGCACGTATGATAGGGCATCTTAGCGCATGGTCAGCCAATAGTATCCCTGTCTGAGGATCTTGAAGGCCAATGTTCGGTCGCCGATGTGCTCCCCGCAGATTCCCTCGTGGAGCTCGGTGAGGACCGTCTCGACCTCAAGTGGTGAGAGGCAGCATAGGAGGGGTTGAGAGAAGGCTCTTTGGTACAACTTTTTGCCAATCACATAGTACCAGTCATGGGTTCGTCTTAGTCATCGCGCGACCATCGGGTCGTCAGGTTGTGTCCCATCCCTCTTGAAGCGGAGGATTTCCTCCATCTAGCTTGGAGAGACCTCGGTCCCGGTGATGTCGCGGGTCAGCACTATTGAGACCGTGAGGGATTCGTCTGTTGGGGTTCCTCCCGGGTTGTGAGCGGAGGCCAGTCTGGCCAAGGCATCAGCTTGCACATTCTGCGCATGAGGTATCCTCTTAATTGAGAGGCAGTCGAAGCGACGGGCAAGCCGTCTTACTTCCGCTAGGAATAGCGCCATGGTTGGGTCTCGGGCTTCGTAGCTCCCGTTGACGTGTCCCACCACCAGCTGAGAGTCGTTAAAGGCCTTGAGGTCGCCCACATGCATTTCCAAGGTGAGGCACAATCTGTGGAGTAGTGCCTCATATTCGGCTTCGTTGTTAGTGTCCCTGAATCGTAGCCGAAGCGCCCGTTCATGTGTTTCTTCGGTCGGGCTCCTGAGGATGAGTCTGGCCCCTACTCCCTCGACGGTTGTCGACCCGTCCACATACTAGGTCCATGTGCACTTGTTATGTCCCTGTCCAATAGCATGATCTTCGAGGGTTAGTTCGGAGATGAAGTCGGCCAATACTTGGGTTTTTATGGTCGTCTTGGGGGCGTATTGGATGTTGAACTCACCGAGCTTGACTGACCACCGCAGCATCTGACCTGATGTGTCGAACTTTGAGAGGATTTGGCGCAGGTGTTGGTCGGTTATCACCTTGATTATGTGGGCTTGGAAGTATGGTCGCAACTTTCGGGTCGTCTTTATCAGTGCGAGAATCAGCTTCTTGATCATGAGGTACCATACCTTAGGTCCGACGAGAACATGGCCAACATAATAGATGGGTTACTGTGCCGATGGCGCCTCTCGAGTTAACACCGAGTTGACCGCTTGTGCCGAGGCCGCGAGGTAAAGACCGAGGACCTCGCCCGGCTCGGGCGATGCGAGTCGGGGCAATCAGGCGAGGTACGCCTTCAGCTTTTTGAAGGCTTCCTCGTATTCCTAGGTTCACGTGAAGTTGTCGGCCTGCCAAAGGGCTCGGACGAAGGGGAGGCACTTGTCTCCTGAACGCAACACAAACCTACTGAGCGCTGCTAGTTTTCCAGCGAGGCACTACACTTCTTTGATCGAGCGGGGAGGCCGCATCTTTGTTATGGCCCAAACCTTTTCTAGGTTGGCGTTTATTCCTCTCTAGTGGATGACGAACCCGAGAAACTTCCTCGAACGGACCTCGAAGATACACTTCGAAGGGTTTAGGTGCATGTCGAACTGCCTGAGGGCCCAGAAGGTCTCTACTAGATTGGCCAGATGTGTGCTTGCTGACTTGCTCTTCACAATCATGTCGTCGACGTATACCTCCATGTTCCTCCCGAGCTGTTGTTTGAACAGCTCATTGACCACTCTTTGGAAAGTCCACCCTGGCATTTTTCAGGCCGAAAGGCATTACTTTGTAATAATATACTCCCCTATTGATAATGAAGGCGGTGTGCTCTTGGTCTTGCGATGCCATCCGGATCTGGTTATAGCCCAAGAACACGTCCATGAATGTGAGAAGTTCGTAACCTACTGTGGATAGCAATCTTTGGGATAACCTGCTGTGAATGCATCTACCAGCTAACCTATTCTCGGTAGTGGATAGCAATCTTTGGGGCATGCTTGGTTGAGATCGGTGTAGTCAACACACATCCTCCAGCTTCCGTTGTGTTTATTAACAAGGACTATATTTGACAACCACCGGGGATATTTCACCTCAGTTATGAATCCAGCCTCTCTAAGGCGGTCTACTTCGTCGCTGATTGCCTTTTGCCAATCGGGGGTGAACTTTCTTGGTTTTTGCTTCATAGGTCATGCCTTGGGGTAGATGTTGAGGTGGTGCTAGGCCACCTCCAGATTGATTCCAGGCATATCTTTTGAGGACCAAGCAAACACATCAGTGTTTCTCTTCAGGAAATCGATGAGCTGGAGCTGGTTTGCTTCAGGGAGTGTTATTCCGACTTTCACGGTCATATCGAGTCTGTCCCTCCTCAAGGGTAACTCAGCGAATTGTTCAGGTGGTTCCAGGTATATCGGTATCCTAGCTTCCTCAAGTGGATCCGAGGCTTGCTGGGGCCGCGACTTCTCCGGAAGAGTGACCGCTATCAGATAGCACCGCCTCGACTCTCTAGGATCACTTCGAGATACCTTGACCCCTACTGAGGTCGGAAACTTGATGGCTCGGTGGTAGGTGGAGACTACCGCTTTCAATTTATTGAGTGTTGGGCGACCGAGGATGACATTGTAGGCCGAGAGAAGGTCGACTACCATGAAGGTGGTCATCGTCGTCTTAGCCCTCGGTTCTTCCCCGATGGTAATAGGGAGGATGGTGGTCTTGAGCGAGGAGATGGAGTCTCCCATATGTTGAATCTCGAATTTTGATGATAAAACCAATTGAGAGTGTTTGTGATCTAATGAGCGTTTTGAGTAACGCAAGGCTAACGTCGATCAAAAAAGGTAAATTGATTAAAGCAAGAGGAATCGGACGTTGGGCCGGAGCAAACATATCATAAGATTGGACGTCGGGCCAAAGGAACGGTCGACGTATCGGCAGAAGGCTTCGGGCCGTGAATTCGGGCATCGGGCTAAGAAGATCGGACATTACGCTAAGGAGATCAGATGTTGCGAGATGACAACATGCTGATTGGGCAATACGTCGAAGGTGAGAACGATGTGCCGAAAGAACCAATGACATGCCGGACAACATAAGATTTGCTTGTAATCAATTATATCTAGATCGAGTTAGTTTAGAGTCTAATTGAGTTGGTTTAGAATGTAATTAAGTCAACTCAATTAGGGGCCAATTGGGCCCTAAATAGGGCTATTTTGGGCCAAGAGAAAGGCTCATTCAATGACCTAAGTTTTAGGCTATATTGGGCCAAGTGGAAGGCCCAAACAGTGACCAAACAGGTGAAACCGTCGTGGCATAGTCTCCGAAACTATGTTAGGCGGTGGTACCGCCTAGTGTCAAGTGTTAGGCGGTGGTACTGCTAGACTGGGTCATGGTATCGCCCAGTGTCAGTGATAGTGTCAGACTGGCACTGGCGGTGGTATCGCCCAGCACAGGTGGTGGTACCTCCCATACCCCGAAGACCCGGGATGAGACATTTTTAAGCTCCAAGTTTGAATCAACTTGAGGCCTATAAATACACCTCTCATCCCAGGTTAAAACACACAAGCACAAAGAGTTTAAAAGTGAGAAAACACTATAGAAATCACTTGAGAAATCCCCTCCTCTAGCTTAAACTTAGAATTCTGTTTAGAGAGGAGTGTGTGCTTGTAAAGGTTGCCTCCTAAACCTATGAAAAGGAGAAGAGGGGTGTAAAAGGATAGTTGATCTTCGCCCATTGAAGGAAGACCGACAGTGGATGCCGGTGGCCTCGACGGAAGAGGAATTAGTGGAGTGGATGTAGGTCACGACGACCGAACCACTATAAAATTGACGTATTCTTCTCTGGTTTGCATTTTTATTTTTAAACAATTTACTTTACTACAAACTACTTTACTTACTGCCTTCAATACATTTACGAACACGCTTTCAAGTCAAACATATTTTTGATTGGTTTTAATTGTACGAAGTATTTTTCAGAACCAACGTTTTTACCGCTGCACTAATTCACCCCCCCCCCCCTCTTAGTGCTGACTCGTTCCTAATAGTTGGTATCAGAGCCACGTTCATTTCTCATTTGTTTTTAACACCCAAGAGAAATGACTCTTTTTGACTTTCAAGAGGGACTTTCTCTCATTTGTCCTCCCATATTCAATGGGACGGACTACACATTGGAAAACTCAAATGAGAGTTTTCTTGCTTTCCTTGGATTTAAATTTATGAAATATTATTGAAAACGTTTTTCAAAGGACTTCTCTTCCAATGAACCATTGGAATAATTTAAAGAAGAAGACTTTTTCTTTAAATGCAAAGGCTATGAATGCCTTATTAGACAAAAATGAATTCAATCGGGTTTCTATTTGCAAAACGGCTTTCGATATATGACATACTCTCGAAATCACACATGAAGGCACTAATAGAGTAAAAGATTCTAAGATTAATCTTTTAATGCATGATTTTAAACTTTTTTGAATGAAGCTAAGCGAAACCGTTGTTGACATGTACACCCGTTTTATGGATCTCATCAATGGTTTAAAAGCTCTTGGCAAATGCTTTTCTAATTTTGAACTCGTTAATAAGATCTTAAGATCTCTTTCTAAAAATTGGGAATCGAAAGTAACGACAATACAAGAAACAAAGAATTTAAATATTTTTTCACTTGAAGAACTTATCGGTTCATTGATGACATATGAAATGGTGCACAATGCATATGATGAACAAAACAGACATGAGAACCACCTTCTAAAGAATATGAAGGATTTGGGACTTAGAACAATTAAAGACTACTCGAGCATAAGTTCAAGTGATGGTGAACTTGAACTCCTCACTATGAAATTTAAAAGGTTCATGAAACAAGAATTAAAGAACAAAAATAAACTTAAAAAGAACACAACTACTTGCTATGAATGCTAGAAGAAGGAAGTACTTTGGGACGAATCGAGCTCATCCGAAAACGAGAAGAAAATCAACAAAGGCGAGGTGGCAAACTATGCCTTAACGGCTTTCAACGATGAGATAATCAAAATCCCCTTAGTTACTTTGAAATTACTTAATGTTTTTCATGAATTGTTTTTAATTTAGTTTAAGATATTTATATATATATTTTTTGAATTACATGTTTAATGTTGTAATGAAAATACAAAAATAAAATTGGATAATGCTTACCTTTCTAGTGATTTTAAAAATAATAATGAAAATTACATGTTTTATGATAAACAAACAAAATGATTTTGATTAAAAATGCCTTATGAAATCATGCTTGATGTTTGAATGATGTAATAATGCAATAAAATATTAGATATAAATCTAATACTTAGACACCTAACAAGATTAATCATATTGTTGATTGAAGATGCTATATGATTAATGAAATAATGTTTGATTTGAAGTAATGATTTGATATCATGCTTAATGAGTTTGTAGTTTGAAATTATGTATGTTATACCTTGAAAACTTGAAACCATGTTTTGGTATCATGCCCAGAGTAATGATGCATAATGATCATGCTTAATTAGTTTATCTTTCAAAATTATACATGATGATTCTTGCAATTTATGGATTATCGATTTTTACCATAATTAAAGTGGCTTTTTCGATTTTAAACATGATGTATATTTTTATTCGGTATAAATGACAAAGGCATGCTCGTATGAAATAAATCACATGAATTGAAACAACTATAAAGAGAAAAATATTTTTCTAGAAATTTTTTTTCTCTATCTTATTGAGTTTTGAATAAGAGATTGATAAATTTATTTATATTATTTTGAATCTCTTGAATTATGAAAATGATTTTGATGATTTAAATTTGAATATTTTTTTATCCAAATTATGATCTTGATTCCTTGATATTTACAAATTAAGATTTATTATGAATCAAGTTTTTTTTATCGTTCTCCTATGGTATTTTCTTAAGAGGATATTTTCTAAATGAATCATGATTTTTCTTGTGAGTTCTTGGAGCTATTACTTGAATTTTTTTTTAATCAAGATCTCTTTTTTGTTCTCCTACAATTTTTTTTTGTATTTTTGTTATTTAAAAGAGATTTGTCAAAATGAATCATTTGCGAATTGATCTTTCATCCTTCATGTCATAACTTTCATATGATTACATTTGTATTTATGTGATGCTTAGAGCATTGATGCAAGAAAAAAATAAATTGCACCATTAAAACGTCTTCTTTCTTATTTACAATGACAAAAAGTAGAAAGGAAATCACTTGCATTTAGAAAGATTGATAAATCTCTTTATTTCATTTTGAATCTCTTGAAAGTGACTTTGTTGATTTGACAAATTAAATGAGTTGAAAATAATGATAAATATTTTGAAAATAAATGTTTGTATCATGTTTGATGATTTTACATTTTGATATTATGCATGATGAGTTGTAGTGATGATTGAAATATTGATTGGAATATTATGAATGATGATTTGGAATCATGATGATTTGGAATCATGATGATTTTATATTTTGAAAATATATATGATGATTTAGTATTATGTATGCAATACTTCAACTTTTGATAATGATGCAGATGAAATATTCATGACGAAAAAACTGTTTTGACATTTATGACTTGATTTTTCATCCTTGTCATTTATCTTTGTCATGCCTTGAAAATTGTTGTAAAGGGAAAAAGAGATACACAATTATGTTCTTCCCTTCTTTTTGACAATGATAAAGGAGAATATAAAATTTGCTAGCTTACTCATCTAAAAAGAGAAGCAAAGATTAATAACTTGCAAGAAGCAAACGTTGTCTTCTTGAACATTACCAAAAATTGCTAGCTTGCCTATCTTAAAAAGCAAAATTGCAAACTCGCACAATTTGCAATCTTGCAAATCTTTAAAATTAATGATGATTTGGTGATTATGCATGTTGTGAAGTGATTTGCTAACTTGTATGTTGTAAAACTTGCATATCGTAAAAATTGCTAGCTTGTAATCTAAAAAGAAGCAAAAAGTTGCTATCTCAAGAAAAGCAAACATACTAAACTTGCACATCTCTAATTATTGCTAGCTTGCATGATGATAAAACTTGAGATTATGTTTATTATGTAATGACTTGAAATTATGTCCAAACACTTCTCCTTTTTGTTGATGACAAAGGGGGAGAAGTATGATCATGTTATGCATGATGACGTGTTACAAATATTCATTATGAAATTTGCAATGACTTGAATTCAGCTTGAATTCAATGTTCTATCACTATGGCATATTGATAGGGGGAGTTAAGGTTAACTTCATTATCAATTGGTTGTCATCATCAAAAAAGGGGAGATTGTTAAATCTCAGATTTTGATGATGAAACCAATTGAGAGTGTTTGTGATCTAATGAGCATTTTGAGTAACGCAGGGCTAACATCAATCAGAAAAGGCAAATTGATTAAAGCAGGAGGAATCAGACATTGGGTCGGAGCAAACATATCAAAAGATTGGACGTCGAGCTAAAGGAACGGTCGACGAATCAGCAGAAGGCTTCGGGGTGTGAATTCGGGCATCGGGCCAAGAAGATCGGACATTGTGCCAAGGAGATCAGATGTTGCGAGAAGACAACATGCTGATTGGGCAATACGCCGAAGGAGAAGACGATGTGTCGAAGAATTGGACAAAGCGCCAGAAGAACCAATGACATGCCAGACAACGTAGGATTTGCTTATAATCAATTATGTCTAGATCGAGTTAATTTAGAGTCCAATTGAGTCAGTTTATAATATAATTAAGCCAACTCAATTAGGAACCAATTGGGCCCGAAATATAGCTATTTTGGGTCAAGAGAATGGCCCATTCAATGACTTAAGTTCTGGGTTGTGTTGGGCCAAGTGGAAGGCCCAAATAGTGACCAAATAAATGAAACCGTCGTGACACAATCTCCAAGACTATGTCAAGCGGTGGTATCGCTCAATGTCGAAAAGGAGAAGAGGGGTGTAAAAGGGTAGTTGGTCTTCACCCATTGAAGGAAGACCGATAGTGAATACCGGTGGCCTCAACGGAAGAGGAATCGGTGGAGTGGAGGTAGGTCACGACGACCGAACCACTATAAAATTGGTGTGTTCTTCTCTGGTTTGCATTTCTATTTTTGAGCAATTTACTTTACTACAAACTACTTTACTTACTGCCTTGAATAAGTTTACGAACACGCTGTCAAGTCAAACATATTTCCGATTGGTTTTAATCGTACGAAGAATTTACAAAACCGATATTTTTACTACTGCACTAATTCACACCCCCCCCCCTTAGTGCCGACTCATTCCTAACACCGTGAATCCAATGAGCACCGATGCCATGGGGGTAAGGTCCTTATTAGTTAGGCCGAGCTTCTTGAAGGCGTCAAGGTACAGCACGTCGGCAGAGCTCCCGATGTCGACCATCACTCTCTTCACCCGAGCGTTGGCGATCTTGATGGAGATCACTAAAGCATCGTCATGATGGGAGCGTTCGACCTCTTCAATTCCGAAGGTGATTTCGGGTTCGAACTCGGGTCTAGGATGCTTCTCCACTGTGCTGTGGGTGTAGGCCTTTCTCGCCGTCGCGCCGCTGCCGCCAGCAGCTGGTCCACCGGTGATGACGTCGATTTGCTTCTTAACGAGACCTTTGGGGCGCGGTGATGCTTCTCTTGGTTCCTTGAGGTAGCGCCCGAGGTGACCTCTCCAGATCAACTCTTCAATTTGATTTCAGAGGTCATGGAAGTCTTACGTATCATGGCCATAATCCCGGTGGAACCTGCAATATTTAGATCGATCCTTGTGAGTAGCTTTTAGGGGGTTTGGTTGTCGCAAGAGCCCTTTCTCCCTGATCTAGAGAAAGATCTCGGTACGAAAAGTGTTCAAAGGCTGAGGTGGGGGCCTCGGGAGTAGCTGCTCGGGCCGATCGGGCCTCGTGGGGTTCGCTGCTGGTGATCTGAAGTAATTCCTCAAGCCTGTTCCATCCTCGACCTTTTGCTATCCACATGCCTTCCCGCCATTAGGGCTTCGACGGTAATATACTGGTTGGTGCGTTGGAGCATCTCAGGGATGGTCGCGGGCGGCTTCTCGATCATTGACCAGAAGAACCTCGAGGGTCTCAGGCCCATCAAGAATGCTTGCATGATCATAGAGGGATGAGCGTCCGGGAACCCCCGAATTTCAATGGCAAAGTGCGTCACGAATTGGGAAAGTGATTCATCCTTGCATTGGGATAATGTGAGCAACGTGGCCATGGAAGGCCTGGGTTGCATGCTAGCTAGGAAATTTTGCTCGAACTCCCTTGCGAGCTGATCGAAAGAAGAGACCGAGGATGGTTGTAGTCGGCTAAACCACGCCCGCGCTAGTCCTCCGAAGGTAGTTGGGAACGCCCGACACATCAGGGCATCGAAGGTGCCGTAAAGGGCCATTTAAGCCCGAAACGCGATGACATGTTCCGTGGGGTCAGAGCCGCCATCGTATGTCTCCAATGCTAGGAGTCTAAAGTTGAGCGGCATAGGCTTGTCTTGGATTTCCTGAGGAAAAGGGGATCCACCCAAGCTGCATTCGCCCGTCTCACCACGTGACTTCTGGAATTCACGTTGGAACTCGTCTAGGCGATGGTTGACCACGGATAGCTGGACCCTGAATGAGTTGTCCATCGAGTCCGATGATAAGGTGTCGGGCTCAGGGAGTGATGGAGTGGTTCGATGAGGTGCGGGCGCGCTTTGCTCGGGAAGGTTTCTTGGGGTTGCAATATGCTCTCGGGCTTCTCCTATCCCGACTTGTTCCTTGTTTGGCCTTTGCGGTGTCGGGTCGGTCGGGGGAGCCGCTAGCTACACGATCTACAGGATGAGCAAGATGATCGTTTGCATCATTCCCGCCAAGGTTGCACTTGCTTGGTCAGGCCGAGGAACGCCTAGGGCGAAATGACCGAGGGTCCCATAGTGTATCCGAGAGGAGAGAGTCCTGGATCATTAAACATATACCAGGAGTGATCCGACGTCGGAGTCAGGATGCCCCCATCCATGAGGACGGGGAGGGGCTGATCACCGAGTCCGAAAGGGGGGTGATCAGTTGGTGGTTCTCTCTCGGGGTGAGCTCCTGTAGGGCACTCTTGCGATATCAGCCAAAGATGTTGGGGAACTGATGCGCCGTGGCCGATGAGTCAGCATGGCTTGATCCATGGGTCGATGTCCGGAGTTCTCGATTGGTCGGAAGAAGTGTTAGAGCTAGTTGGATCGAGGGTCGGGTTGTCAACGTCATCTTCTGGGAAGACGTCTCTCGGTTGGTTGGTTGAAGTGTTGAAGCCAACTATATCAGGAGGTCGGGACAATGACGCCACCTCCTGACAAGGCATCTCTCGGTTAGAATGGCAACGCCTCCGGGGGTGGCCGAGTTCCTGCACAAAGGCCCTCGTCGGGGGGTTCCCGACTTTGGCCACTTATAGATTAAGTTAGTGGTCACTTTTTCCTCTCCTTTTCCTCTCCCCTAGCTAGATGTCGGTCAGGGGCTTTTATACTATTGCGCGGGGATCGATCTATGCGGATTTGGCGTGGTGACCGATCCTCAAGCAGCAAGATGGTACCGTTGTTCGATCGTCGCTCAGTATGCATGGAACAACGCCATATGTCGCTGTCCCAAGCTTTTCGGGATGGGACTTGTCGAGGAGGTGCCTCCCTATACGGGTCTTGGCTCGGCGCGGGGGAGCGCCCCTCGTGCTGACTTGGTATGGGCATGATGTGATGCGGGTCGTGACATGGTTGGAATCCAAAATATGCCTTATCATCTTGTGTGTTAAGCGAGCACTCAAATGAAGATGGGTTTGGATTCGTGCTAGTTTAATTAAACAAGCCTATTGGTTCAATTGAACCAACTAATTTGCCCTAACATGAAACTCACCCCCTAAAGTTTGTCTTCAAAGTGAAATCATATGTTCGCTGCTGCAACCGTAGCTTTCTCCTCTGCCATCGTCTTTATCCGTAGCTTCCTCAGCTAATGCCATCTTTATACGCATCTTCGTTTGCTGCTTTTTTCTTTATCTTCCTCCATTTTTTTTTTTATATTTTAATATTATAAAATGTCTTACTTCACTTAGCACTCATGTTTTGAAATTATGATATCTAATTTTTTTAAAAACACTTACTTGCAAGAAACTAGTGAGAGAAGTATTTTTAACCATAAACTCTTCAAAAGATTATATCAAAACTGACTTTAAAGATCTTGCGGACCTTTTTAAAGAATATACTTTTTTTTTTTTTTAAGGATTCGAATGTATTTCATTAGCAAAGGAGAAATAATAACAACTGACTCGATCTAATATCTTTTTGGCATTTCATGACACGTGTATATATGACTCCACCAATCACCATATAGCAAGCAATCAAGGAGATAGTATGATCCAACATCTTTATCAAATTAATATAGTTTAGTAGTACAGGAAAAAGTCAATACTAAGAAAATATTATAAAATGAGTATAAAAATAATACCCAAAAAATGAGTATGAAAAGCGTGATTGCTATTTGCTAAAATTTGGCTTCAGAATATAATATGTAAAAACTAGGGCTCCTCTAAACCCTTGTGATAAGCTGTCAAACAAAATGAGTCTTTTTAAACCATATGTTTTACTAAAGAAAAATTAATTAATTTATCAAATAAAAATATTATATTATTTTGGATCAATCTAAAATCATTGATTAAATCGGTCTGTTTATATAGCCAATTGGAAAGAAAAAATTAATTTAAAAGGGATAATTTTCTCCGTAAAATTGTCGAATTGAGGGTCGTATTGGGATAAATGACGTCATGGTGTGAATTAACATTCTTCTTATGAAGGGCCTTTTGGTAAAAGATAGTTCAACAACAACAAAAAGCGTGCCTCGTGATCCTTCCGCCCCGTCCGCCCCAAAACAAATCTCACGGCATCTTCCGCCTTCCGAGACTCGCACAAACCTACACCGTCGACGGGCTGCTCGGCGCTGTTGGATCTCCAGGCTTTCCCCCCCGTACATCCTCCTCCTCCTCGAAGTAGACAACGCATGCAAAGAGCAGGAAGACGAGATGGCGATGGAGGGCGGCGCAGGGGAACTCCAATGCGTTGGGAAGCTGGAGATCGCGAACCCGAAGCCCGTCGGGTTCCTCTGCGGAACCCTCCCCGTGCCGACCGATTCCACGTTCCCCCTCTTCCAGTCCGCCCTCCTTCCCTCCCCCCATGTGTACGCCCTGCCCGCTCTCTCTCTCTCTGCCTCTCTCCTCTCTCCCCTGTGTTAGTTTTGTGATTTTCCCCTGGTTGGTGCAGAATTGGGGCGCCTAGGTATCAGATGCTGCCGGCCGAGACCGATCTCAACACCCTTCCTATTCTGTCCAACCTTCCTGAGAAGGTCTTCCCGTCCGCTGCAAAGATAAACGAAGGTTCTCTTTCTTGTCGCTCTTTGATCCTTTTTACTCGAAAGACACTGTTTGAGGAGAGCGGTTGAGTTGAATTTATACTGAGATTGCCACAGGCCCTAGCAGGAAACAAACCGGATTTTTACGTTTATCCACGGGCCCTCTTTATTCATTTGATCTCCTCTTTTTCTCCCTTCCAACAAAGGTGATGTAAATCAGATTCTTATGTCTATCCACGGTAGCTCTTTATTCTTTGATCTCCTTTTCTTCCCCCTTCCAACAAAAGTGATGTAATTCGGGAAGGGAATCAGGCAGCCAAAAGCTTCAATAATTGTTCATTCTGACACATACCAAGTCAGATTTGGTTGGAGGATTATCCAATTATGCTCTCCTGATTTGCATTCTGATATGCCTTTTTAATGAAATTATTTCGTAGCTTAAGAAACTGGTAATATGAATTGTTGTTTGAGAAGTCATTTGAGTGAACAATATATGTTTTATGTTAAAATTCAAGCTTCTTGCTGCCAAAGAAACTAAATAAGAAGAAGCCATGTGGACACTAGAATAATTAGGAAGTGGATACTACTCTTTGGTTTTAATTATTGGCATCAAGAAAGAGTAAGAAATAAAGCATAAGCTATTAAGTTCCCAAGGAAACGTGGAGGTCAAAGATGGTGTTTGTCTAGTTTAAGCATTAATGAAGTGGTTATGTATACAGTGCTAAGTGAACATACGTATCATGAATATCTAGAAGGGACATCACTATCATTACATTGATATGGTCATGAGAACTGGTTTGAGGAGGTATGAAACATATGCACATCCAAGTGATGGATACGATCAGGAGAGATGATGACTAAAGGTTTGCGAAAGAAAATAATATGTTTGATTTTTTTTTTGTAACTTTTTGTTTTGTAGCATTTTATGGATAATAAAACAAAAAATGTCAACTTCTAATATCATTGCGATGAGTTTAATTAATTATTGGAAGTGTCCACCTTATCATTTAAATTAATAATTGTAGGATAGATGTGTCTGAATCAACTCAGTATATTCAACTTGTGGATAGCATTTGAAATGGGTTTTATTCTGTAATGCTTTTCAGTGAAAGAATTATAAGTAGGGTGGTATGGTTTTTTCTCTCATGAAAAAGAAAAAAAAGTAGTGTCTGTCTTCCAAGCACTACAATCATATGTGTTTTTTTAGTGGTTGTTGTATGGTTTGGTCATTCCCGTTGTAGAGGACATAGAGATGCATGGAAGTAAAGATAGTATCAGAGTCTCCAGGGAAAGAAAGGACAAACTCCTAATGGTGGTTAATATGCATAGTGATAGTTAAGAATAAGTATATTAGTGAACTGGGATGTATCCCAACTGATATCACAGAGAGAACAAGTCATACTATAGGATTGGTACATAAAGGGAGCCACATCTTTATTATATCAGTTTAAACTTTAAACAAATACCAGTCAATCCACATTTTCCGTGGTAACTAGCAGCCATATCTTTTTTGTGTGTATGGATTGAGATATCGACTGGTCGGAGAATTTAACACTTACTAGACTCTGCATGTGCTACACCTGGAGAGAAAGGAAAGCAGCAAGGGCTTCCAGCAGGAGGAGGACAAAGAAGTAAAGAATCCAGAGGCTTCAAAAGAGGGAAAAACAGGAGATAATGTTGGCCTCACATGATGCATAGACACATAAGGATGATATTGTCCTCACTCCTCACATGGAGGCCAAGTATGTTAAATGGCAAGAAGATTAGGGCACACTGATGATGTGCGGATTTATCAGCAGATTTGGGAATATGGACCAGTTCCTTTATTGGATGCCTACACTAGGACAAAAGAGAATGCTGATGATGTTAGGGAGTTAGATGATATGCCGTTTATATATAAAGAGGTTATTTTATTTTATTTTTACATTTGTAATTTTTTGTAATCCTTTTGTCATTTCCTTAATGGATATCTTTTTTCCAACGCGTTAAGATAAGTTCCTAATAGGATCTATCATAATCATGCAGAGAGCAATTATTCTTTCTTATTTTTCACCTTGGAATTTTTCTTTCCTCAGAAAGTTGAAATGATGCTTCTATCTGAAGAACTTGTTTATTCCTGACGTAGTGATCGTTAATTGAAGGGATGTAGATGCCACATTAAGATAATATACCTAATTCAAGGATTAATATATATGGAATAGTTAATAAGTAGAGTGGCTAGGATTATTTTGAAGAGTAAAAAGATGGATTATCATGATCACATGGATGAAGTCTTAAAAAATTGGGAGTTGTAGTTCGCATATGTAGAATTTTTTGATAATTATTTACCTGCAGAAGATTAATCAGATCGGCACAATTTGCTTATTGGCTTATTTACTATGGATGTGTATGGCATAAAGGAATGACATCAGAGAATTGGACAGTAATAAATTACCAATTAGGTACTCTTATTTCGTGTTATTATTCCTCAGTAGCTGTTAGTTTCTTAATATTTAAAACTGTCTTCATTTGTTCTCATTGGGTAATTTTTAGTTCACCATAATGTTGTTCTATGTCAAGAATGCAATTGCTTCAGTTTATACTGCTCTCTGTAGCCAACTTCTGAAGGCTGAATCCTGTTAGTCCTCGAAATGGGTTTTAAATTATTTTTTCATGGGCTACATCCATTAGTGATTTTAATGATCACCTTGCTACTTCTTTTGGTGTCCTGCCAAGAATTTGCTTGGAAATGGTTGAAATATTTCAGATGTGCTGTCAAATGCACGTACTTATACTCCTATGAAGTTCTAGCTGTTCCATAGATGAATCTTTAACTATTTGTGTTATTCTTGAGATTTTTGTGCAAACAACAATAACAAAGCTTCAAAGTCCCAATAACAAGGTGACAAGAAATATATTATAAAAATGGGAAAAGTACTGGGCACTTGATGGAAGCCCAATATGATCAGGATGAGGATATTGTGATCTCATAAAGTCTTGTAAGCCTTTTCTTTTGTTAAGAATTGTCTTTTTTTTCACTTTTTTCTCATAATAAAATTACCTTTTAGTTTAATTAATCTCCCGGGAGGTTACTCTTCTTTGAACTAGAGAGGCTAAGGGCTAAATTGTAACACAGTCACTTGACATCTTAGGTATGCTCATCATGTTCGATCCTATCAGCATCAATCCTAATTTATATTTATTTCAATCTTAATCTGTATTCCTGTCTGCCTAAGATTTGATCTGTATCCGGCCAAGTCCAACATCTGATGTATACATGTATTCATCATAGTCCAATATTGATCCAGGTCTTCCCATGTCGGTCTTAAGAAATATGATTCCATAATTTGGTATTTGTCTAATGTTTGTATCTCTTCATGTGTCTGCTGATTAAAAGTTGAGTTGATACAACTACTCATTTCTATTATCCTTCCTACCTGGAATGAAAGAACGAAAATTGATTCATCAAGGTTTAATTACTGAAGCACTTCCCAACGGTATGTTCCAGGTCTGCTTCGAAAATGAAGATGTAATTCTAGGTTATATTTCGGGAAGGATCTGGTGCAGTTTTATAAGGATACTACCCGGGGATAGAATCAAAATTGACAGCATCTATAGGATAACTTCCATTTTGACAGTTAGTTGTTGGTTTCGTACGATATCCACGATCTCGCCTGATTTGTAATCCAATACACAAATCAATTGGTTCTGTCGGGTTAGCTAATATGTTGTGTTGTGTCAACTATTTCCACGGAAGGTGGTGAGATGATATCTTGAGCGGTTACATATTCAGGGACCCTGTTTTCATGTGTCTGCTGATTAAAAGTTGAGTAGATACAACTACTCCTTTCTGGTATCCTTTCTAGAGTCTGATTCTCCTTCACTCCTGCCTAGTCTTGGAGGTTGAGGAAAGCTGGCTTAATTTAGTCTGTCCAAATACTTGATACGATGTACATGTACATATATGTAGGAATAGAGAATGCGATCTACAATAGAAATTAGATGATTTCTGATTAAATTTTCTGATTTTGTTTTGTTTTCAGGACAAAGAAAAAGATAGAAAGGGTAAAAATGGGTTGAAAGGAGTATGAAATTGTTCTTAAAGGATTTGTGTTGGTTTTGATCATTCCTGGGAAAAACCTATTACTTTAGGTGTAACTAGACTCTAAATGGTTCAGTTCTGACTGATCTGATGAAAACTAAGCCAATAACAAGTTTGACATAGGTTTAGTTTGGACCAGGCTGACGTCAGTCCATTTTGGTGACTGTTGGATGTATTGGCTGCCACTGGAAGCCTGGACTATTTTGCTTTACAAAGCTGTTTCTTTACTCGGTATATCTTTATTCTTATTATTAGATTTTCTGTTATAACTTCAGGGTTTCATTTGGAGAGCAACCCAATTAGTCAAAATTTGTCTCGGAAATGTGAGGCTCTCGCTGTCTCTGGTCTGACGGAGTATGGAGACGAAATAGATGTAGTAGCTCCGGCTGACATTCTGAAGCAAATTTTTAAAATACCTTATTCAAAGGCTCAATTATCTGTCGCTGTTCATCGTATTGGTGATACACTCATCTTGAACACAGGGTAAGGTGTTAAAGAAATTATTAAGGTTCACATATACTATAATTACTATTGGTCTTTAACTTTGCTTTGAATAGCCCTGATTTCGAGGAAGGAGAAAAGGTTTACAGAAGACAGAGCAATCAATCTAGAAATTCTGATCCTTCAATTTTCTTAAACTTTGCTATGCACTCTGTGAGAGCTGAGGCCTGTGACTGCCCACCTAGTTACAAGCCATCATCCATGGAGCAGTCAAGTTCCACAATCCTACCAGGGCATTTTGGACATAGAGAGGTTCCTTTTGTATCTTCAACAAACACTCATGTTAGTAAGTCTCAGTTTCTTGATCAAAATTCCAGTGGCACTCGGAAACCTTCTCAAGGGAATCAGGACGCATATTTTTGGGGTACCAAGCAGAACAAGCAGAAAAATAAAACATCAGATCCTATTGAAAAGTCTTCACAAGTTGGTGAGAAGCCGAGATTTCCAATGCAAGAGTCTGATAAGTTCAAAAGATTGGGTAATAATGGTTTTCTAAGGGTCTTGTTTTGGCAATTTCACAATTTCCGAATGCTTTTGGGCTCTGACTTGCTTTTATTCAGCAATGAGAAATATGTTGCAGTAAGCCTACATCTCTGGGATGTCTCAAGACAGGTGATATACAAGTTACTGAATGCTTGTTTAACCTTGATCTGGTGGCTTTTGTTTTCACTCTAGTTCATTCTGATAGGTCACTCCATTAACTTGGCTTGAAGCATGGCTTGACAATGTCATGGCAAGTGTGCCTGAGTTAGCTATCTGCTACCATCAGAATGGTGTTGTTCAAGGCTATGAACTCCTAAAAACTGATGATATATTCCTCCTCAAGGGTATATCTGCAGATGGCACACCAGCTTTTCATCCACAAATTGTCCAACAAAATGGGTTGTCAGTGCTGAGGTTTCTTCAGGATAACTGCAAACAAGATCCTGGTGCATATTGGGTAAGATGGTGAAATTTATTGTATTATATTTTCTAATATCTGATCCTTGCTTTGATGACTTCATTATACTAGCTTCATGGTTTTATATTTGTATTTTTCTTGTCAGCTCTATAAGGGTGCTGGAGAAGATGTGATACAACTGTTTGATCTTTCTGTCATACCAAAGAAGCACTCAACTGATGATCATGATGAAAGTTGTAGTTCTTTGTCATCACTGATGGACAAAGGAAGAAGGGATTCATTGTTTTCTCTTGGAACACTTCTCTATCGTGTTGCTCACAGGCTGTCACTTTCAAAGGTACTTGAATTAAAGCTTTTACTTAGGTCAGTTTTGTGTTTGCTAATGTTTTTCTTAAACATTCCTTGTTGTGATTGTGTTCTGTAGGCACCTGATAATAGGGTAAAGTGTGCAAAGTTTTTCAAAAAATGTTTGGAGTTCCTTAGTGAGCAAGATCACCTAGTACGTTGTTTTGCCCATCAGTCACTTTCTTCAACATCTGTCCAGTTTTCTTCTTGATTTTAAATCGTTGCACTAACCTGATATATTTTCCTAATCATGCAATTTATACATGCTAGGTGGTCCGTGCATATGCTCATGAACAGTTTGCGAGACTAATTTTAAAATGTTACGAGGAACTTGAACTAACATTAGAACCATTTCTTCCAGAATCAGAAGTCAGTGTTACTAACTTAGAAGATGAATCTTCAGTAGAAATGTTTGTTTCAAAGTCCCAAGATAAGAGGTTGTCTGATGATGTTAAACGTGAGAATCCAAAAGAATCTGGAATGGAGAAACTCGAAACAGAAACATATTCAAATGAAAATGTTCAGTCATCTGCAACTATGGAAATCGAGACATTAGAAAGCAAGGTTAGTTCCGGAATACGTGATAGCTTGGTTATGTGTCAGAACATAAGTTCTCCGCCTATGGTTAGTACGGTTGCTGATCCAATCTCCTCCAAGTTAGTTGCAATACACCATGTGTCCCAAGCTATCAAATCTCTCAGATGGAAGCGTCAGCTGCAAAACACTCAAGGGGATTTGATTGACCATGGAAGCAGGATTCATGATAGATCTTCCTCTGTCAATTTTTCTTTATGTTCTTGTGGTGATGCTGATTGTATTGAAGTTTGTGATATTCGTGAATGGCTTCCAAAATCTAGAATTGATCACAAAATGTGGAAGCTTGTTCTTTTGCTAGGAGAGTCCTATCTATCTCTGGGTGAGGCTTATAAGGAGGATGGACAATTGCTTCGGGCCCTCAAGGTTGTAGAATTAGCGTGTTTACTTTATGGGTCAATGCCTCAATATCTTGAGGATGCTCAATTCATATCATCTATGACCAGTAGCTCATCATGTCAGCTGAAGCTTGATAGTGGCAAAGATTCGACTTATGTAGTTGCAGATTCTGCAACAGATTTGGAACCAAAGCTCTTTGAGGACGCTTGTTGTGATGATCAGTTCTCTCCAACTAACTTATTCTGGGCTAAGGTATGGACACACATTGGGGATGTATATGTGGAGTATCATAGAGGAAATGGTAAAGACATAACAGTTCAAGCAGAAAAAAACACATCAGGAAGTGAGGTTCGAATGTCAAATGAAGTTGTGAAGGAGGTAAAACGTTTGAAAAAAAAACTAGGACGGTACAAGCAAAATTGCAGCACTTGTTCTTTGATGAACTGTAGCTGCCAGAGTGATAGGGCGAGCAGTGGAAACAGCGCGAGCAGTAGCACCAGAGATACTCCCTCATTTTACAACAGAAAACCCAGTAGAAAATCAACAATAAAAAACTTGCCATTTTCACCTTCTGTACAAACCCAAAATAATAATAATCCATGTATGGTAGGGATATCAAGTGTTTTTTATGGTGACCAGTTGCAGTATGATGTACCTGTTGGATTGAGAGGAGATGAGGAGCCCAAGGAAAGCTCTATATCAACTGGTGTTGAACACATCAATCATGATAAGGATATTTGCACCAAAAATTCTAAAGAAGCAATTGTTTCTGAACCATGTAGTACTGATTCATCCAAGGCAAGAAGTGGAGGTGTCTTTAAGTTTCTTGAAGGTCCTAAGCCTGGAGATGTTGAATATAACTTATCTGCTGCTGTCGGTTGTTACAGAGAAGCTAGTAACGCCTTGGACAGACTTCCTAGTGGCTTAGGAGAACTTGGTTCTGTCTTGAAGAAGTGGGGATGGGTCTCCAATGAACTTGGTCGATACAAACTTGAGAACAGGAAATTGGCTGATGCTGAAATTGCATTTGCAGATGCTATAAAAGCATTTAAAGAAGTTAGTGATCATACCAACATCATACTGATCAACTGTAATTTAGGCCATGGCAGAAGAGCATTGGCTGAAGAACTAGTTTCCAAGATGGATGAACTTAAGAAGTATGACCTACTCCAAAATGCATATAAGCAAGCTATGAAATCAGCTAAGTCCGAATACACAAAATCTCTGAAACACTATGGTGCTGCAATAATGGAAATGAACTTGGTTAGTGAGAAGGTTGATACTTTTCTATGCAATGAAGCACACACACAATATGCTAACACATATCTGAGGTTTGGAATGCTTTTGGCAAAAGAAAGCATTTCAACTGAGAGTTATGACTCTGGACACATTGATGTCTTGCTTAGTGATGAAAAAAAGGAACAAGAAAAGCATGTGATATCAGCAAGCGATGCTTTTAGGGAGGCTTTGTCGACATATGAAGCCCTTGGTGAGCTGCGTAAACAGGAGGCTGCTTTTGCTCAGTTCCAGCTTGCCTGCTACTACAGGGATTTATGTTTAAAGTTCTTGGATCTGGACCACAAACAAGTGAAAGACTCTAAAACTGAAAACAAAAATCGACAGAAGGCAAAATGGTATGCCTCTTTAGCAGAGAAGAACTGGCAGAAATCTATTGCTTTCTACAGTCCGCAGACATATGCTGTTATGTACTTAAATATGCTTATGGAGCAATCATCCCTTTCTTTGCGCCTCTCAGAGTCATTTCATTCAAACACGGTATGTTATTCTGAACCCTTTCTTTTACCATGTTGTAGTATGGTATTTTGTTATCATGGACATGCTGGAATGGTGTTTGGGGTTAATATTAGGTTCATAAAACATTTGGAGAGCAAAGCTATAGGATACTTTGCCGTGCTAGTGCAGTCATGATGTCTGATCAGATTCTGTTTTTAAGCATATCCTTCTTTGGCTTACACAACTATTTATCAGTGTATAACACTGGTATATAGCTCTAATTTTTACTTGTTAAATTTTAGTTTTCGGATCATCTCCATTAAGATGTTTTACAAATTGCATCTACAACATCCTTTATGGGTACAACTCATAGTATTTTGCTGACAACAAGGTTCAGATCAATATTCTAGCTCATCTGAATTAGTTGTCTGAAATATGATGAAGGCAACAAGAGATGATTATCTTGTGACTCATATATCACAAATCTTTACCTCTTCTGTAGATGTTGGAAGCTGCACTAGTACACCTACTGGAAGCTCGCCATGTTGTTGAAGCTGATAATGATCATTCATATGATCAGACTTCTGAGATCAAAGAGAAATTCTGGAATCAGTTACAGGCACTCCTTAAGAATATGTTGGCTGCCACACTCTCAGCTGGTGCAAATAAAGCTGGAGTTATTGGTCAAGCACCGCATTGCAGTAGAGGTGGAGATGCTGCCAAGCTGAGGGAGATGTATAGGCTCTCATTGAAATCAACCAGTCTACATGAATTGCATGTCATGCACAAGCTATGGTTATCATAAATGAGATCTTTAAGTCAAATTGGCTTGTTGTGGCAGGTAATGTCTCTGCGCTTATGAACTCTTGACATGGAGTTGCTCTCATTTTCTTTGGTCACCCAAATGGGTCTTTCATCATATTTTCTATTGGCTTTCAGCTTCTCTTTTCTTCTGAGTTAATATATACTCATAACGCTGCGGTAATCTTCCAACAGTTCTTTGTTTGTTATCCTTACGGGGGATAACCTGCAAACTAATTTCTGCTTGTTCTTTCAATTTGACCTGGAGAACTGGCACATCCAGTTAGCCTGAAAGAAATGATATGGCATCTATGCAGCTGATGGTTTTACTATTGCACCACCCGTACGCAAGAGCAACATGTCATCTTCCTCGAGAATCAAGCTGACCTTGGTTGCATTCTTTTTTGGTATCAAGAAAGCAAGCATCTAAGCCTTATTATCTTCTTTCTGGAATTATCAGGTGAATGTCTGGATCATTGTCTACGTAAATCAGTCATTATCAACTTATGTTAATGATGTGAAATGTTTTATCCTCATGCATTTCCTTTTTCTTTTCCATGCAGGAAATCTTGATTCAGTTCTCATCCCCTCTTCATCTCTATCTTCACATTCTCTTCACCTGTGGCCACGTGTATTATGGTGAAATGACAGAAAACAAGGAATTATTCACCTGAAAGATCTCATATGTACATTATCTTCTAAGTGCAGAACACAGATAGCAATTTTGGCATATGTAAATTAGAACACCAATGAAATTATTGGGAAAATCTCAGTTATGCATGTTAGGATGGATCCGAACATGAGATGTGGATATTGCTATGCATAATGGATCCGAAAATGATTAGATCCAGTATAAGGACTCACATCTAAAACTTGTCTGAATCGTGAGGTGATTGGGCAGAGCCGGTGGGGGCCAAGGCGGACTCCGCTCGCTGCTGCCCGTGGCATACAAGGCGGGTACGTGCTAAAGAAGAAGAGAATTGTTTCGTCCCACTACTTAAGCAACGACTTTAGCTGCGGATTCATATCTCCACATCCATCATTTCAAGCCGGATTCAAATCGGATTTTGGACTTATAATACGTTATCGGAAGTAGAATGTGGATCCAGAACATGCACTGCATTTACATCCAAATTTTTTGATCCGGATTCGGATTATTAGCCCCTTCATCGGCAGCCTGGTCATGTGAAGTGTGACCGTCAAAAACAAGCGAGTCTGCTTCGTCTTCTACCGTTTAGTTTTACTTCTTTCATCGGCTCATAACAGACATTAAGACGACCCGACGCGTAGAAGCCGAACAAAGAACGAGGATGGCGTCCTCCGTTTGGATCTTCGCTTTACCTTGTTGATTGTTCTTATTGAGATCCCTCCGAGAGAGAGAAAGGGGGATGGAATCTCCGCCGGAAGACGACTTCTGCTCCATCTGCCATGATAACTTCACCCTCCCATGCCAAGCCAATTGCTCCCATTGGTTCTGCGGTCAGAACTCGCCTCCTCTCCCTCCGATCTTGAGCCCTAAGTCTTATTCTTGACTTCTTTCTTAGGTCGTTGTTTTTTGTTGTTAATTGGATTTAATTGCAATGAGCCTGAAGTTTGGGACACGGTCGGGATTTTGCGCTAACGTTGGGTGGTAGATCCGATACATTCGTTGATTCCATTGGGTCGCATCCTATGCTTTAAATTATCTGATTCTTGGCTGTTGGATGAAGAATACTTATGGAATCCCCTCGTATCGGACCTAATAATATCTGATAATTTTTTGAAATGCACTTCGCATGGGGCTAGATGTGATTGAAGTTTCGGAATGGTTGTCAAGACTTGTATAATTAATCAAGATGCTTTTATTTTCCATTTGATTTGTATGCAAGGATATGAGGACCGACGTGTGTTTGAAACTGTGGACATTTACAACCTTCTAATTGATCAAAAGAAACTTGCATCAAGTTTTGTGTGAGTAAGACCTGAGAATTCTGGTGATGCTTGGCCATGCATACTTCTTGACCATGTGATTTTGGCATGTGTTATGTGAAACATATGCAATACGGACAGTCTCTTCATGCAACATGTTGGAGCCAATAAATTTGAAGTGTAAAAAGATGAGGAACTTGTCATTTGGATGATTATATTCTACACTAGAATTTTTATGACCTTTTCACAAATAATTATCATGTATAAGTAGTGGTGGTTCAACTTGGAAAGACTAAAATTCCAGTGTTCTTCAAGAATGTCATGAAGAAAACTTTTATCACATTCCCCATCCTTGTCAAACATCATGCTATAATTTGGAGTGCTACATTCTTGTTTGTTTCCTAGTTATTACTCATAAAACCAGTTGTATATGTTAAAATAACTGTTCCAAAACCTGTTTATCATCTTGTTGCATTGTAGTGTAGGTTCTTCTTCACCATTAGCATCATCAAGACAGTGCTTTGACATAATTCAGATTAATGCTTCCACCTTGCAAGGTCATATGTAAGTTGTCATTTTCAATCTGTGCAAGTTATCTTCATTGTTCTTCATTCTCTGTTGAGGCTTTCTCACAGAATTAATGGTGATATTTTCAGTTCTACACATGCTTTTTCTATAATAAGCATGCCAGGTACCCTGTCACATAGTTTCATATGGTGTCCCATAGAGATTTTACATGAAGTAGTGAAGATCATGATATTTTCCAGTGGCAATTAGAGAACATTCCTTATGATCTTTCATATCAAAAGTGATGCCAAATTTGCTCAGATTATACATGTAGCATACAGCTTTGAAGATTAGCATTATCATCTACCACAAATATCTCAAAGATAATGGATGTACCCTTGATTTATGTTTAGCTATGATAAAAGAATTAAGGTTGGTTTTCTTGATCCCAAGTTAAGTGCCAGTGGTAGAGTCAGTTGGTTATTCTTGTCTTAATGTCTTTGTTGATTGATTAGTTATGATAGTTTTCAAGACTACTCCCTGTGCACTCTCAGGGCATTGTATTCTGCGCGTGTGGCATCATGGATCTGCCCTTCAGGCATGCAAGTGTCCTATTTGCCGTCGTTTCATAACTTTGCTAATACCTGCTGATGCTGCTGTACAAGAGCGCCAGGACACAGGAGCTAGTCAAGTCCTTGAAAACATTGAGAAATACAACCGTAACTTTGGTGGAGGCCCGTCCAGTATTATACAGGTAAATTTCCTATCACATATCTATCTACTTATGGAGTTCTTCAGGGGGACAGCAAGGAAGTCATTCCCAAGGTGATCAATATACATGCTGCCTAACAAATTTTGCTTATGTCATTATTGGAAATCATTTCTTGATGAAGTGTTCAGATGAATATTTACTGGTGCTGAATATTCATCTAAGCATATTAAGTCAAATGCATGTTTTATATGACTCTTCGTTCTTGATAAAGATTTGAAATTTAAGAAATTTACTAGGCCAAGTGCAGCAAAAATTAATTCCAGTTGGGGAGGAAGATTCCCAATACATCTACTCTATGCAATATTTGTTCTGTCAGAATCATATCAAAGAGAAATTGTTACATTATTGACCTATTTGTCTTCTATTTTTACCATATGAATCCTGTTTCTACGTAGAAGCATCGGAGCCGACTGTACTTAGCGCATTTAGGGCTTTCTTTACTGAGTATCTATTTATTGATTGCTTTTTCAGTTCCTATGGTACCCTAGCATTGATATAACTGAAAGTGAACTTGTTAAAAAGTTAACTATTTTGGTTTCACAGAGGTTAAGGGATCTTCCATTCTTCATGCGAAGGCTGTTAAGAGAACTGTTAGATCCGCAGAGGTCACTACTGCCCCTTGTCCTCAGGGCACGAATATTTTTTGCTGTAAGTAACAGACTACTCCGGCAAAGTTATGCATATTCAACAGAGCAGATTCCTGTAAATGTTTACTTAAACAAGGAAAATAACTATGATAATTGGTGCTCGTACATCTCATGACTTCTGTCAAACTTAGTTTGTTGCATTTGGTTGATATTTCCTGGTTGGAGAAACTTTTGAGCAATCATGAAATGTCAATTTCTAATTAGTAGGCACCAATTTTTAGTTTAGGTATAAATTCTATAGCCATGGGCTTGTCCAGAAGTAGAATCAGATAGTCCCTGCAAATAATATAAATAATATGTAACAGGCTTAGAATTTGATTCCTACAGATTGTTAAGCAAATATAGAGTAACTACACGCCTCATGCTCGTGTAGACATGCCTCATGCTCGCTTTGGTTTACTTTTGATGATATACTAAAATGTGATTGCTGGTCTTTCATTTTATGAGGCAATTTATTCAGATTTTATTTTTGCAGATGGCAGTAAGCGCAATATATGTGCTGAGTCCAGTGGACATTCTCCCAGAAGGTAATTCCACATCTGCATGATTCTTGTGGATATTTGCACTTGTACTGTTTTGTAGTTAAATAATTATTTATCATGCATTTTTCAACAATTAATGTTGGCTCTTGGTACAGGAGTATTTGGATTTGTTGGTCTTCTGGATGATCTCATTGTCTTGCTGGTTGTTATCCTCCATCTTGCTACAATATATCGATCGGTACTTGTTTATCGCCATGGAGGTTCTTGAATGGCCATCTCTGGCCAATTTATATGCATCCAGTAGAACTTATAGCAAGTTTTCTCTTGGGATTCACAAAAGATGTAATTCATTTCAGCACAGCAATTCGTCTCTAAAAGTTCATACACCTCTTATCTATCTGGTAGCTATCCTCTGCAGTTTCCTAGTATGTTATTACCATATGTAAAAGTGTACTTGCAACAGGACTTGTCATGTAAATCTTTAGTACAGATATTGTGTTACTTCTTTTGTTCCTAGTATGTGGCATTCTCTATAAAGTTGCAGGTCTTGATGAGGAAATACTCATTGTGGCAGTGATTCTTAACATTATCAGCAACTATCATATCATCTACCACCGAATTTGTTTCTTTATTTCCAAGGTATCCTGGTTCTTGACTGAAGCTGCCTATGATGCAGACTATGATGAAGGTGCGGTGAGACCAAACATACAAACCAACGACAACAAGCTCACCGTACTCATCAGGTTTGAGCATCCTTCCATATCATTTGGAGTTGTTTGTAGTACCTTCTCCCACTATCTTTTGCTGATCTACGTTGATAATTTCCAAACTTAAAATATATTTTAAAATATCATTTCTCAAGATTTATACTCTCTTTCAGATTTGGGATTGGATACGGATTCCAATCTCACATTCTAAGCTACCTACTGTAAATTCCTCAGTTCTCATGGTGCCAAAAGGGTTCGAGTAAATGTAACGTGCCCTTTCTTCCTTTCCTTTTGTTCCTGAATTATGGGTTCATGCAGGTGTGAAGGATTCGATAGCGTGCAGTGATGGCTAATTGGGCGAATCGGAGAACCACACGGCACTTGGCCCACGCAAATATCATGTTCGCATGGAGAGCAGTCTACTATAAAGGCGAACACACGGTGAGCTCTCCCCCACGTCTTAATCGTCTCCCTTGCTCTGTTATACTTCCTCCTCTCTCATGACGAAGTCTTCCATCGCCTGCGCAGTGCTTCTCCTGTTACTTCTGGTGGTGGTGAGTCCATGTGTGTGATTATAACATATACTTGGGTGGTGATAATCCACAATTTAAAGGAACTTGCAATCTCTTTTAACACTTGCAGAAAAATTATGAATATGGAAAACTGATGTAGCCAAAAATTGAGAACTTTTTTTGTTTGCTTTGGGTATATATACAAGCGCAACAAAATTTGTCTACTGCACTCTGTAGCCGGATCTATGAAGTCATGATTGGTGTTAACATCTGTGGTAGTGTTTGGGTGTCTCTGCTCTTTGATTGAGAACTGGAGAATTATGTTCCCGTTCAAATGCACTTTATTATGTGATTCTTCCCTTGTAATACTTACCTCTCGTGCTGTGTTTTGCAGATGGATATCTCAGCTGTCGCAGAAAAAGAAATCAGTAAGTCAGTGCACATTTCTAGCATATAGAGAGATAATCAAGTAACACAATCAGATGATCAGTGACCTCGAATCACGGTTGGTATTGCAGATTGTCAGGTGAAGTGTTCGCACCGTTGCTCCAAGGCATCACAGCACAAGATGTGCATGAGCGCTTGCATCACCTGCTGTCACAAGTGCCACTGCGTCCCGCCTGGTACATACGGCCACAAAGAGGAATGCCCCTGTTATGCTCACATGAAGACTCGCCATGGTAAACCCAAATGCCCTTAGAAGCTAAACCCACATAATCCTATAACTAGCAATATTGCTCTCTAATCATGAAATAAAATGGCCATACTGTTCTATGTGCTTCTACTGAGTGCCACTTCAATGTGTGATCCTAATCTGTAGCCCTAAATAATTAGTAAAGTCTGGTCTTATATATTCTATGTGAAAGATGTTTGACACATAACTACAGATCAGTGAGGATTAACTACAACACAGTAAATAACCTACTTATGTGGATTTCTGTGCACAAAAATGAGTTGAGCAGCAAACGTTATGCACCGTATTTATTGACAATCTTAATTAGAAGGGAAATAAATGCAGACCAAGTAAAAGACGAGTGTGTGCGTTGTGTGAGCATGCACTCATAGCACTGGTCTCATTCTTTCCTCTCTGCCAGATAAAATAGAAAGGGGCAACTTTATTAAAATACGTGATTCTAAGAAACTTGGTTGATGTGTTGCCTTTTCTCAGATAACATGTTTGAATCTATGAATGTGTAAAAAAAAACACATACCTGATGTTGGATTCAGATGCCAAGAATAAACAGGAACCTGAAAACTCACTGTTCGGGCATGGGCATCGGTCATGATGCTCGTTCCGACTTGTACACCTTTGTTGCTCCTGATATATACTCTGCAAAGGAAACATAATCTGGAAACAAAAACAAGCAGCCATCTGTAGGGTTCAGATGCAATAACTATTTACTGATAATACCAAGTCCCTGCTGATTTGAACAATGAATTGGTAGTTGATACAAGCACAAGTTTTCATGGAAAGAGACAAGAAACGTAATAAAAGAACTTTGTTTATCTTTAAGCCAGCAAGCGATATATCGAATCCATGAAAACCTTTACTGTAACTCCATTCCATAATATTGGAACATGCTTGGATCTGAAAATGAACTTGAGACTGCAAATTAATGGAGCATCAAGTAAAAGTCGTACGGAAACATGATGGTGATCATATTCATGGATCACTATGATCAGATCATAAACTAAGCTAGTCTATTCATACAGCACAACTTACATAACTGGATAATGTTGTTCCGAGCAGTTCATCATCCCGGCAGGCTGGAACTTAATTTTCTCCATTCCTTTGAATGGAACTGCAAGAGCCCGTAGCAAGGAAAGAGAATGTGCTTTCAGAGACTTCATATGCAGAGTGAGGAAATTCGGCGAGCCCCCAAATGTTACATGCGTCCAAGGTCATGGGGGAGAAACAACCATGGCCATCAACTCCTTTTATATCAGGACTTTGGGCATCAAGTGAGGTGTTCCCACTGAAGTTATAGCCCATATTCCGTGGCATTCCACTTGATGCTTCACTGACCTGTGCTTTATCTGATGTTACTAAAACCTTAGCATCATCCATGGGAATGGCCGGTGCATGGCCTTGGAAGAGAGCAACATGACCAAACAACTTATCCTTTCTCGAAAAAGTTGTCCCGCATGAGCAAATCCACTTGTCCCTCCCACAGTGCTTCTCATGAGTTTTCAGGTCAGCGATGATCGAAAATTTCTTGGTTCTGCACCTACTGCAAGTGTAACTCTTATCGCAGTGGCTTCTCTTGTAATGGTTCTTCACGCACAGAATTGTTTTGAGAGGTTGGAACTTCTTATGTTCCTTATTCCGCTTGCAACCCACAAAGGGGCAAGAATATCTCCTGATGGGTTGTGGTTCTATGCTTGCTTCCTTGCCAGGCTTAGCAAGGGCAGCTGGACTCTTATACTCGTCGCCATGACCTCTCATGTGCATTCTTAGGTTTGCATCTCTCTTGAATCCCTTTCCACAGATCAAACAGAAGTGAGTATGTGGAGCCAAAATCTCCTCCTCCTCCAATTGCAGAACTTCATAAGAACCAGGTGGGAGGTTCTCTCCATCCATACCATCATCATTATCCTTTGTGTCATGGTCTTCAATTGGAATGGGCTCAGATGCTTCAACCCCAGAATTATTTGAACATTTGATTAACTCGTCTTCTTTACCACCACAACTATTCAAATCTTTAATCAACGGATCATACTGAGAAGCTTTAGCTACCTCCACAGGCAAGATCTCGTGTTGTTTCTGATTACTGCCTGGCCGACCAACAGCAGGATTAGTTGACAGGAGAGCATTCTTGATGTCAGGAAGAAGAGTTCCAGCAGTCGAGATCAATTGAATTATGATGTAAGTTAGATCAGCTGTAACAAGCTGCTGCTGTGCTGCTAACTCATTAGCTTGGTCAAGGAACTGATCTTCATGACTAATTATGGAACGGACAATATCCTGAACTTGGTGGATCTTTTGCTCAAGGAATGACAGGTTGCTCAGCATCAATCTAGGGTTCCAATCCATGACTGGATCATCTACTGGAGAAGGTTCATGTTGGTTTTTGGATTTTGTCTCTCGGTCAGGACCAAACAAGCCATTGGACTGGGTTACTAAAGGTGGAGAAAATTCCAGGAAGGATCGACCATGTCTATCACCACACCACAAATTTGTGGAATCAAATGGGGTGAATGGAAGGTCTGGTTTCCGATTTCTTGGAGACTCACTCATCATCAAGGAGGAAGATTTTGATGATGCTTCCGGAGGTCTTCTTCGTTCGGAAACCATCTTAGCTCTTCTCTCTATGAAAACAAGTCCATACCATCAACTCTAGTTTTGACCGAGATTGTTGTCAGTAAACCAGGTCCCAGAACAAACCTGTAGCAGTAACCAAGCAACAAAATTAGACAACCACATCAACATGGAGTTGTACAATGGAAAGTGTAAGGAAACGAAGGAGAAAGTTAAAAGGAAATGAAACTTTGATAACCATAACATCATAAAAACTATGGTTTTAGGAGAATTTCTATTACTAATCAACAAACAAGAAACAACAGACCCAATGGATATACCTCAAGCTCGTATTCTTTCTACATAGACAAACAAAAGACCATATCTCCATAACCACACCATTAAGATCAGCCAAGGTATTAGGTCGTTCTACAACCAAAGAAGAAAAAGTCAGTACTGGTTATCGAAGTCTACATTTTTTATGTACTTTCTCCTATCTTTATGTTGAATCAGATGATGAGATCTTTTAGTTTCCAAAAATTTCTGTAAGTTCTTTCAAGCTTCAAACCATTCCCTTTGGTTTTCCTTGTTTCTTCATATTTTTATCAGGAAAAAAAGAAAAGATTAGGCCTTAAGAACAAAACTTTGATGGATTCCAACAATAACACTCAATATGACAAGCTAAAGTTGAAGAAAGAAACTATCTTAATAATTATACGAACAAAAATCTCCCTTTCGGTAATTCTGGAGGAAGAATAACATCATGTACAAACACAGCATGCAAGAGGGCAACTATTTCCACATCCCCAAAATCTCATCTCTTCCAGATTCTGTTAGCGAGACACTATCAAGAGAAGTGAACATCGATGATAAAGCAAGAGTACTTTGGGTGCATGTTCCAAGGAAACAACTAGCTCATCAATCTACCAAGCAAAAGATAGATGGCAGTCAAATTAATCCGATCCAAACCCTCCAAAAACCTTTTAATCGGAAAATCTCACAACATCCAGCAACAACTCAGCCAAAAATCTCAAAATCTACGAAAAGGGACACCCCCAAAAATCTATTTTTTCCGATTCCTCCATCACCAAATCCCCCAAAAGGAAGAGAACTACAGTTACAAAGAGATCAAGCGAGCTTCGAGCAGCACACGGAGAAACCCCACCTTCCCTCGTGCAGCTCATCACCTTCGATCCATCTCCGAATGCACAAACCTATTTACTGCGTCCAAGTCGCGATCAAACTCCACCTCCTCGTCCATAGAAGTCTTCGCTCTCTCCCTCGCTTGACCTCGCTGCTGCCTTCGCTACCAAATAAATAGAACGGAGAACTGGTTTCTGGTGTTCCTCCATAACTATCTTTATTAACCTACTCCATATTGTAATACAATAATAGAACACCATATCTTTTAATGTTAGAAAAGGAACCAGTTAACAAATATAAGCACTGGAGGACCAACAGAAGCAGACGGCCGTCGCGGTCCGTCACTCACCGTCTTTCTTTCTTCTTTCTGCTCAAAGCCTCTCTGTGTTGATGCATTATCACTCAATGAAGTGCCCAAAATGGATTAGATGATTAGGAATCATCTGCTACAGCTTATATGCTCGTGCTATTGATTTGATCTGACAAATTGATAGTTGTGATCGTATTTGGTTTCTCATGAATGTCCAAGAATGCTTGCTGTGCTTAAATTGTAGTGTTCTACTTGTACTTGATCAATGTCTGTATCAGTAGACTTATTTGGCAAAAGTAAAACAGGGAATACATGATTGGGGTTGCAAAAAGCCTGTGGAGGATCACTGGATCATTTAGGTACCGTGTTAGACCTTAATGATTCTTTTAAGACCATCTCTCTTACTTACCTGGCTTGCAATCTAAAACAATTTGGAATTTGATTTTGAGATTTTTTAGTCTGAAACACTGAGAAATGAGTGTAAAGATGAACACCATGCAAGGGGGATGTTTAACTTCAGTGAGAAATATTTTAGATCAATATGAACAGATTTGATGAAGGCCTTTAAAATGATATGTCGGTGAAGGTCATTGTAATGTTCAAGTGGCTAATATTCTCACTTGCAATGTCTCCATCATGTCGAAGTTTTCACACAGTTTTCTCATGCTTGCTGAGCCATAGAAATATGCAAAGTATCTGCCAGGTTCAAAACCAGAGAGCTGCAGCAGATCTGCACATGAATTGCATGAAGAAGATGGAAAACCTTTGGGATATTATACTTTCACACTTTGTTAACCTAAGTGAATGTAAATCTTTGTTCAGCTTAAGTTTGATGTATAGATAAAACAATATAGGACTTTGTTTCTCTTCAAGGAGGCTTCCAAATGACTGAATAGTTAATGGTACTAACACTCTTGATCTTGTGGATGATGTACGCAAGCAATAGAAGAGAGAGAGAGAGAGAGAGTGTGTGTGTGTGTGTGTGGGATACAGAAGGAGAACACTTGTGTTATGCTGGAGTTAAAGAGCCAAACTGTGGTCCAGGGCAAGCATGGAAAGAGTGGATAAACATAGAAAGAACAAGATTCTATGTGTCTAGTTGTTGCTTGATCCTCTTCTCTAAAGGAAAGAGTGGATAAACCTGAAAGTGCACTTTGTATTGATCCAAATGTCCCAATTCAATTGAAATGATTCCCTGGTGGGCCTTACTGAACAAGCATCATCAGTGTCATTAACTGTGATTGAGCAAAACATGATTTCATCTTGGATTAAAATTGTAGGTTGAGATTAAACTTGATATTTTTATGCAGGAAAAGTGTAGTTTCCTTTTCTCTGTTCAGCCTACTCCTTGCTAAAAGAATTAGCAACTGAAGCCTTGTACACCATGTCTACTTTAAATTGTATTCTGAAGAATTTCTAGAAACTTGTAGAAGGAAATCCATCAATTCTTCATCTTGAATTGTTTTCTGATGAATTCCTAGAAACATGGAGAAGGGAATCACAGAATTCTATATGCTTAATCATGGCTCCTCTTGCTGTTCATGACACTAAACTAGAAAGCATGTGGAGTTGAAGTGACACAGGCAGGCATTGCCTTCCAGTTCACCAAAAGCATAAACAAGTGTTAGTGTTGTAAACCATGACAAACAGAAACATGTGTCATTCTGGGATTGAATGGTAGATCAATCACACTTTACAGCTTTGTTATTTGTTACTTTAGCTTTTGCTGCAGCTAGATTGGTTTGATTTGTTTAAGAGAAGGCAGATTGCCTTCAAAAGATCAGACTTTTGGACTGGTAGAACTAAGTTCATGTCCATTAGCCATTAGACTGCATCCAACTCTGGACTGATGTCAAATACTTAAGCAACAAGAGGTGCAATTTTTCCTTGATCCTTGTCACTCTCTCATAGGTGGAAGACTGACATTTGCCGCTAAGGTTGATGCTTGTGTGCAAATATGTGGATTCCCCTCGATCCTTGCGTAGAATTAGCAGCTGAAACAAAGTTTCAAGAGCATGCATATTTTTAATTTCCTCCAAGAATTTCTTGAAGTTTGTATCTGTTGGAGATGGTTCCTTTTATTATTGTTATTACTACTACATTGAGGATAAATTAATGGACTCCATAACTTATGGCATTTGCTTGATTTGCCAAGATAAGACAAGTTTGTCAATGGAAAAGGCAACAGCAGAATATTTTCTTTTATTTGCTAAGATTAGATTGGAATCTCAACCAGAAAAAGTAGCAAGAAAGAACCAAAGAGCATGGAGCAGAGAGGCAATGGGTGTTGTCATGATGCCAATGATCTGAAGATAGGATCAGATTAATTTGCATGGTATAATCATGCAGAAACACACAAGAAAAAAAGAAGACCAGTAAACTTGAGAAAACAAGAGTGTACAAAATGTTCATCATCAGAAACTACAGGAGAATTCATCAAAGTATGCACCTGAATAGTGACTTGAAACAATCAAGTTTGTATCCAAACTACAACCTTAAAGAGCAGAATGTTGCAAGATTAAAAACAAGATTAAGATGCAATGAGTAAAAAATCATTATCAAGTTAAGCTGCTAGTGTTGCAAATCTCCATAGACTGATCTGAGCTTTGTGTTCATCAAAATGAATCATAGAGACTGCCACATTGTAGACACGAACCCAAAATAAATGCCCACTTGAATGTGGTATGTTTGCATCACATTGGCATCATATTGAGACCAAATTAAATCAGGCTTACTGGTTAAACAAATGTGAGCAAATTAAGACCCAAGTTGAAGTCTGATAGATTTCATGAAGCATGTTTTCATATTGTGAAGGCTGGGAAAAGTGCTTGGGCTTAGTCCAAGTGAAACTTACAAGCCACTCCTTTTTGACTCCTGGTTCTTGAAAGAGGAGTCAAACAAAGAAAAGAACAGAATCTTGAGGAAGAAATTAAGAGCTAATTCTTTTTTGATGAAGAAATGATTTGAAAGAAGGGGAAAGATATCAAACTACATTTGAGATGGAGATAAATATAGGACTAAAATAGTATTATATTAATAAAGGATTAAAAAAATCAGATGATATATATTAGGTTTGATAAGATTAAAAATTTTATTTTGATGGTATCCATCCTATATGATAATCGTAAGCAATTTGATTTTGTTTGAACTTGAATACATATAAAAAATATTCCAACATAGCATTAGAAATGACACAAATTTATTGTGTGAATAGAAATAAATAATTAAGAATATATATATATATATATATATATGTATATGTATATATATAATTTTGTTGCATTTCACCATAGCATGATCACACAGTGAGACTGATCATGCTAATCCTACTTCCTGCTTCTCCTTTACTGAGATTAAAGAAAGATGGTGTACCTATATATATATATATATATATATAAAAGCAACTTACTATTAATCAAACTATCTTGGTTTCCTTTTCCCCCTCCATCTTGTGCAGTCTATTTCTATACAAAATATTAACTATATTTTGTGTGGAGATTCAGCTTCCAAATATATATCAAATATCATCAGACTTAAAACAATTACAAAAGAAAAAATATTCAATGTTATACACTTTTAGTACCATTTCAAATAAAAATAAATGCTGTGAGAACATAATATTAACAACTCTTCTTTTTTTTTATTTGTTTTAATACCTTTTGTGAAACAAATTCTTGGATGGTTATAATAAATTGTCTATTCTGAGAAGTCTTCATAAGATCTTATTCCTTCAAGGAATAAGATCTTTACGATGTCTTTGATTTCTACGATGTCTCCGTGCCTTCCGATTCAACCAATGCATCACCAAATGTGCACATTAGATTGGGTGTTTTTCATTTTTGTTTCACTACTTATACCAAAATTGACTAAATGTCTAATAAATAGTTTAACTAATCCACACACACACACATATATATATTACATTAAAAATATTCAAATGTTGACACTATCTTAGGTAATATTAATATTTCAGGGATGCTAATATAATTTTTAAATTCTTAAAATATCTTATGATATTATCTAAAATCATAAGATTACCACATAAACCATAACTCTCATTTCCTTATCCATTCTTTTGATTTCTATCATCGTCCCTTTTCTTATAAGTTTGGAATTTTATTTACTTATTTTAAAAAAAATTATTTTATATTCATTTATATGATTATATTTTTATTTATTATATAAGGTTCATACAAAACTTTTGTAAGATTATACATATACATATATATACATATATTTTTATTTATTTATATATTTATATAAATAAAAAATTATATGTTTACTTTTGAATAAATATTAAAAATATTGGAATGATAAATTTGTCTCATAATATTTAATGAACTTTGAAAGCATAATTTTATCAAATAACACTTATGTCATTACACATTTAAAATATATTTTTTATTTATGGTCTATCAAACACTCTTAAGGTATTCTATAAGTGTGTATTCACTAAAAATTCTTTCTTCGGATGCTTATTAAAAATATAAATATATTCTTAAACGTAACCAAAGATTTTCATGCATGCAAGAGAGGAATTAAGTTGGTAGCAAGAAAGAAAAAAAAAAAAGGGACTCCTTCAGCTTCACATTGTAGCTAGGAACATCAGGACAGCTTAAGATCTTTGTTGAAGAGTGATGCATGTGAAGCCAGGTTAAATCAAGAAGGATCAATAGAGCATTCCTTTTCTATTTGGTTCCTTTTGTTTGGTCTTCTTGAGATGGTAATAGCAGTGGAGCCACCACAATAATAATAATAATAATAATAATAATAATAATAATAATAATAATAATAATAATAATAATAATATTGAGAGACTAAACTGACTCAGTAGTTAGTTGCCTGGCATTTTTGGTGCTGTAAGATGGTTGGTTGTTCCTGCAACACCTACAAATGTATCTTACTGCTTGTTGGTGTATCTAATCTGCCTTGTGTTCCAAGTCATGCATGGGACTTTTACCAATACTGTTCATGATTCATGATGATATACTTGTTGAATGTTAGATCTTTGATCCTTGTCATATATCTTTTCCTTGAGAAATGACATTTTTGGTGCTGTAAGATGGTTGGTTTTGATGGAGGGCTATGGTTTTGATTCCATTCATCCCTTTCCTTTGAAATGATCACTCATGCATGCATGCATGATCATGAGATCGAGTTACAAGTGGTAAGCGGTCAATTTATTTGCGGCGCATGGTCATTGTTAGTGCCTTCGCCCTTTCAGATCTGTGTGGGGCGCGGTGGTGGATGTTGATGGAACCCCAAACATTGTAGTGCACTCAAAGAAACACAACAGTCAGGCAGGCATGCTGCTCTCTGTCGTGGTTGTTCATAAGAGAATGCATTGTAGGACATCTAAGAAGGTTCGTTCTCTAGGGCTTACTACGTGCTTCACGTACCATCTTCTTCAACCTGTGGTGGTCTGCATGTGAATTGGCAATGGAGGTGGTGGACTCTTGCGTTCCACCTGGTTTCAGATTCCACCCCACCGAGGAAGAGCTCGTCGGATACTACCTTGCGACGAAGGTGGCTTCTCAGAAGATCGATCTTGATGTCATCATTAAGGATGTCGATCTCTATGGAATAGAACCATGGGATGTCCAAGTTTGGTGATCTCTGTCCATGGAGAACTTACTGTGAGATTCTTATAGTAGCCTTAAACTCTCTCTATCTCTTCGATCGATATATAGACAGGTGCAGGCATGGGCATGACGAGCAAAGGGAGTGGTACTTGTTCAGCTATAAGGACAGGAAGTATCCAAGTGGAACTCGCACCAACAGAGCCACCGCTGCTGGATTCTGGAAAGCAACGGGGCGAGACAAACCGGTGATTTCGAGCTCCCGAGTCATAGGGTTGAGGATGACTCTTGTGTTCTACATGGGAAGAGCTCCAAATGGGAGGAAGACCGATTGGCTCATGCATGAATACCTTCTTCAATCCAGTGAACATGCATCTTCTCAGGCAAGTCAGTCGACTGCATCATTCTGCACTTGGTATCATGCTCATTCAATTACAGGAATTGCAGGAAGAAGGTTGGGTCGTATGTAGAGCATTCCAAAAGCCAACACCTACTCAAAGCAATGTTAGTGCTACCTACAACAACAGTCTTGAAACCACAGTGAGCATGAGAGGCAACTTTTGTGATGAGAGAGCTGTTGGGTATAGCATCATTCCACGGGCGGAGATTCTTGAAGGTGATGTTGTAGGCAGTGATGAGACGAGTGCCGGTAAGAAGAGAAGCAACTGTGACGGGCATATGATGGATTGGAAAGTTTTGGACAAGTTACTCTCCTCGTCACAGTCTAATGAATCAAGCACAGCATGTCTTCTTCCATTGTTTGATAGCTCATGATGCTGACATTAATGGTCTCTTCAGCTGTTATGTTGCTAATAAAGCATGGTGGCAAAGTCAAAGAGTTCTACCATGCAATCATAAGTGGTAGGAATGTAGTGATATGAAACAAGGCCCTGATTGATTTCTGAGTTTGATGAGAACTTGGTTTGTACTGTTAATAAAGCACTCATGTTTTGATAGCCAGTAAGATCAGCTGTATGAATGTGTTTGACATGTACAATAATCGATGAAAATAGTTAATCGAATGATTTCTCGGAGAAGAATTAAGAAATGCACTTTGAACAAACAAGCTTAACTTAGATTCAAAGAATTGGGTGGGCATCACAATATGACAGTTGAAGTTTTTGGATTGTGTTGATGTTAACTTAGATTCGTATAATTTAAGATGTTAATGTTAATATAAAATTTGTAATATGCTATATTAAATATAAAAATAATCTTTTATGTTAAAATTGAAATCAAATAAAATTAGATCTAGTTTTACGATGTGTACCTTTTGATGTCATCTGAAAAAGAGATTTCTGTGTGATTTGCAAAAGCATCATCTTTAGATCCAAAATCACTGTCAATCTGCAAAGAGAACTAGATCCTTCTCCTTTTTTTCTATCCTTTTACAGGATCAACCTCTATTGTATAATCTATAGAGGTCTTGTCTATTTATAGGCGATGTCCTATTTATTTATAGACGAGAGCAAAGAATCTAAGATATGTAATTAAGAGAGTTCCTCCATATATCCTAAAAAAATCAACTTGAAATAGACTTCTTTTATATTGACCAATATATATTATCAAAATTTAATTAGTTATATTATATATATCTTATCAGCCACAAAATCTAACAATTAATACTTAATACAAGAACTCGTTGACGTAGTGAAAATTGATCATATTGCTAATATATTCATAGATGAGAGATAAAAAGAAAAAGTTGGAAGAACTTTGTACTGCATTAAAAAATATAATGTACATATACGTATCATAAATATACTACTGGTGTCTATAACAATTGTTACTTCGAAATAAACATCTATTGAGATGAATAGTGACTTCCAATATAACCCATACACAGCATTTATTACTATTAGCAATTCTAATATAGTTTATAAACTCCATACTCTCTGAGATATCATTCTTTTTTAGCTGCTCTGGAAACTGTTTATATATATATATATAGTAAAATAAACATATCATAAGAAATACTTGGCTTCAAATCTTAAAATAACTCCATAAAATTCTTGAATTACTACACAGACGTACTTGTAAAATAAACGGGTCATCCATCAACACAAGCAGCAGAGGAGTAGGCAAGATGGTCTGTATCTTACATCAATGAGATCCATACTTACATGTCAATTGATCTGGAACTCTCCACTAGCATGGACTGCCTTCACTGTCTTATCATACTCATCATCCTCTTCTTCTTCTTCTTCCACCTCTTGGTTCTCTTCCTTATTATCCTCTTCTTCAGAATCGGCCTCGGACCACCCAAAGCCTGAAATCGACCGAGATGGCTTTGGAAGTGTCCTAGCTTCTGTTAATATCTTCCTGATCTCATCGATGCTCTGGGTGGAGAAGGGGGGAATGCTGTTGTCCCTTCTGTAGTACACTGCTTGTGCTGCTTCTGTGAGCTCCCTGGGGAGATTCTTCAGAAACCAAGGGTGGGTTCTTATCTCCCTTATTTTGATCCTCTGCATCGCATTACATTACATGATAATCCAGTCATACCATTCTTGTACAAGTAGAGCGTGGAAAACATTTCAAAGAATTACCCTCATCGGATTGGCGTCGAAGATGCGGGAGATGAGTTGCCTGCAGTCTTGTGATATGTGAACATAGTCTGGTATCTTGTACTGCACCGACATTATTCTCTGCAATCACAAAGGTTATTGGGTTATGTCAAGATAAATCAAAGAATTCTAAAGAAAAAAAATCAGTTTGCAGTCTTACTCTGATGGTCTTCCTGATGTTCTTGGGATCGTTTTGGTCCTCAAAAGGGTACGCTCCCACCAGCATGACATACAGGGTTACTCCACATGACCACACATCTGCTTGCTACACATTTTTCTAGCACAAAATTAGATGCACAAGTAACATGTTGCTTAAGTTGAAAACACAACAGGCAAACTGCTGTGAACTGGAATATACATTAGGAAAGACTACACCATGCAATAGCAGTCATCTAGTAGGCCACTTCCGTTTGGAAGAGAAGGTTGTCAGGAAAGAAAAAGACACTACAAATTCTACAATGAGATACTACTCTCATTGTTTATTGGGAAAAAGAAAATGTGATGTGTTGCAAACAACAGCATCTGCGAAATTGGAGATGAAAGAACAACATGGAGTAGATGAAAGGATAATGTCATCAAAAGAAATATGGAAGAACAATTTGTCTTGTTCTTGAATTGATGCATAGACATATAACATAACATTCACAATAACAAGTCAACTGCAACTGATTCATTCCATGAACACAAATCCACAAGCTACACACAGGCCTATAAAAACCAACCATACTCTTTTGTACTTTGATGTATAGTTTATCACAAAGATCACCATTTACTTTGATCGGTCTACATCACTGTATGTATAATTCAGCAACTGATGTATCATTCAGTTTGTAGGACAGGAGATCAGAGTACCCCAAGACCATATTGATTTATCTACCATTATAATGAGCCAAAATAATCCATCCGAAAGGCTAATTATTTCTCTTCCTTGTCCATATGAAACATTTCAAGCAATTATCTTTTAGAGTAGCTTCTTTTTCTTGCAAATTAACAGGTCAAAATATCATTTCAAGCATTCGGGTGTTTTCATCAAGGACCATCCAATGTGACAATGTCCATCCAATAATTGATGGCACAGATTCATTCCCGTCAATACATGAAGAGGACCAACCTCGTTCCCCCCAACCTCTTCCCACCCAACCTCAACGGCACCAGACGTGGCCCCCACCAAGCCACGTGCCTGGTCCTTTCCGGCCCATTCACGAATCTTGAGGCGGGGCCCCTCTGTTAAAGGGTCCAGATCCGTGCTTCCCCGCTCCCCAAGACGCAGTCCTCATTGACTGCATAGTATCGACACTAACGATGGAGACCATATGCTGGTAGTGATCAAGTAAACGAGGGAGGAGGAGCGGGTCACCTTTCCGTCGTACTCACGGGGGGAGAGAACCTCCGGGGCGATGTACGCGGGCGTCCCCACCGTCGATTTCGGCCTCGAGTGCAGCAGCGACGACTGCGACAACGGATAGAGATTCTAATGGTACGTGTTGACGTTTTGAGCTGCCAATAATCGGGAGCAGGGGAACACCTTGGAGTAGCCGAAATCACAGATCTTGAGGCGCGGCGCCGGGCTGCCATCGAGCAGGGTGTTCTCCAGCTTCAGATCCCGGTGGCAAATTTGCTGAAGGGTTGTTTTACGTATCGAATATAGTTGTAAGTTCATATTAATCTTCGATTTTGGGGTTAAAAAGACAAATTTTAGGGTAATTTTGTACCCTGAGATGGCAGTAGCTGACACCGCAGATGAGTTGCTGGAAGAAATATCTCGCCTGCATGAGGTAATCGATACTAATTCTCGAGTTAATTTGTGAAGAAGACGATCGAGAAGGGTAAATTAGGGAACCTCGTCTTCGCTGAATCTTCCGGCGTCGCAGATCCGCTCGAAGAGCTCGCCGCCCGCGGCGTACTCCATCACGATCGCCAGATGCGTCGGCGTCAACACAACCTGAAGAGAGAATTCCGATGCCAATCAAAAAGAAAAGCGAGGACAAGAGAGGGGCCGCTCTTCGATTCGAGGGAATCCCCACACCTCCTTGAAGCGGATGATGTTGGGATGCCGAAGCGACCGGTGGTTGATGATCTCCCTCGCCACGTTCTCATCTATCTACTTCCCCAAAAACCACGAATCAGAAAAGGAAGGAGACGCGAAAGAAAACCAAACGAAACCAAACCAATCCGATCGATCGATCGAGCGAGCAATGGAGCTCACCCGTTGACCTCGCTCGATGTGCTTCATGGCGACGAGCTCCTTGGTGTCCTTGTGGCGCATCAGCTTGGCCACACCGAAGTTACCAGATCCGATGTCGCGCACCACCTCGTACTTCTCCATCCTCCTCTACCTTCCCTCCTCGCCAAGCTCGAAAGCCTTCGGCTTTACCAGCTACAACCACAGTCGTCTCTGGACTCGGGGGAAGGCTGGTTTATTCTTGGTGCCATGCCCGCTTTCCTACCTTCCTCATGATTGAATATTTTTGGTACCCTACATGTTGGTCCCGCGCGGGGCCCAGAAACAGGTACGGAACAGAAGTTACGCTACTAGGCGGCTACGATTGCTTCCTTGCTGCGCCAGTGGCGATTGGACGAGTGGCGCGAACAATTGGATTCCTCGAAATATATATATAAATATATATATATATATATAAATAAATAAATAAATAAATATATATAATTTTATGAGCATCCAAAATTGAAGCCAAACACGAAATATAATATCGGATTCCTCGAAACCTAACTTCTTGTAACATTCGAGTTGATGTCGGATTGCATATGGAGGTCGTACGAGACAACAATTACATTAATTTTAGTTAAAAGCATGCTTTTTTACCACAAAGGAATATATTATTCTATATATATCACTGACAAATCAATGCACGTCACTCACCCATAGAATTATGTCGGACCACTCTTAAAGACTATATTGGAAGGCATACAAATCGCCACGTTTGATCTTAGTCATGCTCACTCAATTCTGTGTCCATCTACGTGTCTTTTGCATGATGGAATCCTTATTTTACATGTGTGGCTCTGTCCGATCTAAGCAAAAAAAAAAAATCACATGAGGATCTCTTTATAGATATGTAATAGAAAGGTGATTAGATCATGTTCATGTTTCATTTATTTTATGATATTTTCTATAAAAAAAGGGCATTAAAGAATGCCCTTTTGGCCAATCATGTCAGACAATCCTCACCCATGACAAGCTAGCCTTGTACTTAATATGACTGCTTTCATACATCACAAGATAAACATTATATAACAAGACATTGAATCAAACTTTGTGTTCGAATAATCTGAGTTCAGTCAAATTAAGTTAGGTATGGTCTTTATTTGTACATATTCTAGATGCTGTTATGAATGCTGAAGAAAGATTATATGTAAACAAAACAAGTCCATATAAGACAAATCCATGCATTGAATATATGGTGAAACTCACGGTTAGCGAAGAGCACACATAATGGTTACGTACATTTATTTGCCAAATAAATATATCTCGTTGTCACGAACTTCGTTGAAATTATCTAAGCCGTGAGATATTCTTATGATTAAGATGTGAACTTAGTTTGGGTTGTCGAAGTCACGAAGCACCCTTGCGCCAACTTCTCGGACTTAACTGAAATTGTCTAAGTCATGAGGCGCCTTTGCGATATACGCGTCCGCGAAGAATAGCCTAGTTGCAACCTCATACAGGTCCCGACGTCTCGCAAAGAAAGAAGCTTTACAAGTAATTCAGTAAACACCTTATGTGCACAGGAGAAAAGAGAGGAAGGAGGAAAATGATGACTTTAGAAGGTAGAATGAACAGTTGCAAGTTCACAAACAACTGCTCACCGGGTGCCGAGCGCGAAAGCAAGTTCCCGTCAAGTTAACGTGCGAACTTGTGAAGGGTTTTTCAATGCCCGACAATATACCGAAGCCCTGTGCCACCTGGGGGGTTCCAGGGTGCTGAGATAACTAACGTTTTGCGTGCAGCTACGGCTTGCAGCAAACAAGCCATGGCACACGAAAATGGAGTTGTTTTGGGCAAGCAACCTATTCGAACATGCATTTTTACAAGCAAAAACACACAAAACTAAGGTAAAACATGCTGCCATATCTCGATACAAGCATGCAAAAGCGACGAACGATTCATTGAACGAAGTTGTTGCGGGTGCGCGACGACCGTTCGTGACATTCTCCCCCATTTAAACTGTCAACACTCTCGTCGATGCTTGTTGATAGTTGTTGATGATTATTTTTTCATGTCATAGGGCATCTTCGGGCTCCCAATTGGCTTCAGTTCGGGGAAGCTTTCGCCACTTCACCAAGTACTCGGTTTGCTTAGCTCCATTGGGTAGTAGCTTTATCTTGTGATATGCTACAATGGTTTCAACTCGCTTCTCGTAGGAGGCTCTGGTGGGGAGGAGCCGAGTTAGAACACTTTTGGAAGCATCTTACAGATATGAGTGGTAGGATTTCAAGTTGCTGGTATGAAAAACATTGTGAAGGCACACGAAAATGGAGTTGTTTTGGGCAAGCAACCTATTCGAACATGCATTTTTACAAGCAAAAACACACAAAACTAAGGTAAAACATGCTGCCATATCTCGATACAAGCATGCAAAAGCGACGAACGATTCATTGAACGAAGTTGTTGCGGGTGCGCGACGACCGTTCGTGACATTCTCCCCCATTTAAACTGTCAACACTCTCGTCGATGCTTGTTGATAGTTGTTGATGATTATTTTTTCATGTCATAGGGCATCTTCGGGCTCCCAATTGGCTTCAGTTCGGGGAAGCTTTCGCCACTTCACCAAGTACTCGGTTTGCTTAGCTCCATTGGGTAGTAGCTTTATCTTGTGATATGCTACAATGGTTTCAACTCGCTTCTCGTAGGAGGCTCTGGTGGGGAGGAGCCGAGTTAGAACACTTTTGGAAGCATCTTACAGATATGAGTGGTAGGATTTCAAGTTGCTGGTATGAAAAACATTGTGAATTTTGAGCCATGCCGGCAGTTGCAACTTGTAAGAGACGTTGCCCACCCTACTGATAATTGGGAAGGGCCCTTTATACTTGCACACTAATTCTTTGTGTACTTTGTTCATAAAGAATTGGAGTGATGCTAGTTGGAGCTTCACCAACCCCAAATCGCCGACTCCTGTGGTCGCCTTCCCAAGTCGGCCCACTTCTTCATCTTTTTGGTCGCCTTCTCCAAGTAAGCCCATGCAACATCTGCATTTCAATGCCATTCTTTTGCAAAGTGATATGCTGATGGACTACTCCCAGTATATCCGATAGCCAAGGTGTGAGGAGTCAACGGTTATTGTCCTGTAATGATCTCGAAGGGGCTCTTGTTGGATGCAGAGCTTCGCTGCAAGTTGTAGGAGAATTGGGCTATGTCCAATAGCTTCACCCAATCTCTCTAAAGAAAAAAAATCAGTTTGCAGTCTTACTCTGATGGTCTTCCTGATGTTCTTGGGATCGTTTTGGTCCTCAAAAGGGTACGCTCCCACCAGCATGACATACAGGGTTACTCCACATGACCACACATCTGCTTGCTACACATTTTTCTAGCACAAAATTAGATGCACAAGTAACATGTTGCTTAAGTTGAAAACACAACAGGCAAACTGCTGTGAACTGGAATATACATTAGGAAAGACTACACCATGCAATAGCAGTCATCTAGTAGGCCACTTCCGTTTGGAAGAGAAGGTTGTCAGGAAAGAAAAAGACACTACAAATTCTACAATGAGATACTACTCTCATTGTTTATTGGGAAAAAGAAAATGTGATGTGTTGCAAACAACAGCATCTGCGAAATTGGAGATGAAAGAACAACATGGAGTAGATGAAAGGATAATGTCATCAAAAGAAATATGGAAGAACAATTTGTCTTGTTCTTGAATTGATGCATAGACATATAACATAACATTCACAATAACAAGTCAACTGCAACTGATTCATTCCATGAACACAAATCCACAAGCTACACACAGGCCTATAAAAACCAACCATACTCTTTTGTACTTTGATGTATAGTTTATCACAAAGATCACCATTTACTTTGATCGGTCTACATCACTGTATGTATAATTCAGCAACTGATGTATCATTCAGTTTGTAGGACAGGAGATCAGAGTACCCCAAGACCATATTGATTTATCTACCATTATAATGAGCCAAAATAATCCATCCGAAAGGCTAATTATTTCTCTTCCTTGTCCATATGAAACATTTCAAGCAATTATCTTTTAGAGTAGCTTCTTTTTCTTGCAAATTAACAGGTCAAAATATCATTTCAAGCATTCGGGTGTTTTCATCAAGGACCATCCAATGTGACAATGTCCATCCAATAATTGATGGCACAGATTCATTCCCGTCAATACATGAAGAGGACCAACCTCGTTCCCCCCAACCTCTTCCCACCCAACCTCAACGGCACCAGACGTGGCCCCCACCAAGCCACGTGCCTGGTCCTTTCCGGCCCATTCACGAATCTTGAGGCGGGGCCCCTCTGTTAAAGGGTCCAGATCCGTGCTTCCCCGCTCCCCAAGACGCAGTCCTCATTGACTGCATAGTATCGACACTAACGATGGAGACCATATGCTGGTAGTGATCAAGTAAACGAGGGAGGAGGAGCGGGTCACCTTTCCGTCGTACTCACGGGGGGAGAGAACCTCCGGGGCGATGTACGCGGGCGTCCCCACCGTCGATTTCGGCCTCGAGTGCAGCAGCGACGACTGCGACAACGGATAGAGATTCTAATGGTACGTGTTGACGTTTTGAGCTGCCAATAATCGGGAGCAGGGGAACACCTTGGAGTAGCCGAAATCACAGATCTTGAGGCGCGGCGCCGGGCTGCCATCGAGCAGGGTGTTCTCCAGCTTCAGATCCCGGTGGCAAATTTGCTGAAGGGTTGTTTTACGTATCGAATATAGTTGTAAGTTCATATTAATCTTCGATTTTGGGGTTAAAAAGACAAATTTTAGGGTAATTTTGTACCCTGAGATGGCAGTAGCTGACACCGCAGATGAGTTGCTGGAAGAAATATCTCGCCTGCATGAGGTAATCGATACTAATTCTCGAGTTAATTTGTGAAGAAGACGATCGAGAAGGGTAAATTAGGGAACCTCGTCTTCGCTGAATCTTCCGGCGTCGCAGATCCGCTCGAAGAGCTCGCCGCCCGCGGCGTACTCCATCACGATCGCCAGATGCGTCGGCGTCAACACAACCTGAAGAGAGAATTCCGATGCCAATCAAAAAGAAAAGCGAGGACAAGAGAGGGGCCGCTCTTCGATTCGAGGGAATCCCCACACCTCCTTGAAGCGGATGATGTTGGGATGCCGAAGCGACCGGTGGTTGATGATCTCCCTCGCCACGTTCTCATCTATCTACTTCCCCAAAAACCACGAATCAGAAAAGGAAGGAGACGCGAAAGAAAACCAAACGAAACCAAACCAATCCGATCGATCGATCGAGCGAGCAATGGAGCTCACCCGTTGACCTCGCTCGATGTGCTTCATGGCGACGAGCTCCTTGGTGTCCTTGTGGCGCATCAGCTTGGCCACACCGAAGTTACCAGATCCGATGTCGCGCACCACCTCGTACTTCTCCATCCTCCTCTACCTTCCCTCCTCGCCAAGCTCGAAAGCCTTCGGCTTTACCAGCTACAACCACAGTCGTCTCTGGACTCGGGGGAAGGCTGGTTTATTCTTGGTGCCATGCCCGCTTTCCTACCTTCCTCATGATTGAATATTTTTGGTACCCTACATGTTGGTCCCGCGCGGGGCCCAGAAACAGGTACGGAACAGAAGTTACGCTACTAGGCGGCTACGATTGCTTCCTTGCTGCGCCAGTGGCGATTGGACGAGTGGCGCGAACAATTGGATTCCTCGAAATATATATATAAATATATATATATATATATAAATAAATAAATAAATAAATATATATAATTTTATGAGCATCCAAAATTGAAGCCAAACACGAAATATAATATCGGATTCCTCGAAACCTAACTTCTTGTAACATTCGAGTTGATGTCGGATTGCATATGGAGGTCGTACGAGACAACAATTACATTAATTTTAGTTAAAAGCATGCTTTTTTACCACAAAGGAATATATTATTCTATATATATCACTGACAAATCAATGCACGTCACTCACCCATAGAATTATGTCGGACCACTCTTAAAGACTATATTGGAAGGCATACAAATCGCCACGTTTGATCTTAGTCATGCTCACTCAATTCTGTGTCCATCTACGTGTCTTTTGCATGATGGAATCCTTATTTTACATGTGTGGCTCTGTCCGATCTAAGCAAAAAAAAAAAATCACATGAGGATCTCTTTATAGATATGTAATAGAAAGGTGATTAGATCATGTTCATGTTTCATTTATTTTATGATATTTTCTATAAAAAAAGGGCATTAAAGAATGCCCTTTTGGCCAATCATGTCAGACAATCCTCACCCATGACAAGCTAGCCTTGTACTTAATATGACTGCTTTCATACATCACAAGATAAACATTATATAACAAGACATTGAATCAAACTTTGTGTTCGAATAATCTGAGTTCAGTCAAATTAAGTTAGGTATGGTCTTTATTTGTACATATTCTAGATGCTGTTATGAATGCTGAAGAAAGATTATATGTAAACAAAACAAGTCCATATAAGACAAATCCATGCATTGAATATATGGTGAAACTCACGGTTAGCGAAGAGCACACATAATGGTTACGTACATTTATTTGCCAAATAAATATATCTCGTTGTCACGAACTTCGTTGAAATTATCTAAGCCGTGAGATATTCTTATGATTAAGATGTGAACTTAGTTTGGGTTGTCGAAGTCACGAAGCACCCTTGCGCCAACTTCTCGGACTTAACTGAAATTGTCTAAGTCATGAGGCGCCTTTGCGATATACGCGTCCGCGAAGAATAGCCTAGTTGCAACCTCATACAGGTCCCGACGTCTCGCAAAGAAAGAAGCTTTACAAGTAATTCAGTAAACACCTTATGTGCACAGGAGAAAAGAGAGGAAGGAGGAAAATGATGACTTTAGAAGGTAGAATGAACAGTTGCAAGTTCACAAACAACTGCTCACCGGGTGCCGAGCGCGAAAGCAAGTTCCCGTCAAGTTAACGTGCGAACTTGTGAAGGGTTTTTCAATGCCCGACAATATACCGAAGCCCTGTGCCACCTGGGGGGTTCCAGGGTGCTGAGATAACTAACGTTTTGCGTGCAGCTACGGCTTGCAGCAAACAAGCCATGGCACACGAAAATGGAGTTGTTTTGGGCAAGCAACCTATTCGAACATGCATTTTTACAAGCAAAAACACACAAAACTAAGGTAAAACATGCTGCCATATCTCGATACAAGCATGCAAAAGCGACGAACGATTCATTGAACGAAGTTGTTGCGGGTGCGCGACGACCGTTCGTGACATTCTCCCCCATTTAAACTGTCAACACTCTCGTCGATGCTTGTTGATAGTTGTTGATGATTATTTTTTCATGTCATAGGGCATCTTCGGGCTCCCAATTGGCTTCAGTTCGGGGAAGCTTTCGCCACTTCACCAAGTACTCGGTTTGCTTAGCTCCATTGGGTAGTAGCTTTATCTTGTGATATGCTACAATGGTTTCAACTCGCTTCTCGTAGGAGGCTCTGGTGGGGAGGAGCCGAGTTAGAACACTTTTGGAAGCATCTTACAGATATGAGTGGTAGGATTTCAAGTTGCTGGTATGAAAAACATTGTGAATTTTGAGCCATGCCGGCAGTTGCAACTTGTAAGAGACGTTGCCCACCCTACTGATAATTGGGAAGGGCCCTTTATACTTGCACACTAATTCTTTGTGTACTTTGTTCATAAAGAATTGGAGTGATGCTAGTTGGAGCTTCACCAACCCCAAATCGCCGACTCCTGTGGTCGCCTTCCCAAGTCGGCCCACTTCTTCATCTTTTTGGTCGCCTTCTCCAAGTAAGCCCATGCAACATCTGCATTTCAATGCCATTCTTTTGCAAAGTGATATGCTGATGGACTACTCCCAGTATATCCGATAGCCAAGGTGTGAGGAGTCAACGGTTATTGTCCTGTAATGATCTCGAAGGGGCTCTTGTTGGATGCAGAGCTTCGCTGCAAGTTGTAGGAGAATTGGGCTATGTCCAATAGCTTCACCCAATCTCTTGGTTGGCACTCACGTAGTGCCGAAGATATTGCTCCAAGAGCGACTTTATCCTTTCGGTTTGGCCATCCATCTGGGGGTGGAGGCTTGTGGAGAAGTATAACTTAGACCCCAACAATTTGAATAACTCGGTCTAGAATCATCCTAGGAACTATGTATCTCGATCACTAATGATATTGTGCGGGACTCCCCAATACTTCACCACATTCTTCATCATCAGCTTGGTCGCCTCCTTTGCTGAATAGTGTAGGGGTGCAGCAATAAAAGTTGCATACTTTGAAAATCGATCGACCGCTAGGAGTATCAATCCAAGTCCCCCTACTACCGGCAAGCTTGATATGAAATCCAAGGAAATGCTCTCCCACAGCCTTTCTAGTATAGGCAATGGCTTCAAAAGTTCCACCGACTTTTGATGCTCCACCTTGTCTTGTTGGCAAGTGAGACACGTTCGAACATATTCCTCCATATCAGTCCCCATCTTCGGCCAGTAGAAGACCATCTCCACGAGAGCCAAGGTTCTGTGAATACTTGGATGTCTATCTCAAACGGAATTATGACACTCTCTAAAGAGCTCACACCTCAAATTGTCAACTCGAGGAAAATAAATAATATTCCCTTTTGTGTAAACGAGCCTCTCCTTAACCCAAAATCGTCGAGCCTTGCCTTCTTTAATGAGATGCATCATGGTAACTGCCTGAGGATCACTATACAGTCCATCATGTTGAATCTCGGATTTTGATGATGAATTCAATTATCATTTGTAATCTAATCCATATATTGAGATAAGTGTGCAGGATTAACTACGATGAAAGTAAGACATGCAGCAGGAGTTACGCCGGAGTCAAGACTATGATCACGTTGGGAGTTCGAGAGTTCGACGGAAGTCCGGATGGTCATCGGAGGTTCTGCGGGAACAAATCCGAGAAGTCCAAGAGCTTGCCAAAGAAGCTCGTCGGAACTTGCAAAGTGGATCGTCGCAAGTCCAGGAGTTTGTCGAAAGTCCGTAGGAGCATCGCTGAAGGTTCGTCGGATGTTCACCGGAAGCTCGCCAGAAGAAGCGATTGACGCACCGAAGCAAGTTGCAGTAAATGTCTTAAGAAATATCGTAGTTAGCACGATGATTAAGTTAGAAATGGGAGGTGATCCCTTTTAGAGTAGCTTCTTTTTCTTGCAAATTAACAGGTCAAAATATCATTTCAAGCATTCGGGTGTTTTCATCAAGGACCATCCAATGTGACAATGTCCATCCAATAATTGATGGCACAGATTCATTCCCGTCAATACATGAAGAGGACCAACCTCGTTCCCCCCAACCTCTTCCCACCCAACCTCAACGGCACCAGACGTGGCCCCCACCAAGCCACGTGCCTGGTCCTTTCCGGCCCATTCACGAATCTTGAGGCGGGGCCCCTCTGTTAAAGGGTCCAGATCCGTGCTTCCCCGCTCCCCAAGACGCAGTCCTCATTGACTGCATAGTATCGACACTAACGATGGAGACCATATGCTGGTAGTGATCAAGTAAACGAGGGAGGAGGAGCGGGTCACCTTTCCGTCGTACTCACGGGGGGAGAGAACCTCCGGGGCGATGTACGCGGGCGTCCCCACCGTCGATTTCGGCCTCGAGTGCAGCAGCGACGACTGCGACAACGGATAGAGATTCTAATGGTACGTGTTGACGTTTTGAGCTGCCAATAATCGGGAGCAGGGGAACACCTTGGAGTAGCCGAAATCACAGATCTTGAGGCGCGGCGCCGGGCTGCCATCGAGCAGGGTGTTCTCCAGCTTCAGATCCCGGTGGCAAATTTGCTGAAGGGTTGTTTTACGTATCGAATATAGTTGTAAGTTCATATTAATCTTCGATTTTGGGGTTAAAAAGACAAATTTTAGGGTAATTTTGTACCCTGAGATGGCAGTAGCTGACACCGCAGATGAGTTGCTGGAAGAAATATCTCGCCTGCATGAGGTAATCGATACTAATTCTCGAGTTAATTTGTGAAGAAGACGATCGAGAAGGGTAAATTAGGGAACCTCGTCTTCGCTGAATCTTCCGGCGTCGCAGATCCGCTCGAAGAGCTCGCCGCCCGCGGCGTACTCCATCACGATCGCCAGATGCGTCGGCGTCAACACAACCTGAAGAGAGAATTCCGATGCCAATCAAAAAGAAAAGCGAGGACAAGAGAGGGGCCGCTCTTCGATTCGAGGGAATCCCCACACCTCCTTGAAGCGGATGATGTTGGGATGCCGAAGCGACCGGTGGTTGATGATCTCCCTCGCCACGTTCTCATCTATCTACTTCCCCAAAAACCACGAATCAGAAAAGGAAGGAGACGCGAAAGAAAACCAAACGAAACCAAACCAATCCGATCGATCGATCGAGCGAGCAATGGAGCTCACCCGTTGACCTCGCTCGATGTGCTTCATGGCGACGAGCTCCTTGGTGTCCTTGTGGCGCATCAGCTTGGCCACACCGAAGTTACCAGATCCGATGTCGCGCACCACCTCGTACTTCTCCATCCTCCTCTACCTTCCCTCCTCGCCAAGCTCGAAAGCCTTCGGCTTTACCAGCTACAACCACAGTCGTCTCTGGACTCGGGGGAAGGCTGGTTTATTCTTGGTGCCATGCCCGCTTTCCTACCTTCCTCATGATTGAATATTTTTGGTACCCTACATGTTGGTCCCGCGCGGGGCCCAGAAACAGGTACGGAACAGAAGTTACGCTACTAGGCGGCTACGATTGCTTCCTTGCTGCGCCAGTGGCGATTGGACGAGTGGCGCGAACAATTGGATTCCTCGAAATATATATATAAATATATATATATATATATAAATAAATAAATAAATAAATATATATAATTTTATGAGCATCCAAAATTGAAGCCAAACACGAAATATAATATCGGATTCCTCGAAACCTAACTTCTTGTAACATTCGAGTTGATGTCGGATTGCATATGGAGGTCGTACGAGACAACAATTACATTAATTTTAGTTAAAAGCATGCTTTTTTACCACAAAGGAATATATTATTCTATATATATCACTGACAAATCAATGCACGTCACTCACCCATAGAATTATGTCGGACCACTCTTAAAGACTATATTGGAAGGCATACAAATCGCCACGTTTGATCTTAGTCATGCTCACTCAATTCTGTGTCCATCTACGTGTCTTTTGCATGATGGAATCCTTATTTTACATGTGTGGCTCTGTCCGATCTAAGCAAAAAAAAAAAATCACATGAGGATCTCTTTATAGATATGTAATAGAAAGGTGATTAGATCATGTTCATGTTTCATTTATTTTATGATATTTTCTATAAAAAAAGGGCATTAAAGAATGCCCTTTTGGCCAATCATGTCAGACAATCCTCACCCATGACAAGCTAGCCTTGTACTTAATATGACTGCTTTCATACATCACAAGATAAACATTATATAACAAGACATTGAATCAAACTTTGTGTTCGAATAATCTGAGTTCAGTCAAATTAAGTTAGGTATGGTCTTTATTTGTACATATTCTAGATGCTGTTATGAATGCTGAAGAAAGATTATATGTAAACAAAACAAGTCCATATAAGACAAATCCATGCATTGAATATATGGTGAAACTCACGGTTAGCGAAGAGCACACATAATGGTTACGTACATTTATTTGCCAAATAAATATATCTCGTTGTCACGAACTTCGTTGAAATTATCTAAGCCGTGAGATATTCTTATGATTAAGATGTGAACTTAGTTTGGGTTGTCGAAGTCACGAAGCACCCTTGCGCCAACTTCTCGGACTTAACTGAAATTGTCTAAGTCATGAGGCGCCTTTGCGATATACGCGTCCGCGAAGAATAGCCTAGTTGCAACCTCATACAGGTCCCGACGTCTCGCAAAGAAAGAAGCTTTACAAGTAATTCAGTAAACACCTTATGTGCACAGGAGAAAAGAGAGGAAGGAGGAAAATGATGACTTTAGAAGGTAGAATGAACAGTTGCAAGTTCACAAACAACTGCTCACCGGGTGCCGAGCGCGAAAGCAAGTTCCCGTCAAGTTAACGTGCGAACTTGTGAAGGGTTTTTCAATGCCCGACAATATACCGAAGCCCTGTGCCACCTGGGGGGTTCCAGGGTGCTGAGATAACTAACGTTTTGCGTGCAGCTACGGCTTGCAGCAAACAAGCCATGGCACACGAAAATGGAGTTGTTTTGGGCAAGCAACCTATTCGAACATGCATTTTTACAAGCAAAAACACACAAAACTAAGGTAAAACATGCTGCCATATCTCGATACAAGCATGCAAAAGCGACGAACGATTCATTGAACGAAGTTGTTGCGGGTGCGCGACGACCGTTCGTGACATTCTCCCCCATTTAAACTGTCAACACTCTCGTCGATGCTTGTTGATAGTTGTTGATGATTATTTTTTCATGTCATAGGGCATCTTCGGGCTCCCAATTGGCTTCAGTTCGGGGAAGCTTTCGCCACTTCACCAAGTACTCGGTTTGCTTAGCTCCATTGGGTAGTAGCTTTATCTTGTGATATGCTACAATGGTTTCAACTCGCTTCTCGTAGGAGGCTCTGGTGGGGAGGAGCCGAGTTAGAACACTTTTGGAAGCATCTTACAGATATGAGTGGTAGGATTTCAAGTTGCTGGTATGAAAAACATTGTGAATTTTGAGCCATGCCGGCAGTTGCAACTTGTAAGAGACGTTGCCCACCCTACTGATAATTGGGAAGGGCCCTTTATACTTGCACACTAATTCTTTGTGTACTTTGTTCATAAAGAATTGGAGTGATGCTAGTTGGAGCTTCACCAACCCCAAATCGCCGACTCCTGTGGTCGCCTTCCCAAGTCGGCCCACTTCTTCATCTTTTTGGTCGCCTTCTCCAAGTAAGCCCATGCAACATCTGCATTTCAATGCCATTCTTTTGCAAAGTGATATGCTGATGGACTACTCCCAGTATATCCGATAGCCAAGGTGTGAGGAGTCAACGGTTATTGTCCTGTAATGATCTCGAAGGGGCTCTTGTTGGATGCAGAGCTTCGCTGCAAGTTGTAGGAGAATTGGGCTATGTCCAATAGCTTCACCCAATCTCTTGGTTGGCACTCACGTAGTGCCGAAGATATTGCTCCAAGAGCGACTTTATCCTTTCGGTTTGGCCATCCATCTGGGGGTGGAGGCTTGTGGAGAAGTATAACTTAGACCCCAACAATTTGAATAACTCGGTCTAGAATCATCCTAGGAACTATGTATCTCGATCACTAATGATATTGTGCGGGACTCCCCAATACTTCACCACATTCTTCATCATCAGCTTGGTCGCCTCCTTTGCTGAATAGTGTAGGGGTGCAGCAATAAAAGTTGCATACTTTGAAAATCGATCGACCGCTAGGAGTATCAATCCAAGTCCCCCTACTACCGGCAAGCTTGATATGAAATCCAAGGAAATGCTCTCCCACAGCCTTTCTAGTATAGGCAATGGCTTCAAAAGTTCCACCGACTTTTGATGCTCCACCTTGTCTTGTTGGCAAGTGAGACACGTTCGAACATATTCCTCCATATCAGTCCCCATCTTCGGCCAGTAGAAGACCATCTCCACGAGAGCCAAGGTTCTGTGAATACTTGGATGTCTATCTCAAACGGAATTATGACACTCTCTAAAGAGCTCACACCTCAAATTGTCAACTCGAGGAAAATAAATAATATTCCCTTTTGTGTAAACGAGCCTCTCCTTAACCCAAAATCGTCGAGCCTTGCCTTCTTTAATGAGATGCATCATGGTAACTGCCTGAGGATCACTATACAGTCCATCATGTTGAATCTCGGATTTTGATGATGAATTCAATTATCATTTGTAATCTAATCCATATATTGAGATAAGTGTGCAGGATTAACTACGATGAAAGTAAGACATGCAGCAGGAGTTACGCCGGAGTCAAGACTATGATCACGTTGGGAGTTCGAGAGTTTATATCGGCCACGACATTTGCATTTCCGGGCTTGTACTCCATTGTCATATCAAACTTAGCCAGGAAGTCCTGCCATCATGCTTGCTTTGGGGAGAGTTTCTTCTGAGTTTGGAAATAGCTCAAAGCGATGTTGTTTGTCCTCAACACAAATAGTGATCCAAGAAGGTAGTGTCGCCAAACTTATAGACAATGGACCACCGCTATCATCTCCTTCTCATGCACTGATAACGTCGCTCAGTCGCATTGAGCTTGCGGCTCTCGTAGGCCACCGGATGACCCTCCTGCATAAGTACACCCATAATAGCGAAGTCTGAAGTATCTATATGGATTTTGAAGGGCACCCTATAGTTCAACAATTTGAGCACCAGTTCTTCCAACACAGCAGCCTTCAGATCTTAGAATGTAGCTTCACATTTATCAGACCACCTCCAAGGCTGTTCCTTCTTCAGCAACTCTGTCAATGGAGTTGCACGCTTCGAATTCCCCACTATGAAGCATCGATAGTAGTTGACAAAACCAAAGATCTTAGCTCTAGCACTTTTTTTGGAGTTCGTCATTCTACAACAGCTTGCACATTCGATTTGTCTATCCGAATGGAGCTATCACCGATTCGATGCCCCAAGAATAAGATCTCTGTTTGAGCAAAGTAGCACTTCTCCCTTTTCACGAATAAAGTGTTCTCCTTGAGAACCTTGAAAATTGTCCGAAGGTGCTCGACATGATACTCGAGCGTTTGGTTGTAGATGACGATATCATCCAAGTAGATAACCATGAACTTATCCAAATACTCTTTAAATAGTTTGTTCATAAGAGTGTAGAACGTTGTTAGAGCATTGGTTAAGCCAAAAGGCATCACCAAGAACTCAAAACGCTCCATACCTGGTCACATAGGTAGTCTTTGCTTCGTCGCCTTTAGCATTGCGCATATGCCAGTACCCTGACCGAAGGTTAAGTTTAGAGAAATACTTGGCTTTGCCCAATTGGTCGAACGAGTCCGCGATGAGCGAGATGAGATACTTATTCTTCACCGTCCGAGTCATATGTGCCCTACAAGCCAATCATATGAGTGATGGCAAGTATGACGTGACACATAATCTTTTTACTTATTATATTTTGAAATTTATCATTTTATATTGCTTGTTGCACATATATATGTATATATATGTATATATGTATGTATATATATGTATATATGTATGTATATATATATATACATACATATATACATATATATACATATATATGTGCAACAAGCAATATAAAATGATAAATTTCAAAATATAATAAGTAAAAAGATTATGTGTCACGTCATACTTGCCATCACTCATATGATTGGCTTGTAGGGCACATATGACTCGGACGGTGAAGAATAAGTATCTCATCTCGCTCATCGCGGACTCGTTCGACCAATTGGGCAAAGCCAAGTATTTCTCTAAACTTAACCTTCGGTCAGGGTACTGGCATATGCGCAATGCTAAAGGCGACGAAGCAAAGACTACCTATGTGACCAGGTATGGAGCGTTTTGAGTTCTTGGTGATGCCTTTTGGCTTAACCAATGCTCTAACAACGTTCTACACTCTTATGAACAAACTATTTAAAGAGTATTTGGATAAGTTCATGGTTATCTACTTGGATGATATCGTCATCTACAACCAAACGCTCGAGTATCATGTCGAGCACCTTCGGACAATTTTCAAGGTTCTCAAGGAGAACACTTTATTCGTGAAAAGGGAGAAGTGCTACTTTGCTCAAACAGAATACATATGTATATATATATGTATACATATATATATATATTTATATATATATGTATACATATATATATATATGTATACATATATATATATATATAAATATATGTATACATATATATATGTATGTATATATATATATACTAGGAACTCGTACTGCAACTGGTGCTTCTCATACTGTAACTAAAGCTTTTGATTCTATAAACACTGATCCGGATCTTTGAACAATAAACTAGGGGTGGAGCTATCCACTATAGAAAGAAACTAGTGCTTATGGAACTCCGGCAAGGGAATAAACTTGAGTAGTAGCTTGGCTGTTGAATCCTTTATCCTTTATAAAGAGAAGATATCATTTAGTAAGGGTCAAGTAACTATTAGACAAGCAAAGCAAAGAAACGAAAACAACTACTTCTCCATTTGCCGACCTAACCTCGAACTGCTCTATGATAGGATTGAACTATGGAAATAGACTCATTAGCCCTTTGGTTACCCCTATTTTATTGGCTTTAAATGCATTCTTTCTCATCTTTATCCGTTTTGAATGAGATTTCCCATCAAACTAAAAAAATGCTGTTCGAGTGCACTTTCCCCCCTAATCTTTATGGTTCCCTTATAAGAATTAATTATTATCCAGAGTAGCAAGCGGAGCGCAACTGAATTATTCTTGTTATCCGGGCTAGATATAAGATAGTATTGACTAGCAAGAATAGAACAGAATTGATAGAGGCATAAAAGCAAGAGGTATAGTTAGGAAAGTAGATGAGCCGAATGAAGCAAGTAAGAATTCAAGAAGTTAATGAAGCAAGTAAGAATTCAGTCAGGGTATAAGATAAGCGGGTACGATCTAGCTCTGTACTAATACATGTCAGAATAAAACATATAGGCTTTTCACCCAATTGATGAAAATGTTCAGTAAAGTAGAAAGTGTAATCGTACTAAGAAGAGTAGGCTCAAGCCGAAGCAAGAGCTGGAGTAGGAACAAGATCAGAAGTTGGGTGCTCGATAGTAAGAATTAAACTCAGAAATAGGAAATATCAGAATGAACCTCAGTTGTATAAGAATGAAACAAGTAAGGAACAACCTGTGAACTTATATATAAGGGGTCATTCCATTTCTTTCTAAACTAAATCCTATATGAAGTCAGATGGGGTTTCTTATACTGTGTTGGTATAGGATAAATTGAACCCGTTTTTCAGTAAATTAAGCTATTTCTACAATGTTAAGTAAACTAACTATCTCCCCTCTTCTTAGGCTCCTATCCCTCCTCTCTTCTCTTGTATTACTCCGCCAAGCTTAGTATAATGTTGCGCTAAAGGGCCGCTAGTGTTCGGCCACTATACCTCTCCTCTTGCTCATCTAACTCAGGCTCCTATTAACTGCATTCGGCTCCAAAACACATAACAAGTGGTTGCTTGTCCCCTTGCCGACCTACACCTGACATGAGCCTCTGATTCCTCACTTGTGGATTCTCTTTTAACAACTGATTCTGCTTAGAAAGCTTCTTCTCTTGGTAACTGCAGATTCTATTTCAACTGCTTTCTCACCTGCTCCTAATCTTGCTTATTATACTGTTCCTGCTTCAAATACGGAACGATAGGGCTTGCCTGGCCTGTCTTCAGTCAACTGCAAATCATCCACTGATACCTACCTATGGCTACAGACAATCAACTAGTTTACTTACTTCCTCTTTATACGGGGCCTGATCCTTACTCTCAAACTACACTTGATTTCCTTCCCGCAACAGAATCACCTACTTCAAGACTAGCACCCGAAACTGAATTGGTTCACTTTCCTTATTCTTTAATTGTAGGACCTAGATCTGAGTTCTCGCTCTCAAGGCCTATACTTGTTCCCGGTATCCTAGCTTCTTAGATGTAGTCTACCTCGCCTCCCTTGTGATACTAGCCTGGCATTCTTTTTCTTACTACTTTGATACTTTGGGTTTCACCTGTCCCTCTTAACTATAAGTCTGCTGCTACTGAACTAAATACTTTATCCCAGAATAAGAGGAATTGAACCACTACCGAAAAGACAAAACATTGGCTAAGTGAATTTTATTCGCATGAGAGGGCTTCGGGACAATCAAGGTGTCAAACAGGAGTCTTTTGCTCGAAAGCCACTTTCCTTGAATTGCTGGAGGTTGCCCCTGTCAGTGGACCACCCAAACAATGCATTTGCGAGCACTCCTTCCTAAGATATGCTCACATATAGATTTAGTGGTTGTTGCCAAAATCCAAAATGGATCGCTTATTTGAATCATCTAACTTGCCCCTCTTGCGCTTTATTCCGTATTTCACCTATGATTCTTCTGTTGATAATTCCAATAATTAAATGACTGACCTCACAATCGAGTATGGCTCTTCCGATCCCGACCTATAATCTCTAGTTAACCTCTTTCACTCTCTGGCTCCTGACTAAAGGAATACAACTCGTACTAACAGGACAACTCAAAAGTAGGAAATCAGCTCCTAAGTAATAGGATCAAACAAGTAAGTCAAAGAATCAACAAACGAGAAAAGAATAGTGAATGAAACTAACAACAAATAGGAATCATGCTTATTACTAGCGGAATCAAGCACTGTCTAACAAACTCTCAATGCTACTGAAAATAACACGTCTATGAGACTTGAACTCGGAACTAAGACTCTATCTTATGATGTAAGGCTTGGGAGCACTACTTAAAGGATGAAAAGAAAGGGAAAACCGAGGGACTTGAGTTAGACTCAAACAGGAGATATGGGATGTTGGGTTGCAGCTAAAGTATGTTTGCTCCTAGGGTTAGTCATTTTTACTAATAAGGGCGATTCTTTGGATTGTAGTAATTATGACTTATAGTTAGTTAGTCGTAGAGTGAAAGCAAGGGTAGTGATAATCAAAGAAAGGGAGGACAGTCTCATCCGCAATAGTAGGATTCCCTGTCAGTAGAGTCATTATTGTTGTCATTGGTTCCATTATGACTAGTAATAGTATAAGGTTAAAAACAAGTAAAGCAAGGCTTAAAAGCAAGGTATAGTAACCTTGAGATCAGTAGCTAGGGAACCAAAGCAAAGAGATATAGGCTAAGTTCCGAGCTAAGGTATTATTGATAGCAGTCCTAGGCCCTTAGGTACATAAGTAAGAATCAAAGGTAAGGTAGTAAGCTAGTTTGCTAGTAGAGCAAGGTTCTAAGGCAGTAGGGTAAGCTTAAGACAAGAGATAGGGCATTGAGATCGGTAGGGAAGTACTATTTCCTTGGTTGACTCTTTCCAGTAGTAGTTGGTTTCCCATTAGTGCTAGTTCAAGTATTAGAAGCGACAGAGTGTAGCTACTACACCAGATCCTTGCTTGCTTGTTAGTTAAAGAGGCCAACTACCACTTTTGAGAACTAAACTTGGAACTAAGGTGGACCTCGAAACTATATATATATATATATATATATATATATATAATCATAGGTTACTAGAGAGGGATATCGAGATAACTGGACAGACTGGTGTGTTGTATACCCGTCCATATGATGGATGCAGTTGGTTTCATAGCTGCTTGTGTGGGGACACTAGGGATACAATACAGGTGCTCATTGGGGAATGAGTTCACTGATTGATCCACTTACGGAATGCTGAATAGTTGATGATGCCTTATTGTTAGACAGCGATTCCGTAGTCACAGTAGTGTATCTGGTCCTTAGACTTGAAATACCAAGGATGTCCATATGAATGCTCCACTCTTTGATACAAGACTTATAGGTTTGAATGTCCTAGATCTAGCATAGCCGATCAATAGGAGTGGTAGTTAACCTTACGAGGACTATTGAGTGTCGATAGAGAATCATCCACTCTCGGTGTCATGAGAGAAATATCTCATGTGTTCTTGCTCAGATAAATACCTGGCCAGGGCTATTCAGATTGAGAGAAAAAGAGTTCTCCAGAAGAATCCGATTAGAGCAAGACTCGAGTAGAAACCGTATGAGTCTAACAACACCATGCCTAGTATACGGTCTCTGGGATATTAGATGGACGAGGGACTATAGAGAATCATCCACTCTCGATGTCATAAGAGGAATAACCCATGTGTTCTTGCTCAGACAAATCTCTGGCCAGGGCCATTCAGATTGAGAGAGAAAGAGTTCTCCGAGAGAATCCAATTAGAGCGAGACTCGAGTAGAAACCATATGGGTCTGACAACACCATGCCCGGTATACGATCTCTGGGATATTAGATGGATGAGGGACTATAGGTATATGGTAACTAAGGATAAACATATTCAATGGATTGGATTCCTCTATATTGTTTGGGGACTACGGCGTAGTGGCCTAGTACGTCCGCAGTCGATGAGTCGAGTGAATTATTATAGAGATAATAATTCACTGAGCCAGAAAGAGTTTTGACAAGTATGACTCACGGCCAGCTTGATGTTGAACCTAGAGGGTCACACACATATGATAGGCATTACGATGAGTAGAGGTTCGGATATGAGACATTCGTCGGAGCCCCTATCTTATTGGATATCCAATAAGCCCCTAAATTATTGGATCCTATGGATGAGATCAAATAAGCACCCATGAGAGATTATTGGATAGAGATCCATTAATCTAAGAGGCTTTGGTAGTTGGATGGAGATCCAATACCCAATATGGTAGAATCCATTAGGGTTAAGTTGACAAGGGGCCTCTATAAATAGGATGGAATAAGTGGTTCATAGGCTAGAGCCTTTTGCTTGCCTCTCATATTTTCCTTCCCATCTCCATCTCAGAGCAGGCCTGGAGTTTTGAGGAGTGTCATCGTAGCCCTATTGTGTAGATCATCGCTAGAGAGGATGACACTTGATCTTCTTCACAAGCTCCTAGAGATTTGTAGGGATTCAGGGATATACAATCTCCCTAGGTAACACAATTTATCTTATACGCAGTTTTAAGTTTCATAGATTTTGCGCATCAATCTTCTCACGACGACGAACATATCTTTAGGAAATTGGGGATTTTGTTTTTTGTTTTTCCACTGCGCATGTGATGTCGCCTTCCAAGATTTCCTAACACACCGTCACTTTGTTGAGGGCTCAATAATCAACGCATAGTCGGAGGCTCTAATCTTATTTCTTTTGGAAGAGAACTGAAGCTCCGAATGGTGCTTTAGAATTGCAGATGAGACCACCACTTAGTAGTTCACCTAACTACTTTCTTATTTCTGCCAACTCTAGAGGGGGCATACGGTAGGGTGGTCTCGTTGGAAGCTTCACTCTTGGCTCCAGCTCGATGTGATGATCCATGCCTCTGCATGGTAATAGAGTCTTCGGCAACTCGGGTGGCATAACATCTGTGAACTCTTTCAGGACGTTTGCCACTACAACAGGTTCATGAATGACCTTCTCGTCAAGTGGCTCTAGCTTTATAGTAGCCACAAATGTTAATTCACCTTTTCGTACTCCTTTCTTCAGTTGTAATGCCAATATCTATTGGGGTTCCCTGGTTCCTCTCCGAGAGATGGGAACCACATGGGGGTCGTCACCTCCCATCATACATAGGAAGTTTAAGAATGGTATTAGCACCAACTTCGTTGCGTGCATGAATTCCATTCCAAGAATCACTTGGAAGTCGTCTAGTGGCACCGCCATCATGTTTGTGCTCCTGCTCCATGTTCCGATCTTGATGAGAACTCCCTTTGCCAACCCGGAGATTCGCTTGTCCTCAAAGTTCACCGCCTTCATTTGACTTAGGTTCTTCTCCAAGATCAGCCCAAGTTGCTTTGCTTCTCGATCGACAATAAAGTTGTGGGTAGTACCCGTATCCACCATTGCATGGGTCATTTGGACATTGAGCTTAATGTCTTTGTACATCAACTTACTACTTCCTACTTTTTGTGGCATTGCCTTCATGTTCTCCCCCACTTGACCCCGCATAGCGTTTAACAAATGCATTGCTCCCATCCGGGATCCTTACGGCTTCTTATCATCGCTACTGGATTCTGAACTACTCGAACTAAGAGTGACAACCTTGCCCTTGTCCGATTTGGGGGGATGAATAGAAGCTGTTAAGGCATTTAGTACTTGCTTCTATGGGCACTCTCTCACCATATGCAACCCTTTGCACAAGAAGCATCCGTCAGGTTTTGGGGTCTTATCTTTTGAGCTTGGCCCTTTATAGGAACTCTTCTTCCTTTGTTTTCTCCCGGGCTCCTTCCAACAAGAATATTTTAGAGGGCGATTTCTTGAAAATTGTTTCTTTTTTCTCGGGTCCTCAGAGGAAACAAAGTCAGTGAGTCTTTCTGCGGCAGCAATTGCCCCGATCACATCGGTGACATTCCTTCGATGTAGTTCTTATTGTGCTCATGGCTTCAAACCATCGAGGAAGTTGAACAACTTATCCTTTTCAAACTTGTCCTGTATGTCCAACATTAGTATAGAAAATTGCTTCATGTAGTCTTGAATGGAAGTACTTTGGTGGAGTTGTCTTAGTTTCCTCCTTACAACGAATTCTGTGTTCTTAGGTAGAAACTGAGTTCTTAACTCTTGTTTTAAGTCCTCCCATATGTCCACCTTGTTGGACATCGACCTTGTTGGATCTCCTCCCAACGGGTTCGCCACCAAAGGTTTGCATCCCCATTCAAATACACATGCTATCAAAACTTTGGTTTATTCAGAATTAGGCCTCGTAGCTCGAAAGTATTATTCCATGTCGAACAGAAAATTCTTGAACTCTTTAGCATCTCTGGCACCTCCATAATAATGCGGCTTGGGTGCCCTCAAGTTTTGTGGCGACATAACGTGGGTGTTACTTCATCATGCATTTAGTGCTCTTGTGAGCATGGTCACCCTAGAAGTAAGTTATGTCACGACTTCCTACAGATGTTGCACGGAGTATTTGGTGTCATCCGACAATCGATCAACTAGGGCCTCAACCTTGTCGATTCGGGATTCAGCTTCTTCTTACGAGCTCTTTACCCCAAGAAGCCTTCGTTGGCCTTGGTAGAGTTCCTCCAAGCTCGCTTCAAGAACATCCAAGCGGGTTTCTACTGCTGTAAGTCTCTCATTATGGCTCTTCTTCCCGGTTAGTGCTCAAGATTGTGCCTCCTTCGCTCGTGAAGAGTAGTCAATTTCTCACTCATCATGTTCGCTACCACGATCCTCCAAAGCGGCTCCAATGACATGAGAACAAGTTTGCACTTGTAGCCCACCTACTGTTGCTTGGGGCAAAGGTCCGGCTTGCCCCGCCTTGCTTGATTTGCCACGATGCTTTGCCATGGCAAAATTACAAAGTTCTTTCATTGCTTGTTCGAATTGCTTATCTGCTTTGATACCACAATGTCATGGCCTTGTTGGAATTGCCTAAGTCGTGAAGCACCCTTGCGCCCAAGACGCGAACTTAGCTTAGGTTGCCTAAGTCGCGAAGCACCCTTGCACCAACTTCTCGGACTTAGCTGGGATTACCTAAGTTATGAGGCGCCCTTGCGACATACGCATTCACAAAGGGTCAGCCTAGTTGCAACCTTGTACAGGTCTCAAAGGACTTGTAAAACAGAAAGTTGATTAGATTGAAAACGAGCGACGGACAAGTCCCGACATCTCGCAACGAGGGAATCTTTACAAGCAATTCAGCAAGCACCTTGTGTGCATAGGAGAAAAGAGAGGAAAGAGGAAAACAAATACTTTAGAAGGTAGAATGAATAGTTGCAAGTCTACAAATAACTACTCACTAGGTGCCGGGCATGAAAGTAAGTTCCTGTCAAGTTAATGTGCGAACTTGTGAAGAGTTTTTCAATGCCCGACAATATACCGAAGCCCCATCCAGCCCTGTGCCACCTGAGGGGTTCTAGGGTACTGAGATGGCTGACGTTTCGCGTACAGTTGCGACTTGCAGAAAGCAAACCGTGGCACATGAAAACGGAGCTATTTTAGACAGTTCGACGCTGCACGATGAGTGGTCGCACTACAGCATTGCAACCTGTTCGAACATACATTTTTACAAGAAAAAACACACAAAACTAAGGTAAAACATGCTACCATGTCTCAATACAAGCATGCAAAAGCGACGAATGGTTTGTTGAACGAAATTGTTGCTGGTGCGCGATGACCGTTCGTGACATGGTGATGTCATGAGTATTGTCGATCGTTAAATCGACATAGTTAGTTCACTATTAAGCATGCAAGTTTATTCAGGCGTCTCTTCCTATCTTACATAAAAAATATGGTGAGATAAAATTGCATAGGTTGTTCAGTCGAAAGTCAACTGTTAGCGAGGAATGATCGAGTAGGCGGATCAGGATCTTCTTGGTTGTAAGGTTCTTTCCCGGGATTAGATCGTCTTAGTGTCCTAGGGCGACTTGCGATCCTGCATGATAGGCCGGCACTAGGGGTTGTTCAACGCAATCCTTCCGATGCTTAAGTTAGTAGAGGAGAAAAGACAATGGTGTATAGAGAGTCCCCTCCTTTAGTATGAGTTGATGAGTTCTTTTTTATATTTGATTTCTAAGTTTTCTTATTGGCTGACATGAGATAAGATTAGGTGAATATTTGATCATTCTCTAATTTTGATAAGGTATGATGATTATTACTAGACATTGATGCGAGACACATTGGGATACACTACCGTATTATTTTGGACTGATGACTTAGAATCATACTTAGATGTTAGCTTTTGTAACCAAAATTATCCTTTCTTAAATAGACTCACGAATGATTTTTATCTTTTATATATATATATATATACATATATATATAACTAAAATCTTGATAATTTAAACTACAATGGCAGAAACATTTGGATCTGTTTAAACAGATCGGATAGACTTTAATATATGATAAGAAAAGGATTTGATCCACAACACACGATAAGGGAAATGATAGGCATTCGGACCCTTTGCGTCCCACGTGGTACCATTTGGGCACAGTGCCTCCGTGCACCATGAAAAATAGGAAGGAAAAATCTATAAGCCAAGATATGGGGATGACGTGGCAAGATGTTAGTAGCTTCTCGGGCAGCGGGCCCCGCGGGAGCTTGTGGAGGCTGCCGCGTCCACCTCGGCGGCCAATACGTCGGTCGTAAGTCCACGTGTCGACTCGTGGGCGGCCGACCCAGATTTCGTGCAGCGCGCTCGGGCTCTTATCAGCGCCCGCCGCTCGCCAACCCGATTCCCCAAATCGGGCATCCAAACGAGGGGCACCAGGTCCGGTCTTGTTTCCGCCCCTTGCCGGCCATGGCGACGGCTGCAGTAGCGTTGTCTCTCCTCCCCGTTTCGCTTCGGCGCCCGCTGACGTCCTTCTCCAAGAAGGTAGCTCTCCGTCTCGTGAGGATTCATCCGCTTGTTCATGTTTGTTTGTCGAACCTTCGGCACCCATTTGCCAAAATTGCATCTTGGTGAACATCGTATAATTTTCGCCTCCACACTGTGCTGTGTGATCGGAGAAGATCGCTTGGCTTCGATCATAAATTTGTGGGTTTTGACAAACTAGGGAGTCAAATTTTTGCAGACATGATGGTGTCAGAACATGATTTGAAGACCAATTGAGATCATCATTTTCTGAATCCTTTTGTTAATCTTGTAAAAAGGATTTCCTCAAAAAGAAATGCATTTTGTAGAAAAGGACATAGACATAGTTCTTCTCCTCAATTGTAAGTAATGGTGAAAAGGTAGTTTTGTTGTTAGAAAGCATACATCTCCTCATGCTTTTATGCCATGCTATTGTAGTTGCATTTTCACTGAAGTCTTGAACCTGTCTAAAAGTTTCAGTTGTCATGTCACCAGGCGTTTGACTAACCAGGACAGTGACATTTAGATTGTAAATCATGGTATTCTAATCTAGCATGCAGAATCCATTTTTTTCCTATTGAGACAAAACTAACCTACTCAATGAACTAGTGATCTAGCATGCTGAAGTCAATATTTTCTTATATTTTTTGAAGATTTTTTTTTGGCAATATCTATACTAAATTGTATTTTATCTTCGAAATGTTTAGCTAAAAAGCATCTTCATCCAAGGAGACGTATTTTACATGTCAAAACCAGCATCCTAAATAACTGTTCATTTATGGTACCTTAATAGTTTCTCTACTTGGAATATCTGTTTCAGATTAGCTGTGAGGAGTTATTTTAATAGGCTTAGGTTTTCTACTGTTTTTCCTAATTTTGATATATTGTTGAATCAAATGAGTTGAAAGAACACATGCATTTACTTGAACTACTCTTTTTTGTTTTTGCTGTGTTGAACTTGTGAAGGGTAATGGTGGCAGAAACGGAATAAAGGTTTTTGCTGTGTTTGGAGAAGAAGAGAGAGGTAGCTTGGAGAAGAGGAGCACTTGGGAAGCCATTTTTGATGTGGAAGATCCTAGGCCTAGAGTGCCACATTTTAAGGGGAAACTCTTGGATATGAACCAAGCTCTGGAAGTAGCCATGTTTGATATTCAATATTGTGACTGGAGGGCTCGTCAAGACTTGCTAAGCATTATGCTTCTTCATGAGAAGGTGCTTATGATCCATGTTTCTTGAACTTTCCATGATATTTTATACACATTTAGAGTCATGCTAGCACTATACTAATCTAATCACGAAAAGGTCTTCATATCCTGGATGACATGTAGGTCATGCTGCTAAAGCTTATCTCCTGGATGACATTGCAAATACACATCCTTTTAAGTCAATAATGGCTTCCTGCTTTGCTCATGTTTGAAATTACCATTTTCAAGATTGTAATCTGAGCTTCTATCAGATTACCAACAAATAATACAAAACATTCTGGTAATGCCTGTTAAGAATAAAAAAAGGCCTTTGGCATTGTAGCTAAAGCATTCATATATTCTGAGCTACTATCTCCTTGACTAAGAACCTGGAAACTATATCTAACACGAAGTAATGCATACCAGATTTATTCCGATTGCTTTATTTCTGGTTAAGCAGGTGGTCGATGTCCTTAACCCTTTAGCTCGTGAGTTCAAGTCAGTTGGCACCATGAAGAAGGAACTTGCAGAGTTGCAGGAAGACCTTGCACAGGCCCACAGGGAGGTATGGGAGTGTTTCTGATTGCATCCTGACTAGTCTCTGCTCGGATAAATCTTGATCATCATGATAACTACTTGCATAAATGTATCAGGTTCATATATCAGAAGCAAGGGTAGGTGCAGCATTGGACAAGTTAGCATACATGGAAAAGTTGGTGAATGAAAGACTATTAGATGACAGGAGATCAGATCAATTTAATTCTGAGGCACAATCTCCAAGCATTTCTTCATCATTCATAGAAACCTCACAAAATAAGTTGCCCAGAAGAGGACTAAATGTCTCTGGTCCTGTCAAATCATACCACCCTAACTTGAAAAACTTTTGGTATCCAGTGGCATTCTCATGTGATCTAAAAGATGATACCATGGTAATTAAGCCCTTATTCTATATTAAGAGAGATAACCTTGGCTCTGGTTCTGCTTCTGTTCTCTGTATTATGACTTAAATGCTTTTTCAGATACCAATAGATATTTTCGAGGAGCCATGGGTCATATTCAGAGGAAAAGATGGTCAACCAGGCTGCGTTCAGAACACTTGTGCTCACAGAGCCTGTCCTCTTCATCTAGGATCAGTGACTGAAGGCCGTATTCAGTGCCCTTACCATGGTAAGCTAGAGAAAAACACACGTATTTCATTGGATCAGAATTTGCCTGTACCATCAGTGGGAGCCTTAAAGTTGAAAATATGCACATAAAATTTAATGTTTAGAAGTTCATATAAAGAATTTTGGTTTTCAACTCTTGATATGGTCGGCTTTCTTATTGTAACTGTAGACACCATTCCATTATATTCTCAATCTGAACATATTAATAATATATTGATTTCAAAATAATGTAAGACATTAATTGTTTTTATTCTGGATGTTTTAATGTTGTATAATATGTGGAGTTGCACCTGCATGGATTTGCAAGCCCGGAACATCTACCAGACTTTATAGGAGCAAATGTTTAAATAATATCATTTTGATTTCTTTGCATGAACCATAGAATAAGCAAAATTTTCTGGTTTTCTTTCATAAAATACACACTGGATGTATTCTTTTGTAGTATACATATTCTCATCTGTTCAAGCAAGAAGCAAGGTTTTTGCATGGTTCATGGTTCTTTAAATTTCAGGTTGGGAATATTCAACTGATGGGAAATGTGAAAAAATGCCATCCACCAAACTGCTTAATGTGCGGATTCGATCATTGCCATGTTTCGAGCAAGAAGGAATGGTTTGGATTTGGCCAGGTGAAGCACCTCCTATGGCTACTATTCCTTCTTTGAAACCTCCCCCTGGCTTTAAAGTTCATGCAGAGGTATAGATTTGAGTTTGATGATATGGTGCATTATTTCTCTGGAAAATGTTCTGCGACCTCTGAATACTGTACTTTCCTAATAGTTTACCCTGTGCTTGGTTCTAATATTGTTTCATCTGCACAGATTGTGATGGAGCTGCCCATTGAGCATGGGCTTCTTTTGGATAACCTCCTTGACCTTGCTCATGCTCCATTTACTCACACCTCAACATTTGCCAAGGGATGGAGTGTTCCAAGGTATCTTTTGCGATTTAAATTGAACCCAGAAGCCAATAGAATCAATAAGAATGATACTGGAGTAGTTTTGTGGTTGCATCAACCAAATCGAGATGCCAAAAAGAATCACTTCCTTTGTGCAAAGAATAATTAAAAATAGAAGAATATGTCACTGTCAGAAAGATGATCCTATGCTGTTGTGAGTCTAAGAACTTGATCCTTTTACCATTGCAAAGTGATGCGCTGAACAAAATTTATGCTAGTGATTTTCACAAATTTTGTTACAATCCATTTTTTCCTTGTAATCTTGATGGGAGAGGATTTCCGCCTAGTTGGGTTAGTATTTAGGTGTAAGATGTGCACAATTTCATCAATCATAATGCTTTAATGTCCTCCATGGCGATGCAATTATGTCCAAGGAAACTTGAGCTTATACCTCATGTAAACCGGAACTCCTTCAAACATAAAGAACTTTTCCATCATTTTCAGTTCACTAATCCTGGACTAAAATATCATCTGAAAATGTACAGCTTGGTGAAGTTCCTCACACCGGCATCGGGCATGCAAGGGTACTGGGATCCTTATCCTATCGACATGGAATTTCGGCCTCCTTGCATTGTCTTCTCGACAATCGGAATTTCAAAGCCTGGGAAACTGAAGGGAAAGACTACTAGACAATGTTCCACACATTTACATCAGCTTCATGTATGTTTGCCATCCTCTAGACAGAAAACAAGGTTGCTGTACAGAATGTCACTGGATTTTGCCCCATTTTTGAAGAACATCCCCTTTATGCACCTCTTGTGGAGACACTTTGCTGAGAAGGTGAGTCTTACAACCCAAAATATGCCTTACTCCAATTAAATTTCCAGCAATCGAAACATCTGAGATACATTGCTTTTAATTGCAGAATGCAAATTACCTACGATAGAATTACTAAGACATGAAAAGCTATATGCAAAATGGAAGATATTATGTGAAGAACATAATAAAATGTTTCCATTTGATCATCTTCATGAAGTGTTAATTGTTTTTTCAGCAACATCAGTTTTCCTCCCATAATTTAGTTGTGAATCCATGCACGCCATTGCTAGATGATACCAATAAAATTGTTTGCATTTGAAAACCTAATCCATCCTACAACAAATGTAAGAGACAAAGACACTATGAGATCATAACCTTCTCAAACCTATCATTTCATTTATGATTACAAAATAGAAAATTTGAAGAAGATATCATATTAGCAGCAGACATGAAAGCACTTGTTGCTTAGATAGGGCATCTATCTACTTTGTAAAATCAGTCAGAGGAAGAAAGGGAGGTCTTTTGTTTCTTCTTCTTTAGGACTGATATGGAAGAACATGAATAGATGCACCACAATGCACCTCTCTTCCAAGCAAGAGACAGTTGTATATTTAAGATGATCCATTGAGGTGCATTTATGCAGCAAAAGCTCCTACAATCTTTTACATTCTTCTCATGCTATTTGAATTCTTAAACCAGGTGTTAAATGAGGACCTGCGGCTTGTGATTGGCCAACAGGAACGGATGCTCAACGGGGACAATGTGTGGAACTTGCCAGTCTCATATGACAAGCTTGGGATACGATATCGCCGGTGGAGAGATGCACTCGAGAGGGGAGCTAAGCAGTTAACATCCACCAAACAAGATGAATATCTCTGATGCCCAAGAAGTCCCTTTAAGATATTACTCTTGTCTCCCCCACTGCCATTTATTTCATGGAAAACACAATGAATTGTTGATGGAGGTCTAATAGCCGTGATCCCTGTGAAGCTCAGTTATGAAGGAGAAACATCTAAGTACCACACACTCATTCTGAAGCAGAAGCTGATCTGGAATGATCTGGCTGTTCTTGTGAAAGTGAGCTGTACATTAGTTGGGATTCCAAGACATGCAAGAATGTCTTGATTGTTTTTTCATGTACATTATCTGTATCATTTTTGTATTCTTCACCCCCTCTGTCATTGATGTCTGCAATCTGCTGTATTCCAAACTAAACTATTTTGTGGTAATATCCTTCAGTCTTGCCAAAATTTTAAATCCCTGCACATACTCCACTACTTTTTTTTATGTCATTATTCATTAATCCTTTAATATATTTTTCTCCTGGAAATTGCAATAGCTCTGGTCATCAACCACAGAAATAAGCACCTTAAATGGACTATACTTGCAGATTTGACTGAATATTTTGACCAAAACTGGGGTGTCCTCTCTCTGTGTGCTTTAATGAAAATTACAGTGTGGTGCTCTAAAATTATTCAAACATAATATTGAACCGAAATTTCATATAAATTGCTCTTATATGATCAATCTGTTCATTTCATCAAAGATTTTGTTGTTCCTTTCTACTTACCCACTAGCATATAATGAAGCAAAAAAATATGAAGAAAAGCCAATCTCTTTCCATTAAGTAACTTCAATTTACATAAGAAATAATGCAAGAGGAAACATTAAAACAAAAATCTACCTGATCCACTTAAGTCGGATTCGGGTACGCTTCAATTTAATTTTAAATGGATTCGGATCAGAATGTTAAATACCTCGGTTTGATTCAAATTTGGATTTGGTTACTTGATAGTGGGTTAGGGTAAAATCCACGAGCATCCGATCCGCTACTGTTTGCATCCCGATCCAACATGTCATGAGTTGGTCCACTGGCCGTCTGATTGACCACAATCAAATTGATGACTGCAAACGTCGAAACCGTTATGGAATTTTACGGTTCTAATGGAGTCATGATTGGAGACGATCCAGATCCGAACGAGTAGTGCACCACTGTGGAACTGGTCTTCACATCCGATGCCGTTCATCACCATGACACGCGTTTCACGTGCCCACGTGTCAGAAGACAGAATAAGAGTGTAATTATTAAAGTGAAATGACTAAAAAACCCATAGAGTGATTGTATTTCTTCGGGTATAGTTGTAATTTTAGGAAATTAGAAGGGTTTCTCTTTGTTTGTCCTCCGATTCCTGACCCCAAAAAGAATAGCGTTTCCGATCACCAGAAGCCATCCGCTCTTTCTTCTTCTTCTTCATCTCCTCCTCTCGAGAAACTAGGGTTCCTCAAATCCCCCAATTCCCCGGAAACGATGTCGACCTTCAGCGGCGACGAAACCGCCCCCTTCTTCGGATTCCTCGGAGCCGCCGCGGCCCTTGTCTTCTCCTGTAGTTTCTCGCAGTTCCTCCGCGCTTTCTATGTTTTGATTCCGTCGTCGAGCTTCTTTCGATCTAAATTTGGTTGGTTTATTGCTCTTCTCAGGCATGGGGGCGGCGTACGGGACGGCAAAGAGCGGCGTCGGAGTGGCTTCCATGGGTGTGATGCGGCCGGAGCTCGTGATGAAGTCGATCGTGCCTGTCGTCATGGCTGGAGTGCTCGGGATCTACGGTCTCATTATTGCGGTGATCATTAGCACCGGGATCAACCCCAAGGCCAAGTCGTACTACCTATTCGATGGGTATGCGCATCTCTCTTCCGGGCTGGCCTGTGGCCTTGCAGGACTTTCGGCTGGGATGGCGATTGGCATCGTGGGCGATGCTGGAGTCAGGTAGTTCTTTCATTGCCTATTCGGCCTCTCTAGATCTGAGAATGATCTGTATAGACTTTTTCTGGTTCGATTAGCAAACTTTATTCGCTATTTCTGTGCGTGTTAGTATTGCATCTTGATTATTTATTTCTCAAATACGTGAAGATATATTGCCGTTAGCTTGATCAAGAATGCACATCGTTAATCAAGAGATATCTGAAGTGCTCCTTGAATTTGTTGGTTGAAACTGCAATGTGGCGTTCACAAGAAGTTTATATCAAAGCATATTAATAAAAAATGAAAAACGAAGAATAAGAAAGAAAAAGAACAAACAGCCATATGTCAAGACCTATTGTTTGACGAGGTCTGATGAGTGTATTACTATTAATTTCAGCTTAAGCATTTTGGCTAGTGGTTTGGGTCAAATGAAGTTGATAGGTCAGTTAGCCCATCAGATCAAGATCGTAACATTTGGTATCAGAGCCGAGTCAATCTAGTATTTGGGTATGGTGAGGGGGCTTGAGTAGGAAAGAGCTATATGTGGATGGAGTCAAATGATAAGTCACAACGTGGAGCTACCATTGGGTTATGCCTCACATGCATCATGCTAGGGTTTGATATGAGTTATGTTAAACCTTGATGATTATGTCAAGCCCTTGAGTTGGAAAATTGTAACACTCCAATTAGTCTCACATTAGAAGTGGACAAGACTAAAATTAGCTCATAAGGATCTAATAAGTGTACTACTATCAACTTCAGCTTAATAATTTTGATTAGTGTTTTGGGTCAAACAAAGTTGATAGACCAGTTAACCTATCAAGCTTGAACTGTGACACAAGTGTATAGAAGCATCTCTTATCATGAAGCTCCCCACTTCAGCCTAAAGTTGTCAGTCTTAATTTTTGTGTTTCAATCAAAATTTAGTTTCAACTTTGTGCCCTTTGAAAGAGTTTAAATTCTGAACTCAATGGGAGTTTTTTAAAGTTGATACAAATACGTTGTTTGAAACTCAAACACTTGTCTGATCTTTTAATATTTTATCATAAAATGATAATTGATTTTCATATATGGATCTTTTTAAGTTATTAAACTAAATGGTTAGAACTGGAAGGTTTCTGGAATTTTCTTATTAGAGCTAATGGTTTGATTGAGAGCCCCACCAAAAGCTAGAGACAGTTTCCTTGCAAAGAAGATAAGGTGTCTTTGGCAAAGTGTCAGAATGTTAATGCTTTAATATGTTGATCTCACAACAGTGGTAGAACTCAACAGAAATATCTGTAGGCTGTTGAATGACTTTCATTCAAACCTGTGAATCTGTATTTTTAGTGCCAACTGAAAGTCTTTTGTTTGTGGGAAAGTTCTTGAAACAGTTTTCGGACAAATAAGAGTATTTGTCATTTTACCCCTCTGTCATAGTGAACTCATGTTATTTCTCTAAGAAAAGTAGAGTTGTTGATTTAGTAGTCTGCTGATTGAGCTGGATCAGGATAGTGAAGGAACACCAAGAACTTGTGACTCAGATGTTTGTTTAGGATGAATGTATATGGTATATGTTTTACTGTTTAGCTGAGAATAGAATATCTTTAAAGACCATAAGGTGAGATGTAACTTCCATGCCAATAGCATACATGATGTTTAGACACCTGGTCGAGGAGTTGTCCCAATGTCAAAAGCACTAAATTTATGTAAATTTATTGATCATTCTGGACAATATTTTGACTTGATTAGAAATGTCAAAGCATAATTTTAAACAACATTTGTTGTACTTATTTCAGTCTTTTAATAATTGAGGCAATGAATTGGGTGGGACATCTATTGTTGCATAATTCAAAAAAACTGTTAATCATTTTGACATTTTTATCTTCTATCAATGCTTATATGCTTTCGATGCATATTTTTTTGACATTATTTTTCAATTTTTGTTTGGTAGTGTATTTATATGCCAAAAGCTATTATTCAACTTTGAAGATGAGTTTGCATGGTCCTTTAAGTATTTCAATCTCAAATATTACAGCTTTATTGTTATGGTCATGGGATCGACCTTGCAGGCGTCAGTTTATATGTCTAAATTTTGTGACAGCTACCTAATAATCACAAAGCTTCTAGGTTATGAGATCAAATCCAATATTATGATGGCATGTTTTGAACATGGTTAAGTTATACCCTCATGGACATGGATGTAGTGATGACTTACGAGTTATGAAGTAGAAACAACATAAAGGTCTCTGTTTGTGGTGGGTCAATGCCAGGTTTGAGATTAGGGGAGCGGACTTGGTACATGGGCACTGTCCCTGTCACAAGGTGGGATGAATTTCCAAAGCTTCTTTCTAATGTTTGATGCTATTTACCCTCTGTCTGGCAAACATTTGCATTGTCAATGAACTTGGATGTTGGTACAATTAATGGATCCTCCAGCTCCTTTGTGAATCATGGTTATTATTCTTGATGTACCTGGTATTTCTATGTTTGTAGATTTATGCTTCTTTTGTTTGCACTTTTTTCCTATAATTCAGCCGATGTTCATTGTTGGCCTTTGGTTGTTGTAACGGGAAAAAAAATCATTTTGTGTGTAATTTAGGTTTATTTATTTCTATGCCTATACGATAAAAGCCAAGGGGTTTCTGTCTGCTTTATTCTCATGTCTTTAGTTGTGTATTTCTTATGTGAAGTATTTGAAAGTTCACATTTAATGATCGTGCCCGACTCATCTTTTAGTTAATTAATCTAGTCTCCTGATATATAAACTCTACTTATTTTGCCATTTACATCTGTCGTAGGGCCAATGCTCAGCAGCCAAAGCTCTTTGTGGGAATGATCCTTATTCTCATCTTTGCGGAAGCTCTTGCCCTCTACGGTCTCATCGTTGGCATCATCCTTTCCTCTCGGGCTGGTCAATCTCGAGCAGAGTAAGATTGGACCATACACTTTTATGGAGAATTACTGCATATTTTTTGTCGACCTTTGTGATCTGTCACGTAATTTATTCCAGAACTTCCTACGGATAAGAGTCATTACAGGACTCACGCTATATCCTCAATAAGTTGGCACTGTAATCTTGTTGTACTGCAAGTTGTGGATGACGGCAAACGCCACGCCGTGCCTCCATTCCGTGAGGACTTTGAAGTAAATTTAAATGATTTACGTTGCCTCCTTATAGATAATTCAGCTGAATGGGATTTCAAGTTTATTATTGTTTTTGCCTGTTTGGTTGCTAATAGAAATGACCCCCCAATTTGATGGACGTTGTGTTTGTTCCTGATATTTGTATATAAACTGATAAATGTCTCTTCTTGACCATTTTTAGATCATCTTTTTTTTATTTTTAGGTATAAATAGAAAGTGAAGACAAGATGAGGTACTCAAATCCTTAGATTCATGAATATTTTAAATATATTTTAAAAGAATGTTTGTTTTTATTTTTTGGGAAGATCTCATTTTCTTCTTCTTTCTTTTTTTTTTTTAAATAAATACTGTATTCAATTAAATAATCGAGACATTAGGAGTCCCCAAAATTACAGTGAATGGAAGGACAAAAAAATGGTCATGGGGAGGCATGGATCCGTCACAACAAATCACAGCTTCCGGTAAGTCGGTTATGATACTGATTCTTCGAAGGCCCAATCGAGAAATGCTTTGGAGAGGGCATCCCAAACGGGCCAGCAGTCAGCATGAAGTGGGGGATGATGATGCTTGATGAGTATTGTTTCCTTTCCTTTGAAGATCATTTCCATGCATGATGCGGACTTCGGTCCTGCACAAACATCATGTTTTGATTCGGACCCATCACAAAAAAACCTACGAGAGGCTCGAGGAGGATGAACTCGGCTTGGATAGCCGACAGGTGTGTGCAGATTGGATCAGCCTCATTGGTTGCTCCGCCTGTTGCCCTCTGCATTAGAATGAATCTTTACGAGAAACACTTTCTCTTCCTATATCGAAGAGGAACGGAATTTAAAGGGCTATCCTCATTGATTTTAAGGTAAGACAGGTCCTTTGATACCAGGGGTTGAGATTGATTATTGTTGAACTTAAGAGTTATTTACGTTCTTCCAAATAATAATAATAATAATAGTTGATACAGTATTTCTCTTCCCTGGCCCAATCATCATTCAACCAATCACTCATACGAGAGAATCTAAAGTCCAGTTTCGATTGAAGAAAGTCTCGATAAGATCTACCAAAGCTATAGATGAATAAGATGTGCTTTGTTGAGTCTATCCCAATGCTCCAAATACTATATTGATCAGCATAACGATCAATGTATGATGGTTAAAAGCCATAAGGAGATTGGCAATTCGTCCAAAGGAGTTTTCACAAAAACAGTATCCGAGCAACCTTCAAGCCATCCCAACCCCTCTCTCGATCAACTTATTAGTCTCTTAAGTATCTATAAATACTCTTACAAGTCACAAGCCCTCGAGGATGAGAGCTCCAAATCCAGCTGTCATTATCGAACTCAAGGGCCAAATGAATGCCTACCATTTTACCGACCAAGAAAGGATGAAAGGTGTCTTGCAAAAAATAGAGATTCCAGATACTGTTTTTAATGAGATCCTTAACATATTATAAGTTGTTAATCGTTGACCACTTACTCTGGAAAAAATTAGAGATTCATGGGTCACCCTAATATGCTATTATGATCCTATAACTCTTCCAACGCTCTCACAAATACAATAAATGATTGATGTAATGTCTTTCCAAATGGGAGAGATCTTTCTACTACCATATTTGGCTATTAAGATTCTAGCCCTAAGAGAATTAGACTTATTAAGAACGATATATCTAACATTTAGTGCGTACCTTACAAGGCTAATATCTCTCATCCTCAACCCTCCTATTCTCCTTAGTTACTGCGACATGGTCCTTAGTTACAAAGATGAGTTGCCCCCAAAAGAAAGAATTATTATATTTATTAGTGTTATTGGCAAATTTATTAGTGGTCCAACAATTAATGATGGAATGAAGAGGAATCAAGTTGAGGATGGAGTTTATCAAGATCACTTTTTTATCTTAGGACAAAAGTGTCTTTGTTAGCCAAGGATTTTGTCTATAGATCTATCGAAAATTTAAGTCTAGATATTAGGATGAATTCTATAAGAAAGTTCCCGAGTAAGGAATAAGCCAAGTGCCTTTTGATAATGCCAAGGATATTATAAACTCTATACTTAACATGTGACATATTATGTTTATGGAAGAATACAACAAATTCACCCCTGTTAAGACCTATTAGGGAGAAGTACAACTTTAAAGTGTTGAACAAGTTTTTACATAAGGATCACACCTTATATAAATCATGATCTCATCTACAAATACAAGGTGGGAAATCTTGATACTTTTGATCGTGAATAGTTTGATTCTATTGTTTCCGACATTTACCTCTAAGAGAATAGATAAGAGTTACTGAATATCTATTTGACTTCTAAACAATCATAAATTATAGTTGTTCATCGAGCACCTAAACTTAGGAGAAGCAACATAAGCTAAAATCCAATAAATAAATGATGAAAATTTCATTTTACGATACTAGATAAAACAAACCAAGAAAGAGAGTGAGTCAAATGCTTTTTGTAAATCTATCTTGATCAAAATGAGAGAATTTTTATCATAGAAATTATATATAGAATTAGTCAGTTCTTAAGCAATAGTAATATTATAATAGATGCATCCTGATTAACGAGCTTCATAAAAAATATTTAATGTGATTATCTAGCACTTTGAGAGGAGCTTATATAGATAACATTGCATCAAGCTATAGAACTAAAATCAATAATTTTAATGGGGCTATCTTTCTTGGGGATGTAAACTAAGTTTGTTTCTCTCCAACTCTTAGGAATCATAGCAAATCTATATAAATACTTAAAAGGCTAGTACAATAAGGAGTTTAAGAAAATTGTAGGAATGGACAAAGAACTCCATAGTATATCCACTCGGTCCAAGACTTTTGCTTAAATCTATATTTTTAAGGGCATCGTGGATTTCAATGATGGAAAAACCTTTCGTGAATCATTCCTATCAATCTCTATTGATTTAGGAGAGGGCCAAATAACTAGATCAATCCTCAAGGTTTTCCTAGGATCGATCATCCACAAAATAGAATATTAGTAAGTAAAGATATAATTGAAGGTATTAGAATCATGTAGGCAATCCCAATTATCGGTTTGGAGGATCTTAACAAAGTTGCAAAGCTTCTTGATTTGAACCATGTTACAGAAGTATTTTGTTTTTCTATAATAGTCCTGTTACAATTAAACTTTATATCTAGACCACCATTTGAAATGAACATGTCTATTCAAGGCCATGTGCTTGTTGTAAAGCCCAGTAAGATATTTTTGGATCTCTACAGGGAGGTATTTAATGTCTTTGATCTAGTTTGAGATCAACACAAGGTTCTTCTTATTGGTGAACAGATGCATCGTGGCTGATGAGTCAGCACAGTTTGGTTCACTGGCCGATGTCGGAAGTTTTTCGCCGTCTGATCCGGTTGCCGAAGTTGGTCATGCCCTCGGGATGGAGGCATCGGTGCCGGGCTATCACTCGATGTCACCTGGTCAGGATGCTGGTTGACGATTCTTAGTTGGAATGCCTCTTGATCCTCGGGATTGGCCGCTTTCCCGCACAGAAGGCCCTCGTCGGGTTGTTGCCGACTGTGGCCCCTCGACCAGTAAGTCATCGTGGGGTGTTCTGGTTTTTTTCGCCTCTCCCTGACCAGATGTCGGCCAAGGGCTTTTATACTACTGTACGAGGGTCGACCGTACGTAGCCTTGGCATGACGGTCGATCCCCGAAAGGTGGGGTATGGTATCTTTGTGCGGCCGCCGTCCCGGGACGCACGGAACGGCACCGTCCCGGGCTTACCGGGATGGGACATACCGGGCAGTGTCTTAGCATGGTCTCTGGCTTGGCGCGTGGGGTGCTCCTCTTGTTGACTTGGCTGCGTCGTGGCGTGGCATCGATGGTGACGTGACCCAAACCCAAAATATACCTTATCACTTCTCAATGTTGCTAACATGGGATTTATCTCAAACTGTGAGCTTAGAGTTGAGTTTCCTTATGTTTCCATGAAAGGAATTCATAGCATTAAAATTGAAGTCACAAGAGAATTAGTTATCATGAATAATAAGGGTGAGACTAGGATAATCTAGCTAATGAGACTCATAGTGTAAAGGCTTCTTACCCCTTATACTAACCATTTTAGTCATAATTGTAACAAGTAATGGGGCATGATCAGAGACACCACGAAGAAGATGAGTGATAGGTAAATCACTAATACATAAAAGCCAACTATTATTAGTACGAACACAATCGAAATGACCTAAATTCTAATATTATCTAAATCTATTATTATACCATGTGAAACAAGATCCATGAAACCACAAGTCTATAAGATTAATAGTACCAATAAAGTTTTGAAACCCAAAAATCAAAGCATTATAAAAAAAGGGACGTCCACCTAATTTATCTTCGAGACTAATAATATAATTCAAATCACCACATAACAACCATGGAATATCATGTAGATTCAAATTGTTAAGATATAACCAAAGTATTGGAAAATTTAGGGGCAACATCACATGCAGCGGAAGAACATAAACAAAAATCTTAGATTTTCACAAAAATGTTTCATCATCGTGTGAAGATTGGTGCACAAAAATTCGCAAAACTAAAAACCACTTGTGAGATGGTTGTGTTACCTAGAGAGATCGTATTTCTCTAAATTCCTATATATTTGTGGGAGAGGATGAAAGATGTCAACTGTCCTCCTCTCTGATCCACAATAGCAAGGGTTATGAAGACACTCCTCCACTCGCTGCCCAAATCTCTATATACTCCAAATAGGGGCTGTTGGCTGAGAAGAAGGGGAGAGGAGAATAGAAGGTGATAGCGAAAAAGGTATAGTCTATGGCCCTTTGGTTCCCTACTATTTATATAGGACCCATATCAACTAGATCATACCATATTAGGTACTAGATTTCTATCCAAATACCCAAGCCTCTTAGATTAATGAGTCTTTACCTAATAATCTCTCATTAGCTCTTATTGGATCTTATCCATAAGATCCAATAATTCAAGGACTTATTGGATATCCAATAAGATAAGGGCTCCAACATATATCTCATATATGAACCTCTACTCATCGCAACATCTACCATATATGTGTGACCCTCCAGGTCCAATATTGAGCTAATCATGAGTCATATCTATCATAATTTCTTCTAGCTTAGTAAATTATTATCTTCATAATAATTCACTCGACTCATCGATTGAGGACGTACTAGGTCACTATACCGCAATCCCCAAACGATACAAGGGAATATAATTCTTTGAACCTATCTATCCTCAATTATCATGTATCTATAGACCCTCATCTATCTAATATCTTAGATATTATATACAAGGCATGGTGCTGTCAGGCCCATACAATTTCTACTCGAGTCTCGCTCTAATCGGATTCTCCCAAAGAATTCTTTCTCACTCAATCGGAATGACCCTAGCCAAAGATTTGTCTGAGTAAGAATATATGGGATATTCCTCTTATGATACCGAGAATGAATGATTCTCTATCGATCTCAATAGCCCTCGTAAGGTTGGCTGCTACTCCCGATGACCGGCTGTACTAGATTTGAAACTTCCAAGCCTATAAATATGTTATTAAAGAGTGGAGTACTCATACATGATATCCTTGGTGTCTCAAGTTTAAGGACTAGATACACCACTAGGATGATGGAATCATTGTTTGACGATGAGGTATCATTAACCATTTAGTATTCTATAAGCGGATCAATCAATAAACTCATTCTCTAATGAGCACCTACACTATATCCATAGTGTCCCCACACGAGCAATTATGAGACCAACTGTCTCCATCATATGAACATGTGTACATCACACTTGTTGGTGTAAACAACTTTATGCCGTGGCCTCGGGGCCGATACGGCTCGATTCGGGTCCGAATGGGCGGGGACCTAGCTCGACGTCCCTTGGGGGGCTACTGGGGGGATCAATCGCGTGCGCCGGGTTGCATGGAGGGTGTGCGTTAGGTTGTCTCCGGGATGGGGCTCCTCTTTTCTGCGCCTTGGGGAAGCCATTCCGTCTTCTCACCTGCACACAGATCGGGTCAGTGGCTCGGCCCGACCCCTCCGACGACCAAGTTAGTTCGTGGAGTGAAATGGTTTTTTCTCTTCCTCCCTGTTCTCCCCTAGCGCGGGGTTTTTATAGAGTAGCTGATAAGATCCTGAGATCTTATCGTAAGAGAAATGGAAGAAATGAAAGAAAGTAGGGAAAAGGGATGATAATGATCACTTCGAGGGGATCGGCCTCCTTGATCACTTCGAGGGGATCGACCCTCCTTGATCACTTCGAGGGGATCGGCCTCCTAGGGTTTGTCCACAGAGTGGAATAACGCCGGTTGCCACCACCGTCGCCGCTGCTGCCCAGCCAGCGACGACGCCGCTCGCCGCCCAGCCTACCACCGTCATTCCTATTTTCCACTGCAGCCTCAACCTCGGAACCTCGGCAACGCCACCGCAGCCGCCCTCCAACAGCACACGCAGCAAGCTCTTGTGCGGCCGCTTCATCCTCGGCAACGCACGCACCAAACTCCTCTTCTCAACCTCGGCCGCTTCAACGACACCGTCGTGTTCTCAACCGCAATCCCTCGACGTCACCAACGCCTCCTTCCGTAGTGCGGTAGAGACAGAGCAATGCTACCTTCCATCCGCGCCGTCGCAACCACCGCAGCGACAGGCCCTTGGCAACGCTCCCCC
>LVTN01000299.1:167728-180661 GCA_001649415.1 Musa itinerans
CGCGGCCGGCCCCCGGGCGGCGCCCGCCGCTCGCCTCCCAGCCGCCGCTCCCCCTGGCTCGGGCGAGAACGACCGCCGCCACTCCTCCTTGCTCTGCCCCCTTGGTGACCGAAACAGGGCAATCCTCTTGTTGCTGCGAAGCAGTCGCCGATCCTCTTGCTGTTGCGAACGCCGGTTGCCACCACCGTCGCCGCTGCTGCCCAGCCAGCGACGACGCCGCCCAGCCTGCCACCGTCATTCCCATTTTCCACTGCAGCCTCAACCTCGGAACCTCGGCAACGCCACCGCAGCCGCCCTCCAACAGCACACGCAGCAAGCTCTTGTGCGGTTGCTTCATCCTCGGCAACGCACGCACCAAACTCCTCTTCTCAACCTCGGCCGCTTCAACGACACCGTCGTGTTCTCAACCGCAATCCCTCGACGTCACCAACGCCTCCTTCCGTAGTGCGGTAGAGACAGAGCAACGCTACCTTCCATCCGCGCCGTCGCAACCACCGCAGCGACAGGCCCTTGGCAACGCTGCCCCCAGTCGCACCACCATTACTGCCTCCCAGCCCTCAGCAGTAGTGATCCCTCCACGCAGCAACCACAGCAAGCATCGTTGCCTCCCGCGCAACGAACACAGCTACATCCCCGCATCCTCGCAGCAACCTTTCATTCCCACAGTGCTACCACCGATTGCGTCACAACAGCAGCACCGAGTAGGGCAGTGATTGATGCCCTAGTCCCAACACCAGAAACAGGAGTTGATATTATAGATTTGCAGTCTTTCGCAATGGCCACCGATAACTCAGTGAAAGCACAAATGGAAGTATTGGAAATCAGAATTGAGAACCGACTGCAAGAAACACTTAATGATTTCAAGAAGAGCCTATTGGAGAGCCTTAGCAAATTTCAACAAGATAGGGGCTCAAGTTCTACGTTGCGCAGATATGGAAATACAGGAAAAGGGCCCCAAGACTGTGACACAAACTACTCACACATGAAGGTAGAATTTCCAAGATGGGAATATGGAGATCCGACCAATTGGATCTCTAGGGCAGAAATATTTTTCTGTTTTCACAAAACTCCAGAAGAATCCAAGGTAGAAATAGCCTCACTTCAATTAGAAGGAGATGCAATCCAATGGTATGATTGGTATGAAACTTGCCACGGAGTCTCCTCATGGGAGCAATTTAAGAGAAGACTTGTTATTCACTTTGGACCATCTGAATACGAGAATGTTGATGGGCAGCTCACTAAAATTCATCAGACTTCTACAGTGTTGGAATATCAGAGCAGGTTTAAAAGATTGTTAAATCAAGCTAGAGATTAGTCGGAACGACAACTTCTGGATACATTTATTGAAGGGCTTAATCCGGAGATTCGGTATGAAGTTAAGGCTCGTCAACCCCGTACCATGTACCATGATAGTTGCAATTTCATTTGCAAGCATGTATGAGGAAAAAATTAGCATGGAATATTGTTAAAACAGAGGTGTCAATAAACAGGTGATCAACAAGCAGCACACCCCATCTCTTCCCAACCAAAGCCCTGACGCCCGAAGACTAACCCAAGAAGAACTCAAGGAAAGATCAACAAAGGGTTTGTACTATGATGAAAAGTGGAGTATGGAGCATCGATGTAAACAAGGGCAACTTCTGATGATTGAGCCAATTGGAGAGGAACCGGAAGGAAAAGAGTTGGACTCCAATCATGAAGGTGTGAAAATTGATGAAGATATTGAAGCCATCACACATACAGTACATGCATTGGCTGGCTACACTAACCCACAAACAATGAAAATCGGAGGAACTTTGAAGCATCAGCCTGACACTATTTTGATTGATACAAGTAGCACTAATAATTTTATAGACAGGAAAGTTGTAGCCCAATTAGCCCACCACATCGAAGGCTATGTTATATTCGAAGTAAAGATCGCTGATGGATGGATTTTAACTTATGATAGCAAAGGCCAAGAGTTTCTTGCAAAGATTACTACATTGAAAGACCGACCTGTTGCTTACACTGTCAAAAAGTGGATACCATACTTACTTGATCAACGGGTTGTGATGCGTTGCAGATAGTCTATGACTAAAGTGCTGAAAGAGAAGCTCCCCAAGATTGATGCTGCTCAGCCTTGAGGACAAGGCTGATTTGAAGAGGGAGGAACTGTTAGGACCCTTTTTCTAAGCCTTTGAATAATGTTTATTGAGTCTGTTTAGTTCAGTTGTTTATTGAGTCGGTTTGGTTCAGTTAGAGTCAAGTAGAGGTTTATTTAATATTTATTTATTATTAAGAGTCCAAGTCCTGGTGGACTCTAGGTGGAACTCTATAAATAGTGATGTAACCCTTTCTTTTGACAATCAATAAAGGAATCAATCAATTAATGAAATGTTATTCCACTCTGTGGACAAACCCTAGGAGGCTGATCCCCTCAAAGTGATCAAGGAGGGTCGATCCCCTCGAAGTGATCAAGGAGGCCGATCCCCTCGAAGTGATCATTATCATCCCTTTTCCCTATTTTCTTTCATTTCTTCCATTTCTCTTACGATAAGATCTTAGGATCTTATCAGCAGCTTACTGTTCCTGATATGCCTGTTTTGCAGGGAGCAGGATCGTATTCCTGGTTGTAGGGAGCAGGATCGTATTCCTGGAAATGTCAGACTGTAGTGTTGGCATAGCGTGAGAGGTCGGGTCTGAGCCGGACGTTAATGTGCCTCGGTCAGCGTTCCGGACTGTTTGACCAGGTGTTGTCAGGTCCACCGAGGTGCGGGGCGTCATCTGAGGTAGCTGACGTAACCCTGAGTCTTATCACCATTATTATCCTCATCAGCACTAATCTATCCAGTCATCTTAATGTCTCTCTCGAGTGACCTATGATCAGGATTATTTAGGATTTGTGTTTAAAGACGAATCGATCTCATTATCGTGATCTTATCACACGATATGATTTTCATTACACAGATCCATGGATATCACAATATATATATATGCAACAAGCAATATAAAATAAAAAAATATTATAATAATAATAAGAAAAAAAAGTACATATCATATCATACGTGTCATCACTTACATGATTGGCTTATAAGATACATATGACTAGCACAAAGAGCATTCTTATTGTTGACTAAGTTGCTGGCATAAATTATAGAGAGTAACTAAAGTGTCTTACTATTTTGTTGAATGATGAAATGTATAGAATGCTCATCCTTACTAATTATGGCACATCTAATAAGATCTTTCCTTTAGGTATTCCTCTAGCTTGCCCTCTAGACAAGTAGCAATCCCCATCCCGAGAAGGTTTAAGTTTCTTGATTTTATGACGATTGGAATCCTCCTATAGATGAGTTTTAAGCCAAACAACTATACCAAGTCAGTGAGTTTTGATTAAATGAGAAAGATAATCAAATTTACTTCTTTTATGAGCACTCTTATATTTTTAAGAGATTAAATTTATATACATAGTGATTGGAACGAGGGATAGATAGAAACTACGACTTACTACGGGTCTCCATCTCACCATTATTGGAAGAGGTTTTGGATTTAGGATCAACTTTCGTTTTTTTTTAATTTATGTTTAATATCAATAAATTGGATAAATTTGGAGGGACTTCCCTCAGCTGGGTAATGTTGCGCCTTTAGTCCTTCATTTTGTGAGTAGCGACTCCACTTCGGCACCTCCTCTATCAGTAGAAACTCGACATTGGAATCCAACGTCTCATTCATTACAACTTCAAAAGCTTCAGCCACCCTTGTGACAAGATCCTCGAAAAATCTGGACTCTTCTTGGACTTCGGCTTTGCCTCTATCTTGACTCCTTTTCTTAGATGCAATGTAAAGGAGAAGGCATAGGATCTTTAATTTGCTACAGATGTTGTCCTCTTTGATCGATGCCTCCATATCCATATCCCTTTTGGAGGCAAGGAGACGTGAAGGGGAGTCTATGACATGGGTGAGATTGAGGGAATTAGGGTTCTCCTCAACTTGGTTTGCGATAGGAGTAATACCTACACATTGACATCTTGAGATCCATGTTAGTATATGTGGCTCGAACCTATGGCTCGAGGCTAACTCACAATTGATTTGAGTTTTTTCGGTGAGGGGAAGCTTTCATAGCCAGAGAAGACAAAGAAGCCTGAGTAGCATTAATTGCTACGTGGCTCCTTTGTCTTGAGGCTTCATACATGAAATCCGAATGTAATTATGTGAGGTATACAATTTCATATCGTATCGGAGTTTCGATATTCGCTCGATACAATACGAAACTGTATATCGAGCAGTATATCATTCGATATACCGCTCAGTATATATATATATATATATATATATATATATATTATTTTTTTCGTTCCGTCTGGTAATGGACGGTCCGTGTACCTATAAGCTGATGGATCGGTACATACCGTCCGTACCGGACGATATTATTCGAAATTACCTACCTTGATATTATGTTTGATGTGACCTATTACCTTAGGTCTTGTAGATGGGAAAGGATTAAGGTAGGGATAATCCTAGTTAGTGGGGTTTTATATTCCTCCTTTCAACTTGCAAGCTATAATCATTCATTGAAGCCCTGCTGATATCAGATGTAGGTTTAATATAAGTTTTGGATGTCGATGACAACTTATTAGGACACCCCTCCACCTCATGGCCCACTCTCCCACGAGAGAAGTAAAAAATAGATAGATTCTTGTAAGCAACATTCTAAAAGAAGAGAACCTTCTTGGTTCTAATCCAAATTCCTTGGGGAAGAGGAAAGGAAAGATCGACCAAAATATAAATCTGAATGAACTTTCCCCTCTCTCTATAAAAGTGATTTCATTCTCTTTGAGGTGTTTGTGGTGTTAGATTTTGTGGCCTTTTATAATTGGATAAGATATATATAATATAACTAATTAGATTCTGATGATATATATTGGCCAATAGAAAAAAAATTCACTTAGAGTAGGATTCATTAGGAAACAATCTTGATGGGAGGAACTCTCCTAATTATTTATCCTAGACCCTCTACTCTCGCCTATAAATAGACAAGACCTATAGAGACAGTAAAATAAGAAGAAGAGAGGTTACACATCTCAATTGAGGAATTACAATCTCTCTCTCAACTCTTCTCCCTAATCATCAATCTAGGTGATCCTGTGAAAGGATATGAAAAGAGGAGAAGGATCTAGTTCTTTTGCAAATTGACAGTGATCTTGGATCTAAAGATGGTACCGTTACAAATCAAAATAGAGATTTCTTTTTCAGATGACAACAAAATGTACACATCGTAAAATCAGATCTAATTATTTGATTTCAATCCTAGCATAAAAGATTGTTTCCGTATTTAATATAACATATTATAAATTTTATGTTTACAATTGATATTAGAGCCTAGGTGTTTTAGATAAAATACATTAGATCTATTATTTTTGTTTACGATGCATGAATGATCCCTATTCTCCAATAATCGCAAAGCAGCAATGGTCATCGTCGACCTTGCTACGTACAGCCAACAAATCTGCTGGTGGTAGAGGCTACGCTAGGCAATGTGCATGTCGCAACGCAGTAGGTGGCAACCGTACGCAGGCATCACAACACCCATGCAGCGGTCGCACGCGGGCATAACTCGCGTCTATACGACGACCGCATGAAGGCAAACAACCCCAGTGACACTACAGATAAGGTTTTGGCATATTTATTATTTTGCCCTCGAGGCTAGAGTTTTGCCAAATTATAGTTTTGCCCTTTACAAATCTCATAATTTCAGTTTATATCTTGTCAAATATTTATAGTTTTACCCTTATGAAATTAAGAATTTTTAATTTATATTCTTAATTATAAAATTGATAAATATGATTTCTTATAATTATGATTGAATTTAATCATGATTATATTTTGATTATTTGATAGGATTTAATTTTGATTAAAAAAATATAAATTACGGTTTACTTTTATAGTTTTCTCGTATGAATTATTGATTATATTTTTATATATGGTAAATAAAATCTAATTATTGTTGTTGGATATTCCTTTGATTATTCATATATATATTTAAAATTATGAAATAATGTTTATCTTTCACATGAATGCATGATTTATATGCTATCATTATTGAATCTCGGATTTTGATGATGAAACCAATTGATAATATTATAATCTAATCTATGTTTTGAGTGACATAGGACTAACTTCGATCAGGAGAGACAAATTGATTGAAGTAGGAGGAATCAAATGTTGGGCCGGAGTGGAACATGTCAGAAGATTGGACATTGAGCCAGAGGATCGATCGACATGTCGGTAGAAGGCTTCATGCCGTGAATTCGGACATCGGGCCAAGAAGAGCGAAAATTATGCTAAGGAAATCAGAGTTGCAAAGGTCAATATGCCGATTGGGCAATACACCGAAGGAGAGGATAATGCGCTAAGGATCAAACGAAGCGCCGGAAGAACCAATGACATGCCGGACAATAAATGATTCGTACTTTGTAATAATTTATCTAGATTGAGTTAGTTTTAGGTCTAATTGAGTCAGTATTAGGGTGAAACAATGTCAACTCAATTAGGGGTCATTTGGGCCTAAATCGGGACTGAATTGGGCATATTGTTTGGCCCATTTATAGCAAGGTTTGGTGATGGTACCGCCTAGACTTGGCGGTGGTACCGTCTAGACATAATCTTCAAGATTATGTTAGGTGGTAGTACCACCCAGATACAGTCTCCTAGACTGTGTCAGGTAGTAGTACCGCTAGACTGAGTGATGGTATCACCCAGTGTCAGTGCTCCAAGCGATGGTACCGCCCAACACAGGCGGTGATACCGCCAATACCCAAAAGACCCGGGATGAGACTAGTTTTGGCTCCAAGTTTGAATCCATTTGGAGCATATAAATACCCCTCTCATCCCTGGTTAACATACACATAACTGAGAGCAAAAAGAAAACAAAACACTATTGTAATCTTGTGTGAACTCATCTCGAACTCTAAGTGTTAGTGAAATTTAAGAGAGGAGGTTATGAGGTGTAAAGGTTCTCTCCTAGGCCTATCAAAAGAAGAATAGAGTTGTAAAAGGGTAGTTGATCTTCATCCATTGAAAGAAGATCGTTAGTGGATGCTGGTGGCCTCGACAGAAGAGGAATCGATAGAGTGGATGTAGGTCACGATGACTGAACCACTATAAAAATATGGTTAGCATTTCTATTTGTGCAATTTACCTTTACTGCAAACTGCCTTACTTTACTTTCTAATTATACTCTTATGAATGCTTTCAAGTTAAATATATTTTCGATATTGGTTTTATCAAAACGAAGATTTTTTGAACCGACATCGTTTTATCTACTGCACTAATTCACTCCCCCCCCCCTCGTAGCGTCGTTCTTGATCCTAACAATTAGTATATGAGCCTAGGAAACTATGTTTAGGTAGTACCACTGCCTGATAGTCTCGGAGATTAAGTCTGGGCAGTAACACCGCCTGACATAGTCTCAAAGAATGTGCCACTGATGGTTCCACCAATTTGGTTCATTGTTTGGGCCTTTCACTTGGCCCAACATAGCCCAAACTTGGGCCCAATTAGCCCATAATTGAGTTGGCTTAATTCCAACCCAATTATGCCTAAAACCTACTTCGATTTAGACAATTATTACAAAGCTAAATCAAACATTGTCTGGCATGTCATTGGTTCATCGATGTCTCATCCGATTCTTCAGTGCATCATCCTCTCTTGCGACCTACTGCTCAATCGGCCAGTTGACTTCGTAACTTTAATTTTCTTGGCATAATTTCCGCTCTTTTTGGCTTGATGCTCGATCCCATGGCTCGAGGCCTTCTGTCGATATGTTGACCGATCCTTCGGCTCAATGTCCAATCTCTTGACATATTCCACTCCAGCCCAAGATGATTCTTCCTACTTTAATTGTCTCTTCCTGATCGAAGCTTCGTACGTCACTCAAAATACAGATCAGATCATAAACACTATCAATTGATTTCATCATCAAAATCCAAGATTCAACAATCTCCCCATTTTTGATGATGACAACCAATTGATGACAGAGTTAACCTTAACTCCCCCTATTAATATGTCATATTGATAGAATCTTAAATTCAAGTCAAAGAAAATTTAATCATGAACCAGACTTGGTGGTGGTATCACGCAAACATAATCTTCAAGATTGTGTCAGGAGGTGGTACCGTCAGACTGGATGATGGTACCGTCTAAACACAGTCTCCTAGATTGTGTCAAGTAGTAGTATTGTCAGACTGAGTAGTGGTACCACCTAGTGTCAGTGTTGCAGGCGATGGTACCATCATGACTTGAGAAACCCGAGATGAGACCTTTTTTGGCTCCAAATTTGAAGTCATTTAAGGTCTATAAATACCTTAGCTATTCTTGCATAGAGTAGCAAGAATTGAGCATGAAATTGAGTTGAAAAAAGAGGAAAAACACTTAAGAAAAAAAATTAAAAAACTCTCTTAGGATTTAGGATCACTTCTTCCTAATATTTAGAAGTTTGTCTAAATGGAGAAGTGAGGTCTAAAAAAGAGAGGCTTGTAAGGGTTGTCTCCTAAACCTGTGAAAAGGAGGAAGAGTGTAAAAGGGTAGTTGATCTTCGCCCATGTTAGGATCAGGGTCGGCACTAAGAGGGGGGGTGGGTGAATTAGTGCAACGATAAAAATTACGTCGGTTCAAAAAACCTTCATACGATAAAATCTGATTTTGACGAAAACCATTTCGGAATGATCTTTAAATTGAAAGCATACGGAAGTGTAGTTGATGTAAAGCAAGGAAGGTAGTTTGCAGTTAAGATAAATAGCAAAACAAAATTGCAAATCGATTTATAGTGGTTCAGTCGTCGTGACCTACATTCACTCCTCTGATTCCTCTTCCGTTGAGGCCACCGGTATCCACTATCGATCTTCCTTTAATAGGTAAAGATCAACCTCCTTCTTACACCCCTCTTCTCTTTTTCACAGATTTAGGAGTCAACCTTTACAAGCACTCACTCCTCTCTCAAACTTTTCTAACACTTAGACTAGAGGAGGATTCTCACAAGAGATTTCTACAACGTTTTTCCCTTTCTAAACTCTCTGTGCTTGTGTGTGTTACCCAGGGATGAGAGGGGTATTTATAAGCTTCAAGTTGATTCAAACTTAGAGCCTAAAATTATCTCATCCCGGGTTTCCTGGGTACGGGCGGTACCACCGCCTGCACTGGGCGGTACCACCGCCTGCACTGGGTGGTACCACTGCCTGACAGAGCTCGGAGACCGAGCTTTGGCGGTACCACCGATGGCAGCATTTACTGTCGGCAGTACCACCGCCCAGACCACCTGGGAGACTGAGTCTCCTAAGCGGTGCCACCGCCGACCGTGGCGGTGCCACTACCGGCCAAGTTTTCAGCATCTTGGTTGTGCCTTGAATCCAGCCCAACTTTAGGCCTAGTTGGCCCATAACAGAGTTGATAGGATTACCTCCCAATCCCAACTCAAATTATGTGCTAACTATAATTTCTAAGACATATTCTAAGTATTTTAGTTCTGGTACGTCAATTGCTCTTCCGGCGAGCTTCCGGCGATCTCCCGACGAAATTCCAACAAACTCCTGGCAATGTTCCGGTGGACTCCCGGCAAGCTCCTGGACTTCTCAGCAGAACTTCCGACGAATGTCCGGACTTCCGACGAATTCTCGAACTCCCAACGAAATCGCGTCCTTGACTCCGGGACTTCATTTTGCTTTATGCTTTGCTTTCGTAGTTAATCCTGCACATGTAAAAATACACTCCAATCTAGACAATTAATACTAAGCATTAATCATGTTGTCCGGCATGTCATTGGTCCCTCGATGCTTCATCCGATTCTTCGGCGCATCGTCCTCTCTTGCGGCCTATAGCCCAATCGGCCAGTTGACTCCGCAACTCTGATATCCTTGGTGCAATATCCGCTCTTCTTGGCCCGATGCCCAAATCCATGGCCCAAAGCCTTCTGTCGATACGTCAATCGATCCTCCGGCTCGACGTCCAATCTTCTGACATGTTTTCCCCCAACACAACATGATTTTTCCTGCTTTAATTGTCTCATCCTGATCGAATCATCTTACATCACTCAAAACGCAGATTAGAACATAAACACTTATCAATTAGTTTCATCATCAAAATTTAAGATTCAATAGCCCGTTGAAAGATCGCTAGTGGATGCCAGTGGCCTCGACAGAAGAGGAATCTGGAGTGGATATAGGTCACAACGACCGAACCACTATAAAACTCAGTTTACATTTTTATTTATGCAATTTACCTTTATTGCAAACTACCTTACTTGCTTTACTTTCTCATTGCACTCTTCCATACACTTTCAAGTCAAGCACATTTCCGATACGATTTTTTATCGAAACGAAAATTTTTCGAACCGACATCGTTTTTATCGGCTGCACTAATTCACCCGCCCCTCTTAGTGTCGTTCTTGATTCTAACAATCATGATTATCATATGAGTTTTTTTTTACTGATTAATGTTCAATAATTATTATGGTTATTATTCTATTATTGAACTGCTTAGCATAAATTAAATTGAAGAAATTTGATAAATATTATTTGTAACTCATCTCTCTAAGTTTTATCTGACTTGTAGTTGCTAAAGTAGCTTGGGATGAAAGGCTTTTGTGATGTGAATTATAATAAAAGTTTTATCATTTATAGGATATTTTAAATTATATTTTATATTATTATATTGGTCTTGTAGCCACAAAAGTGACCTAGACTAATAACTTATAAAATAATATTAAGTAATTATTCCTAAATGATATTAAAGAAATAATATTCACAATGACACACATAATTAGGATATTTAGATAATCCCAAAGGAGAATCTATTTTAAATAATTATGTGATGGAGTGGGACGATACTACTTTGGATATCCTTGCAATTTAGGGTTGTATACCCAAAGGTAATAATACTATTCCATAAGGATGGTATCAATCCTCCATATATAATCTTGAGTGAACACTAGATATATCAATATTTCACCCAAAGGTGTAATATAGATGATATCAATAGTTCATCAAATTTTTTAAAAACTTAAAGTATTAATGTTATTTTATATTTTACAGTGATACTTCCATCCATACATTCATATGCTTCTAGTGTCCCTATACTCTCTGGATCAAATTATTCAGAATGGTTAGAGCAAGTGCAATTCACACTATGTGTATTAGATCTTGACTTAGCATTACTTGTTGAAAAGCCCGCAGACTTGACCGATGAAAGTACTATGGAATAAGTTAATGAAATGAAGGCTTGAGAAAGATATGATATGCTTAGTTTAATATTCATAAGAATGACAATTGAAAATAACAAAAAGACTTCATTACCGATTGCAACTAGCGCATAGGAATATTTAAAGGTTATTGAAGACAGATTTAAATCTACTTGATAAGGACAAAAATGGCGACATGGTGCGCCATGACGTCAGCCACGGCACACTGCCCGAGGGAGTGAGCATTAACGCTGATTTGATGCGCGCCAACGTCAACCGTTCCCGGATGACCTCATCACCTGGCCCCGCACGACCGGGCGAGGCAGAGAAAGACGTCGACCGAAGCTTCGCCCATACCCTGCGACAGTTCGGTCGTCCACGCAACGCCAATGGCGATGTCAGACGCCATCAAAGGTACGGCCCTGCCCCAGCAGGCCGACGCATCAGGTAACACCAAAACTCACCTATAAATACCCCCGGCCTCTGAGGAGAAAGGGGAGGGGAAAAGATAGACAGAAAAAGGGAACTACCCTTCTCCACCTGAGATCCTATCCAGATCCACTGACTTGATCGTCGGAGGGGTCGGGCCGAGCCACCGACCCGACCTGTGTTCAGGTACAAGGACGGGGTCGCTTCTCTCGGTGCCACAACAAAGCTTCCCGCCCGATGAGGCGTCCCAACCGGGCCATCATAACGGACCACCAAGGGCAGCCCCGCAAGGCTCACCGTGCAAGATCCTCGTCATTCGGAGCCCCAACCGAGCCACGACGGCCCCGAGGCCACGGCATAAAGTTGTTTGCACTAACAGTCTGGCGCTAGAAGGAGGGCCCGAATGTCGAGCGATCAGCAAACCCACTCTAACGAACCAGCGGCCGCCACGTTGCACCCGATCAGTACCCCGGGGGGACACCCCCCGCGCGATGAAACTCGGGACGAGCGCCCCACCACAACCTCGGAGCGCTATTGGCAATTATTCAATGACCCGGGTTTGTCGCCACCCGACGGCGCCCCCGTCGGCCCGTCGCCTGTATCGCCCGGAGCCTTTCACGACCTCACTCATCAAGTCTGAGCTTTGACGGGCGTGATTCAAACCATCATTCCGCTCATCTCCCATCCGACGCCCCCACAACCCCTGCAACAGTGGGAGCCCGCCACCCGGATTCGCGCACCACTTCCCGAGCCCCCCACTTCGCCTTGAAACCAGTCGGCCCGACCCAGGAATCAAGGAGCGGAGGATCCGACGACTCGTCCGGTCCTCGAAGCGCTGTCTCTAGATCCGACGGATGCCCTACAAGCCCAACTGCGCCTCGTTAGCCAGCGTCTTGACGAGGTGCAACAGGAGGTTTGCAGGTCAAAGGGAGAATCCGGGGCGGACAGACACCAAGGGTCCTCGTTCGTCCCCGAGATACAAGATCAAATGATTCCACTACATTTCCGGCTCCGGTCGTTAGACGCATATGACGGCACCACTGATCCGGCGGACCACGTGGCCGCCTTTCGCGCCCAGATGGTGCTGTATGGGACTTCCGACGCTTTGATGTGCAGGGCGTTCCCGACGACTCTACGGGGACCGCCCGCGCGTGGTACAGCAGCCTAAAGACCGGGACCATCGCCTCCTTCGACCAGCTCGCCAGGGACTTCGAACTCAACTTCCTGGCCTACGCTAGACCGAAGCCATCTGTAGCGTTGCTCCTCGGGCTCAACCAGAGGGATGACGAACCTCT
>LVTN01000299.1:187093-207039 GCA_001649415.1 Musa itinerans
GCCCGCCTGCGTCGTGCTCCTCGGCTCCATGCTGCCCGAGACCACACCTGCGCGGCCAGCCCGCCCGCGTCGTGCTCCTCGGCTCCATGCTGCCCGGGACCACACCTGTGCGGCCAGCCCGCCCGCGTCGTGCTCCTCGGCTCAATGCTGCCCGGGACCACACCTGCGTGGCCAGCCCGCCTGCGTCGTGCTCCTCGGCTCCATGCTGCCCGAGACCACACCTGCGCGGCCAGCCCGCCTGCGTCGTGCTCCTCGGCTCCATGCTGCCCGAGGTCACTCCTGCGTGGACAGCCCACCGGCATCGTGCTCCTCGGCTGCACACTACCTGGGGTCACCGCTGCACGTCCAACCTTAGCTGCTAAGCTCCGCAATTCCCACATCCCCAGCAGCGGACCGGCAGCCGCCCAGCAGACATAGTTTCTTAAAACCAAAGCCATGCCTCGGACCTCCCCTCACATCAATCGAGGCATAGCTTCCTTCGGGGGGGAATATGATAAGGACAAAAATGGCGACATGGTGCACCATGACGTCAACCACGACACACTGCCCGAGGGAGTGAGCATTAACGCCGATTTGATGCGCGCCAACGTCAACCGTTCCCGGACGACCTCATCACCTGGCCCCGCACGACCGGGCGAGGTAGAGAAAGACGTTGACCGAAGCTTCGCCCATACCCTGCGACAGTTCGGTCGTCCACGCAACGCCAATGGTGATGTCAGACGCCATCAGAGGTACGGCCCTGCCCCGGCAGGCCGACGCATCAGGTAACACCAAAACTCACCTATAAATACCCCCGGCCTTTGAGGAGAAAGGGGAGGGGAAAAGACAGACAGAAAAAGGGAACTACCCTTCTCCACCTGAGATCCTCTCCAGATCCACTGACTTGATCGTCGGAGGGGTCGGGCCGAGCCACCGACCCGACCTGTGTGCAGGTACAAGGACGGGGTCGCTTCTCCCGGTGCCACGACAAAGCTTCCCGCCCGACGAGGCGTCCCAACCGGGCCATCATAACGGACCACCGAGGGCAGCCCCGCAAGGCTCACCGTGCAAGATCCTCGTCATTCGGAGCCCCAACCGAGCCGCGACGGCCCCGAGGCCACGGCATAAAGTTGTTTGCACTAACACTACTGATAATCCATTGGCTGGTACACTAATGAAAGAACTAACTACGGCTTTGTATGATGGCATTCGAGGAATTCAGGATCACAACCTCAATATAGCTGATAAAGCTGCAAAACTGAAAGCATTATGCATGAATGTTGACGAGTCTTTCCTCGTATAGTTCATTCTCAATTCCCTTCTCAATTTGGCCCATTCAAGATTCACTATAATACAAATAATAATAAGTGAGACTTGAATGAGTTAAGTAGCATGTGTGTTTAGGAAGAATTAAGATTAAAGTAGGAAAGCTCATATAATGTCATGATTGCTACTCAAGGAGCTAGTAATAAGAAAAAAAAATTGAAGCATCATACATCAAAGAAATTTGTCGGGTCTGGAAATATTAAACAGACTAATAAAAAGAAAGCTTTTATAGTAAAATACTTCTTTTGTGGCAAGAAAGGATATGTAAAAAAGGATTGCTTTAAACGCAAGACTTAGTTCAAAAAGAAAGGTATTAACTCGACATTTGTATGTTTTGAATCAAACATTACAAAAGTTCCTTCTAACACTTGGTGGATTGATTTTGGTGCTTCAACTCATATTACCAATAATATGCAGGGATTTCTTTCAATCCGAAAACCAAAAGAACATGAAAGATTCATCATTATGGGAAATCGTCTTAAAGCGAAAGTGATATCAGTGGGAACTTATCATCTACGCTTAGAGACGGGTCACCTGATGGATCTTATTAACATATGTTATGTTCCTACAATTTCTAGAGTTTCTAGAAATTTAGTTTCTCTATATTTAATTGATGAGTTAGGATATTGTCTTTCTTTTGATAATGGTAAACTCAGTATATTTTATGATTCAATAAAAGTTGATTCTGGAATTGTATGTGATAGTTTGTACAGAATTAATCTGAATCTTGAGTTTACAAAGATATTATTGACCCTGCAATCAAGTGTTGGATTGAAATATAGTTTCAATAATGAAAGATCTTCTATATTGTGGCATAAATGATTGGGTCATATCTCCAATAAAATAATTAAAAGATTAGTAAAGAATAATATTTTAGAACATTTAACCTTCATTGATTTTGATATTTGTATAGATTGCATTAAGGGAAAGCAAACTAAATATATAAAGAAAAATGCCACAAGAAGTAAAGAACTCCTTGAGATTATTCATGCTGATATTTGTGGATCACTCCATATTCCTTGTTTTAGTGGAGAAAGATATTTCATCACATTTATATATGACTTATCCAGATATGACTATATTTATCTAATACATGAAAAGTCTCAAGCCGTTAATCTCTTGAAGTATACATAAATGAGGTCAAGAGATAATTAGATAGAAAAGTTAAAATTGTTAGATCTGATAAAGGTGGTGAATTTTATGGTAGATATGATGAATCTAATCAAAATATTGGTCATTTTGCTAGTTTCCTAGAACAACGAGGTATTTGTACAAGTGTGTCACAGCAGAACGGTGCTACTAAAAGGTAAAATCATACTTTTATGGATATGGTTAGGAGCATGATGAGTTATTCCTCTGTACCTGAGTCGATGTGGGGTGAAGCTCTTAGGACAACTATATATATCTTAAACAGGGTTCCTAGTAAGTTAATTCCATCAATCTCATTTGAGTTATGGACTAATAGAAAGCCCAGATTGAGACATTTACATATTTGGGGGTGTCCTTCAGAGATAAGAGTATTCAATCCACATGAAAAGAAATTGGATCCAAGAACTATTTCTGGATATTTTATTGGTTATCCAGAAAAATCCAAGGGATATAGATTTTATTGCCCTAATCATAGTATGAGGATAGTACAATCTGATAATGCAAAATTCTTAGAAAATGACAAAATCAGTGGGAGTGAAAAATCTCGAAGGATCAATTTTGATATTAAGGAGATTCAGGTTAATTCTCCAATATCATCTCCTATTCGAGAGATTATTGTTCCTCAAATTAATGAGAGCATTGACGAGGGTAAACAATAAAATAACATCGAAGAACTCTCACATGATGTTGATGTCATCTCTGATGATCTTGTAGAACAATCACAATTAGTAACTTTAAGAAGATCTCAAAGAAAAAAGAAACATATTATTTCTGATGATTATGCGGTATATCTACAAGAATCAGATTATGATATATGAATAAAAAGAGACACCTTATCATTTTCATAAGCCATAGAAAGTAACGATTTTGAAAAATGGTATGATGTAATGAAAGAAAAGTTAAAATCAGTGGTCCAGAATGGTGTTTGGGAACTCATTCAATTGCCCAATAATTGTAAAAGAGTCGGTTGTAAATGGGTATTTAAGACAAAATGTAACTCAACGGGTAATATCGAATGATATAAAGCCAAACTTGTGGCCAAAGGTTTTTATCAAAAAGAAAGCATCAACTATCATAAGACTTTTTCTCTAGTTTCTAGAAAGGACTCGTTGAGAATCGTCATGGCATTAGTAGCTTATTATGATCTTGAATTGCATCAGATGGATATAAAAATAGCATTTCTGAATAGGGATCTAGATGAGGAAATCTATATGGAATAACCTGAAGGATTCATAGAAAAGGAAAAAGAAAGTTAGGCTTGTAAACTTAAGAAATTCATTTATGGCCTTAAACAAGCTTCTAGATAATTGTATATAAAGTTTCATAATACCATTACGTCCTTCATATTTAAGGAAAACACTATTGATCAGTGTATATATTTGAAGGTAAGTAAGAGTAAGTTTATTATATTGATATTATATGTGGATGATATTTTACTTAACAGTAGTGATCTTAGTTTATTGCACAAAACCAAGATATTTCTTAACAAGAACTTTAAGATGGTTAATATAAATGAGACAGCCTATGTTATTGGTATTGAGATATTCAGGAATAAATCTCAAGGATTATTAGGATTATCGTAGAAAGGATATATTAATTGTATCTTGGAGAGATTTAATATGAAGCTTTGCTCAGCTAATGATATACCTATTACTAGAGGTGAAAAATTTAGCCAAAACCAATGCTCGAAAAATAACTTAGAAAAGAATCAAATAAAGAATATTCCTTATGAGTGTGCAGTTGGAAGTCTATTATATGCTCAAATCTGTACAAGACCATAGATCAGTTTTGTAGTTGCAATGTTATGAAAATACCGAAGCAACCCATGAATAGAATATTGGAAAGTTGTAAAGAAAGTAATGAGATATCTACTAGGGATGAAAGATTATATGCTCACATACAAGAGATCAGATTAGCTTGAAGTGACAAGATATTCATATGTTGATTTTGCAAATTACCTCAACAGTAGGAAGTCCACTTCAGGATTTGTATTTATATTAGTTAGTGGGGCAATTTCTTGGAAAAGTATAAAACAATCGCTTTTTACATCATCAACAATGGAAGCTGAATTTGTAGTATGCTTTGAGGCCACAAATCAAGCTTTATGGTTGTGAAAATTCATCTTAGCACTTGGTGTGGTCAACTCAATTGCCAGGCCGCTGAAGATATTTTATGATAACACCATAGTAATTTTCTTCTCTAAGAATGACAAGTACTTTAGTGGTTCAAAACACATCGAGATAAAATACTTGGTGGTTAAAGAAAAAGTCCAGAAACAACAAGTGTCAATTGACAACTTGAGCACCACTATGATGATTACTGATCCATTGATAAAAGCTTTACAATGTAAAATATTTAAAGAACATATTATTATAATAGGGCTTGTGAGCAAGTCATAAAAGATATGGTGGTGTATGTTTAAGTGGATGCTATTATTGATATTTTTCTTGCTTAATTAAAGTTATTTATTTATACTATTCTGTTTATATTTATGTTTATGCATATTATAGTTGAATGCAATAATATGATTGTTTTGACAAGATAAATTACAAGGGTCATTATGGACTATATTAGGAAAGACTAACAATGTTGTGGTACATAGAATGGAGTATGACATTGATGATATACAACCACTATGACTCGCATTGATAGTTGGACTTATTATAGTATTATTATGTTTATTGTACTTATTAGCTTGTTTTAAAATTCATGGGCATGTATAAAATACTTTTTAAAATTCTTTAGAATCCAATTATGTAAAATTATTTTTAAATATTTTTTTGTTTATTTTGATTTTGAATATTTTTTTTATATCTTATCAATTGATGGGCCAAGTGGGAGAATGTTATATTTTGTGACCCTTTATAATTGGATAAGATATATATAATATAACTAATTAGATTCTGATGACATATATTGGCCAATAGAAAAGAAGTCCGCTTAAAGTAGGATTCCTTAGGAGATAACCTTGATATGATGAACTCTCTTAATTACTTGTTCTAGACCTTCTGCTCTCGCTTATAAATAGACATAACTCTAAATACTGTAAAATAAAAAGAAGAGAGGTTACGTATCTAAATCGAGGGATTACAATCTCTCTCTCAACTCTTCTCCCTAACCAACCATCAATTAAATCTCTCTCTCAACTCTTCTCCCTAACCAACCATCAATTTAGGTGGTCCTGTGAAATCATAGGAAGAGAGAAGAAGAATCTAGTTCTGTAAAATGATAGGAAGAGAGAAGAAGAATAAGAAGAATCTAGTTCTGTGAAATGATAGGAAGAGAGAAGAAGAATCTAGTTCTTTTGAAGATTGACATCGATCTTGGATCTAAAGACGGTGTCTTTGCATATCAAAACAGAGATCTCTTTTTCAGATGGCATCAAAAGGTATGCATCGTAAAACCAAATCTAATTATTTGATTTTAATCCTGATATAAAAGATTGTGTCCGCATTTAATATAGCATATTATAGATTTAATCATAGTAGCAATCTGGAATAGGATGTTGGGTTGGTTAAATTCAAGAAAAATCTTAGGGAATTAAACCTAAATAAGAAAGAACCTCACAACCTTAAAGAGAGGTTAGAAGCTCTCCTTCCATGGGATGAAACTCAAGGCTTGCCCCCTCCAAACCCAAGGACCACTAATTAGAACAATATCTTTCTCATCCTCTGATTGAAATTTGAAATAGAAGAATCTATATCTTTCTTAACTTGATAGAATAGATTGAATCTGTATCTTTCTTAACCTAATTTGAAATAGATTGAATTTTAAATTTCAAATTTCAAATTTGAAATAGAACAATATCTTTCTTAACTTGATAGAATCAAGCGAAAAATTTACTTAATCTCCATGCTTGCCTTGTTGCATCCACTTATCATTTAGATTAAGAACTAGTTTGGAGCTAGTTTGGATTCGTTAAATCCTCTCCTATAATACAACATTAACGAAAAATCCCTGTCCAAGATAGGAGAGGTTTTGTAGTAGCATTTACTTGGGCTAGAGTTGTTATCGGTGCCCTATAAGGTTCGGAAACCTTCAATGAGTCGAGAGACTTTGTTAGAGGATCGGGAAGAAAGGACGAATTCGATGAAAAATTTTAAAAAGGAGGAGATGATGTGTCAAGAGGCATCTTAGGGGAGGGGAAGATGGAGTTTCATCGATGGGAGTTGCAGCTGATCTCATGATCGCTTAGGGGAGTTGCAGCAAGCATAGTCACCTTTCTTGATACTAGTAGCATGCTATGGGTTAATGTTGGTTTGTCTAAATTCTATATAGCACTCATATTTGGGAGATTATTTCAACCTTGTGCATTGTGGAAACATCCCAATAGCTACTAAGCAAGCACATAGACAAACCAATGTCCATCGTGGGACATGTCCATGATAGCCTCCAGACTGTGTATCATATATTTGGTCTTTTGTGTAGTGCCACACACGTACATTAGCCTTCGGATTGGGCACCACATGTTTGGTTCTTTGCACAAGAGGGCTCCCAATCATGGGAAGACCTGCGCGATCGCAATGGTTGTTATCGGATAGGTAACCCGCCCTTTGCTTGCCCTCGCATTGTCCCAATGTAGATGTAGCTCCTCTTATGTTTCTGTCTTCCACCATAACCACACCAGAAGATAATAAACTATGAGTATTTTATCTAAATTTTTTTTTTTATCAAATGGTATCCCTCCCTATAATGAAAATATCCTTTTATAGCCTCCTGTCACTACTATTAGAGAGAGTTATTTTTGAACCCTATGCTATCGCAAATTTAGACTTCCACCCTTACGATCGAGGGTAATCTCACCAATAAAGTCCATAGGTAAGTACGGAATTGTATCAAGTCCATGCCATATACTTACTCTGTAATCGTGTACTTTTTATTTGCATACAATCATCACATCCTAAACTATCCCATTTTACGAATGTCATATTCATGTCTTCGTTTAACATAAAAAACCCTCAAAGCATATCTGATCATTATAGCATTTACTTGTATTCATTCAGTTCTTTGATTGGATTTCATGAGTGGATACCTGGTTTTAATCTCATGGCAAACATCATCAGCATATCTCACCATTGCTAGCAGTTATCCGATTCATTCAGTTCTTTGATTGGATTCCATGAGAGGGTCCCTTGTCTTAATCTCATGGCAAGACATCACTAGCTTTGAGACTAATTACAGATTACTCCCTTGTAGTTAGTTATGAAAGTAAAACATGTAACCCAATTTATCCTCATGTTGTCGACTCTTGACAAAAGATACTGCACGTGCTGTCATGTGCAGAAATAATGTGAAAAATAAGGATAAAAAGATAATTTCGCTATCCTCATCATGCATCCAAAAGATATTGATTCATAGAAAGATAACTTATGTAAAAGTTTCAGTATCCTCCCTCCGGCTTCACTATCCTTCCAAATGGCCTACCCAACGACGACGTCGAAGGTGATCCTCATCTCTTGCACATTTCTCCTACTTCGCTATCCTCCCGAACGGTCTATCCAACAATAACGTCTATGGTAGAGCCAAAGGGAAGGATAGCAAAGTAGGTGAAATGGGATGGTGCATGAGATAAAGATCATTACTGACATCGTCGTTGGGTAGGTCGTCTAAGAGGATGGCGAAGCTGGAGGTGTTGGATAGAATAACAAACAAAAGAAATGAGACGGTACAAGAAATGAAAATCATAATCAATGTTGTCGATGGGCAAATCGTCAAGAACGATAGTGAAGTCAGAGGGGAGGACGAAACCAGAGAGAGAATAGTAAAGTTTTTTTAGAAATTATCATTCTACGAAATTAATATCTTTTTGACGATAAGAATAATAAAAATATTTTTTTATCTTTATTTTTAGCTTTAGTTTTATACGTGACAACATGCACAACATCTTCTGTTAATAGAGTTGTCAACATAAAAAATAAGATTAAATATTTTATTTTATAATTATAAAAATATTAATATAACTTTTAAAATATAAAAATTAAGATATTAAAGATATATAAGATACCATGGGTAATACGTAATTAACCCCAGCTTTGCTCGTTGTTCCCCGTGGTCGGACCGTGTAATTTACTCCGAACCCCGCCCTCTTCGTTCCGTGCCTGATCCCCGACCTCAACACGGCACTTACTCCTCTCGTTCTATCTCTCTCTCTCTTGTTGTAACTTACTCTATCTCTTTCCCGATCTGCCCCTCTACCATTATAAGTATTCCCCCTTCTCCCCGCCTCGATTCAAATCCATCTCTGTTGCTCTCTCTCTCTCTCTCTGTTTGCGATCTCGAACCCTAATGTCGGCGGACGCGGCGGTGTCGTCCCCGAGGGAAGTGCGATCGGTGGACCCCCAAGTGTGGAAGGCCTGTGCCGGCTCCTCCGCGCGCATCCCCGCCATAGGATCCCGCGCGTGTTACTTCCCCCAGGGGCACGCCGAGCAGGCCGCCTCCCCGCCCGATTTCTCCGCCCTTCCTGCCGTCCCTGACGTCGCTCTCTGTCGGATCTCCGCCGTCCGCCTCCTCGCTGACACTGACACTGATGAGGTTTTCTCCAGCATCAGCCTCGACCCCGGGCCGTCGGCAGCCCTCTCCCCCTCATCCTCCTCCTCCTCCTCGTCTCCGCCAGAGATCGCAGATGGAGGCGATGGGTTCGTTTCCTTTGCCAAGATCCTCACCCCCAGCGATGCCAACAACGGGGGCGGGTTCTCGGTTCCCAGGTTCTGCGCAGACTTGATCTTCCCTCCCCTCGATTTCAATGCCGATCCCCCAGTGCAGACCATCTGGGTGTGCGATGTCCATGGGAGTTTGTGGGACTTCCGGCACATCTACCGCGGGACTCCACGGCGCCATCTCCTGACCACCGGATGGAGCAAGTTCGTCAACTCGAAGAAGCTCATCGCTGGTGACTCGGTGGTCTTCATGAAAAACCAATCCGGCAAGATCTTCGTCGGCGTCCGCCGCACCAGTCGCTCCTGCGGCCCTGTGGACCACTCGCCCTACATCCCCCAATCCGCTACCCTGGTGACGATGATGGAGAACTTCTCCGGCAGTGTGGGATTCTCTAGGAACGTTAGGGGTAGAGTTCCGGCGGCATCAGTGGTGGAGGCTGTAAGATTGGCTGGGATGGGCCTCCCTTTCGAGGTCTTGTACTATCCAAGGGCTGGATCCCCGGAGTTTGTGGTGGCGGAGGAGACGGTAGAAGCTGCGATGAGGGTGCGTTGGACTAGTGGCATGCGGGTTAGGATGTCGCTGGAGACTGAGGACTCGGCGAGAATGACTTGGTTTCAGGGTACACTGTCCTCTGTGGGGATGAATGATGTGGAACAGTGGCCACGCTCACCATGGCGTATGCTCGAGGTACTTGTTTTATTTTTCATTATGTCTTTTACCTACCTGTTAGGTTACGGTGGCGTTTGTTTATCAATTTGCTTCGGTGTCCAACATGGATTGAAGAATATCTTGTTTGCTTATCCTTGTGAATTGTCACTCTCCTTTGTGAAACTTCGTCGTGAGTTTTCATGCCGGAAAAGTATCAAACGAAGTTAAACGTCTGATGCTAATGTCAGAACGAATGACAAACCAGTCTGGCCCAGAGTACAAAAGAAATTTTCACCATGCTTGTCACTTATGACAAAAGATCGGAAACATTGGTTAGCAAAATAGATGTTGCATACACCCATGCATGCCCTTGTGCCTATAATATAATATGAAATGGTTTGCATGTTGATCGCTGATTTTCTGAAAAAATCTAGCTTAGAGTCTTTAGGAAAACAAGAAATGTATGTTTCATGATACTTGATAATAGCTTAAGATTTTTTGTTATGGCAAGGTGTTGACAGCGTGGCAGGGAGGGGAGTGTTGTGGTGAAGAAAACATAGGGAAGATTACGGTGAAGGGGGGGGAAGATGCTAGCAAGGGGAGGGGAAGGTCGTTGACGGCTATGGCAAAGAAAGGGGTGGGAGGTGGCAATTGCTACAAAGGACAAGGTAGTCGGGTTTTGGGAAAGCTCGGGCGGTAGGGGATGGAGGTAGTTGTAGCTGTCGAGTTCTAGGGAGGGGGCGATGATGGAGGGGGGAGGAGGAAGAGAGAGATACCTTGAGGAAGACATTGTCTGATGAATAGGAAGATGCTACATTGTCATTTGCCGATAGAGAGGAAGACATTGTCATTGTCATTCATCAATGGAGAGGAAGATGTTGCTGTTGTCATTTGTCGATGGAGAAGAAGACGCCAATCACACTTTTTGTTCCTCGATTAGGTTTCTGAAGGGGGTAGGGACTCGTATGTGCACCTGGGGAGAGAGGGTTGGGTTGAGAAGGTGTCGATATGGTTCGATCAAACCAGAATCAACGAATAGGATCAAAGAAGATTCCATTTCAATTCGGTAGGTGCTTGGCTTGCATAATGCTTGGCCCAAGTGCGCGCCTAGGTCTTATCCAATTGAAGGCACTTGCCTAGACTTGTTACCAGGCGCTTGGGCCTCGCCTTGCTTGAGTGCCTAGGTGTGTGCTCGAGCGCCTTGTGGCTTCACCACAGCTAGTTTGACTGATTATGGGCAGTTTCAATCTTAATTTACATGGTTATAAATTCTTTTCCTCAAATGATATTATAGCGATATAATTGAATACTTGGAACTATTTGTTTTTAGAAATTTTGCACTTGAGACTCTCTAGGATTTGGAATCATGGATTTATCTTGTTTGGCAACTGTTTCGTTAGTATTCTTCCTAAGAAATTACTTTTGCTATCTATGGATTAGATTGGAGCGTGAGCATTTTCGTGTGATAGTATTTTCGTTTTTATTTAGAGATGCAATTTTTTGTTCAATATGCTTGCACTTGGACCTTATATACGAAGCTTGCCAATTATATTTTTTTATCATTTTGAGTAACCAGTCTAAAAAAATTCATGATTGTGTCTTTTTCCACCACTTCAACCCACACCTTCAACTTCTTGTTACCCCTTCAACTATTGTCAAAATAGCATTGGTTTGGCATCATGATTTGCTTTCTATATTTTTCTTATTTGTTTTTTCATCAGGTTAATTGGGATGAACCAGAGGTTTTGCAAAATGTCAAAAATGTTAGTCCTTGGCAAGTGGATTTGGTGTCTGTTGGTTCTCAGATAGAAACTCCATTTTCTGTCATAAGGAATTTCAAGATGCCAGAAAATTCAGAATTTCTTGGGAAATCCACGGGGAAGACACTCCTCCAGATGACAGGAACAAAGAGCAAATCAATTGGCAGTGTATCCCCCTTTTTCAGTTACATTGTTCCTGCTGGCATGCAGGGAGCCAGGCATGATTCCATCAGTATACCCCATTTATGTGATTCTGCAGTAAATAGAGATAAAATATTTATCGATGGTCCACATGGTGTTAGCACGTTAGAAAAGAATGATGTGTCCGTAGATCAAAGGATCGGTACCACTTCACTAGGAGGTTCATCTCAACCTAGCCATGATAGCATCCAGGTTTTAGACAGAAGGATTCTCGAAACAAGAAGTAATCCAGTTAAAAAACCTAGTACGGGATCTTTCCAGCTGTTTGGCCAAGTTATCTATATAGACCAACCTACTAATGATGATAATGACAGAAAGTACGAAAACACTGAAGGTGACAAGGCCGGTTCTTCTTTTTCCAATCAGCACAAGCAGTTGGTTGTTCAATGTCCAAGAGTTTCTGCTGTTGGAGCTTGTCAGTGAAAAAATGGTGCCTGTAGTTCTATGATGCTCCATTTACAGGTATGTTTGACCAACTCGTGTTTTTGTCTTTCTTGTATATAGCTAAAGTTTAAATTTTCTTGGAACTATATAGAGTAGACAACATATGACTTTGAAACTCAAAAAGCTTGAATCAACCACATCAATTTTCTACCTGAGACTTAATAGTATATCTAACACATCCTTTGTGTTAAGATTGAAATGATGAGATTTGGGAGTGTCTTTCTGTTTGGTCTCAAACTTGATGGATTGTTGTTCATATATTCACATGTTATCGAGTGACTCATTGTTTGTGCGTTACCCTTAGAGCCAAGATTCCATAGTAAATTATGGTACCTATTACAACTTGATGTCTAATGAGAAAATAACATTTAATTAGAGAAGTATTAATCTATTAAATGTTAAAAAAATCTCAGCACAAACTGGATTAGTTACCAAGTTAGCTGATATGTTAAGATAGTTCTCCTTGAAAATGATGGACTAATTTGAGCCAAGATTATAGACATAATCAAGCTAAGATATATGCTTATAAAGAAATGCATTTATCTTTGTTTGCACATATACAGAGAGGTGCCAGAAACCTGGGAACTGACCTGCGCAGCTTTGTACTAAACTAAAAAATCACGTGAGAAGGTTAATAAGAAGAAACCATGAGATTTTGAATATATTACAGAATCTGAGGACTAACTGAGCTTCATTACATATGTCATTATTATTAAATAGATCTATTATGATATTCATGTCTTATGTATCCTGTTTTCCAAATTGGATATACATATTCATGCATGTGTCAGTACCATGATTCGTACAGAAACTAAACATGAGCAGCTATATTTATTTCTTCATAATACAAATATTTAAATCTGGATTAAGTTCAAATCAAATTACGATGTTGAAGGGAGAATCCAAATCATGAAATAAATCAACTGTCTGATTCTCATTGCATAACAAAAATATTGTGGCAAATAACACTAATTTGAATTCCTTGAGAAATTCTTAAAGATTATGCATACAAATTATGTTGAAATTGCATGAGTTCCATTTTCGTTAGTCAAGAGGTTCTTTAGGCAAATTGAATGATGGACACATGACAACAATTGTAATCCTAATTCTCCGAGCCATGTTACTACATTAGTGATTGTTGAATTTTCGTGATGGTTTTGAATTGAATAAGTTGAACAATTTTCTGCATCAACATACCAGTGTTGCTTTTATTGTTATTTTGCTTGTTTGATCATGATAAAATTACTTATTGTTGCTAGCTCAAATGAACATTTATCATAGGTTGGTGCTTGACATTTGCTGTTATTTCTTCACAGGTGTGCTCTTTTGATGGTCATGTCTTACAAGTCATCTCAAAGTGCTGCCCGGACCTTGTCATCTATGCGGATTAACAACCTGACTGACTGCTTCCTTGACTTCTTTATGATGCTTTGAATCCCGTCGTCTTAGTTATGTTGTATTTGCTTTCAGGAACAAGTTGTTTGAAACAGTTTAGCTTAGAATATTCTGTTTCCTTGGCTTCTTTTTATGCTTTAGATGATTAAACTTCACTGTTGGAGGCATCTTATCAACTTACCGCTGTCTTTTTGGTTTTTTTATATTTCAGAATGACAATTTTATCATTTTAAAATATTGTTTTAAGTACAATAATAATTATCGATAGTTAATTAATTGATTTGTTTATATAATGCATATGTTTTCGTTTCTTACTTGAGGCATACTCTTCTTTCATCTCCACAGCTGGGATGATTAAATCATCTGTAATCGTGGCTCTGAGACTTTATATGGTTTACTACTACGTTAAAGATGCAAGCATATGATGATGATGATAGCTTATTTTTAAGTAGTTTTTTTTTTTTCTGAGAAATCATTTGACTTGCTGCTTCTTGAGTTCAAATATTTTATTTTGACACACTGGTCATAAAGAATTATCCTCATATATGTTGAATGATTAAACTTTAGCATTTTTTGCATATTCAAATGGTCTGTATCCTCTAATGTATCTGAAAATTTTTTGCTAGTTCCAGAAAATTGTTTTCAGAAGTACTTAAAAGAAAACCATTTCTTTTATATATATTTTTTAAACAGGAAAAGAAACCCAATCAAACAGGCACAGAACAGTGGCCAGTCTGCCAAAATCTCCTATCTGCCTCATACTTCTTAACTAATGGACTTCACAGATATGTCAGACGGTTTCAAAAGATCAAAGATTGTCATATGATCAGAAACATTTTTAACACTGTTAGAATCCAACTCACACAACATTTGCTCTTGTGTTTGATGGAAAGTTGATTTAACAAGTGTAAGTTATCCACTGTCTTTAATTTTTTTGATCTCTTGTGCCTGTAATCGTTGTTGTATAGAGACATAGATTCAGCTACTGTTGTGACTTGCGCAAGATGTTCGAATATCAGCCGCCTTCAATCTAGATATGTGTTATTGCTCTCCCAGTGCACCATTATCAGGGAGGACCATGACCAGGGAAAAAGGCAGAGGAAAAATCTATTCTGGAAGGTGCGGAGGATACATCAGAGAGCGATGTATGGGCCCAGACAGAGGAGCCATTCCACATGGTTAAAGCTTTGTACGAGCGTGATTACCTGAAAAAGAGATTCACAATGTGAGCCCTACAGATGCCCTTCCAAGTATGACAAATCTTCTCATGAAGTGGACATCATCCAACATGCTCCCCCTTCTAAAGGAGACAGACAATCCGACGATGCCCAAGGGTTCGTTCAGACGTGAAAAAGGTCGTGCTCCTTTTCCCTGCTACCTGCAACTTCAATACGATTCGATTATTAAGTTTAGCTGCTAACTGCAAATTTTTCGTCTCAAATTTAGCAGTTTATATGACCGATCATCTAATCGGTTGTTTGCTAGAGAGAGAGAGAGACATTGCTTTGTTCATTGTTGGCCAGTCTAAGCACGGAACGAAGAAGCCAATACCGGGGAAACAACCAGTGGCTAAAGTTCGTCTCTCGGATGGGAATTAGCATTTCAGGTTCTGAACTATATAAATTTTATGCCACCTTTCGGAAATGCCGCTTCATATGCTCCATGAATTCATGCTACTACTCTTCACTAGCTTCATACGTATGCATTGATGATACCAATTTCACTACACTCTTATATAAGTAGTAGGCTTCCATACAGGACACATGAGAGTTGCATATCTTATGTTCTACGGATATATGTGACATAGTCTTTCTCTTCATTAGAACCCAAGAAATCATCAGAGATCTGTTCTTTGCTTGCATGATTCTCTTGAGTCAATCAATCCTCAAAAAAGAAGCGTGCAAACCCATAATGTGATGCAGAAAGTGAAATGGACCACTTAAAAAAAGAAGAGTGGTCTTCCCCACATGATCTGTGTCCAGGCCTGCACACGTGCATGTCTCCTTCTACCTCCCCGTGGTAGGCCTGCACACGTGAATATTATTATTACATTGTCGTGTGTTACAGCTGAAACATATTTTTCATTCTTCATCTCTGATTTTTATGGCTTTTCTAACCATATTTTTCGCCCCCATTCCGTGAGAATGTGATTAGCGAGCATTCATCTTTTTCATGGCTGTCTTAGATAATTCATGACTTTTTTATACCATTCATTTATCTGATAAAAAAGTTATGCAAATCTTTTTGGATGTGATAATACTTCCATCATTATCACATCGTATGTTTTGGGTCCATAAGAAAGTGAAGATGATATGCATGCCAAAGCGGCGAGATATATGCATACATACGAATCATTAGGAGCAAAATACTCACCTTGGATGGAAAACAAGGACTTATCTCTCTCTCTCTCTCTCTCTCTCTCTCTCTCTCTCTCTCTCTCTCTCTTTACACACAAAAACACACACACACACACATTCCTTGTCACTCGAGTCTGTGGTAGTTTTTCTCCTTGTGAAGCTTGTTCTTGATCATCTAGAACCCATCCACCTTACATCCAAATCCCACATGGCTCGTGCTTGCCTTGTTGGACCTCTTCCATCGTGACAGGTGGAGGAGATGGCCGATCCTCTTGCGCCACCTCAGCTTCGCTCCGCCGCGCTTCTTGTGCTCCACTATGTTGCTCACTCCCGTTCTGTCCTTTCCCATGGAAATGCCACTGCCACAGGTGATGCTTGTAGAAGGTATGGCAGGAGAGTCGATAGCCCTCTTGTTAGGCCAAGATGTCTGACCTCTGTCCTCCTCGAACTTGAATGAGATGAAGGAATCTGCAAACAGAAATCATATTTCGAGTTCATCAACAGCTTACTGTCACCACCGTCAGCAGAAATGTAGTCTATGCACAGTCAAGTGGAGATTAGCTTTTTACCAGGTCAGATCCATAGCTATCAAAAACCGATGCACCCTTATCGAATTCATTCTTGTCTTTAGGTTATTCATTTGTCCCTAAGACTGCTGCTAGAGACGAGAATTCGTCAATCATACCCCCTCTCTATCTCTCTCTCTCTCTCTGTGTTTAGATCTTCTTCATCTTCCCTAATCTTCTTTGTAGCATACAGAACTAGGGTTTGAGGGTTAGGGAAGTAAGTACCTTCAAGGCTGGCGATGGAGTCTTCACCACTGGAGGTATCTTTGCTCCTGTGGTATCGATTCTCGAGTAGCTGCAGGAGAGAGCCAAGCGCAAACACATTGCGCAGGTTGACGCTGGGTGTTCTCTTCAGCGTTCTCGAAGGCCTCTTCGTGCCACCGGGTTGTGGAAGACCGTTTTGTTGGGAGGCCAAAACCAGGAGCCTCTCCTTCAAGCAAAGAGCACAGATTCCTACCACCACTTCCTTGGGGTGGCAGTAGCAACGTGGGTTGTCTTCTCCATGGCCTCTCATCTTCGCCGGGCAGCAGAAGGCGATCGGGTGAAGCAAACCGACACCGCAGAAAAGAAGAGGAGAATTCACAAGAGTTGGGTCGGTCGCTGAGGAAGGGGATGGAGGGTGGTGGTGAAAAGAAGAGGAGGTGAGAGAGCATGCACGACAAAAGACACCAGCAAAGCTTGGAAAGCAGTATATGGTGTTGATATGATAGAGTAGATGTGCTCGTATGTTTTCTCATCTGGAAGAAATAGTTGCATCAAACTTGGTGATCATCAAATTTGGTGATCCCACTTATTATTTTTCTGTTTAGAAAAGTTGTCTTACCATTCAGAATTAGAAGTGACTTCTCCCGATTGAAATCTTTTTTTATTAAAATTATCTTAAGTCAAATTTTAGTTATCCTATTTTGATACTGATTTAGAGTCAATTAAAATTATTCTTTACTTTTGTCTCGAGATGTCGCTCGATTTATTCACATTCACCTTCAAGCTGTTTCGAAATTTATAATCTGCATTAAGGGCATTCCCAACAAGACCCCATCTAAGCTTAAGTTTGTATGAAATTTCGTTATGTTTCTTCGTGAAAAAAAGTATTATCTTAGAACACACGTAAAGAGCTATTTTATAGTGAACTTCGAATATCGTTATCTCCAAAAAATGTTGATGAGGGAAATAATGACGACAAGACCTGGGCTGACGTCACCTGCCCCGGGGGACGTCACGCCCCACGGTAAGCTTGATAGAACCCGGTCAAACAGGTCGGAACGACGCCCGAGGGGCATTAACGTTCCGGCCAAGCCTAATCCTACACTCCACGCCAACGCAATTGTCAGACGTTACCAAGAATACGATCCTACTCTCTGCAAATAGGTACAGTAAGCCACTCTATAAAACCCCTCTCCACACTATAGGGAAAGGGAGGATTTTTGGGGGGGAACCCTGGACTGACTTATTCGTCGGAGGGACCACTGTCGGGCATCACCCGACGAAGGTCACTCCTGTAGGAGGAAGGTCGCCCCTGATCCGCGAGCACCCTAACTCAAGAAGTCGCCGACCGTCGTCCCCACGGCGAGCTGCCCCTAACCTACACCCGAACTGCGGAACGCCGATCCATGCATCGCTGAGAGACCCCGGTCAACCACTGCGTTCAACCCGGCCGCCAGAAAACTCCCGATGTCGACCCGTGGACCAGACCATGCTGACTCATCAACCACGGTACATTTGTCCCTCAACACATTTGGCGCTAGAAGGAGGGCCATGTCACGGAGTATGCCGCAGGAGCTCTCCCAGAAGGAGAGCCGCCAACCGATTGCCCCCCGACTCGACTTGGGGATCAGCTTCCCCCCAGAGACGGAGGGATCTCAACCTCGACGCCAGACCGCTACTGGCGTCTGTTCAATGACCCGGGGCTGTCACCCTCCGGACCCACTACTGGACCCTCGGCCGTGTCGCCCGAGGCGTTCCTCGGCTTGACCAAGCAAGTACAAGCGATGGCAGGAATGATGCAGGCACTTGTCCCACTCATACCCCATGTTGTACGACTGGCGGCTCCCCCAATCGATCCAGGAACACAGAGATCGAGCGGGGAGCAAGCCGGGACTGGAGAAGTTCAGGACCACACAGCAAATCCGAGAAGCCCACCCGAGCAGGACACACCTACACCTTGCCGAGTCCCACCACTCCACGCCGAGCCTGACCCCCCATCGTCGGACTCGGCGAACGACTCGCTCAAAATCCAGCTATCCCAGGTCAACCAACGCTTGGATGAGTTCCAACGCGAGTTTCAGAAGTCGTACGGCGAATCAAACGAAGGTGGCTCGGCGAGATCCCCCTTCGTCCAGGAAATACAAGAAAAACCTGTACCCCTCAACTTCAGGTTGCCAGCATTGGAGACATATGACGGCAGCTCCGACCCCGCAGAGCATGTCGCCGCGTTCCGAGCCCAAACGGCCCTCTATGGCACCTCCGACGCATTGATGTGTCGAGCGTTCCCGACCACCTTCAGGGGACCAGCACGCGTATGGTTCTGCCAATTACGTCCGTCCACAATCTCATCCTTCGATCAGCTTGCTAGGGAGTTTGAGTAGAACTCCTTACTAGTATGCGACCCAAGCCCTCCATGGCCGCCCTACTCGCACTATCCCAGCGCGAGGACGAGACGCTCTCCCAATTTGTGACGCGCTTCGCCGCCAAAGTCCGAGGATTCCCGGACGCTCATCCATCTCTGATCATGCAGGCGTTCCTAATGGGATTGAAGCCCTCCAGGTTCTTCTGGTCGCTTATTGAGAGGCCGCCGACAACCATCCCCGAGACGTTCCAACGCACTAACCAATACGTCGCCGCCAAAGCACTAATGGCAGGAAGGCACGTGGACGCAAAAAAGCCAAGAGTTGAACAACCCCGAAGCACTACCTCAGCCGCCCCGGAGCAACCCCGCCGAAGGCCCGACCGACCTGAGTTGCTCCCGAGGCCCCCACCTCTCCCGCTCAACGCATCTCGAATTGAGATTTTCCTTCAAATCAAGGAGAAAGGTCTTTTGCGACACCCCAACCCCCTGAAAGCTACACACAAAGACCGGTCGAAGTACTGCAGGTTCCACCAGGACTACGGCCACGACACGGAGGCCTGCCACGACCTTCGAAACCAAATCGAAGACCTAATTCGAAGGGGGCACCTCGGTCGCTATCTCAAGGAACCCCAAGAAGTAACTCTGCGACCTAGCGGGCCTGTGGAAAGACAGATCGACGTTATCTCTGGGGGACCAGCGGCGGGCGGCAACAGCTCTACGGGAAGAAAGACCTATGCTCGGGGCGCGGTCGAAAAACGCCCTCGAACCGAGCTCGAGCCTGAAATCACTTTCGGAACCAAAGAGGTTGAACGCTCCCACCACGACGACGCCTTGGTAATCTCCATCCGGATCGCTAACGCTCGGGTCAAAAGAGTAATGGTTGACACCGGGAGCTCTG
>LVTN01000299.1:213147-274893 GCA_001649415.1 Musa itinerans
CGCCAAGAGTTCGGCGCCATCTGAGATGGCGATATGCCCCATTTTCGAAGACATTCCCCGATGACGGGATGCAATGGGAACCGCAGTCCCGCTTCGAGTGCCCCCACGGTCAGTCCGAACCCGTCGGGAAACTGATCGTACGGCCGCTGACCTGGTCGAGGAGCGTGAACGGTGTAACACTCCGGCATGCGATACCGGTCTCGAAGCACCCTCAAAAGGTCTTCGGTCACCACCGAGTCCACGTCATGCCACGACTTGAGGGTTACAAGCGCGGTAGTACACCCTCCGGTCTCCGGCGATGCATCATTGGAGGACACTCTAACCACCTGTACTTCCCCGGAAGAAGAAGAAGAAGAAGAAGAAGACGAAGAAGAAGAAGATGAGGAAGAAGAAGACGAAGACATCTCAACCTCAATGTTGGAAGCAAAAAAGCCGAGGCGCGGATTCAGGAGCCGAGAAAAGGTGATCACGGAAGCTCTGGTTGAGGCTTATAAAGGACAAGCTGCACCACCGCAGGACGACGATTGGGCTCCCCAAGGAGCAAGGTGGTTGCAGCATTTAAAGCCCACCATGACCCCTCGAATCTGCCAAGATTCGCCAACCTCGGAACCCCCGCCAGAGGCATCCAATCATCCCCGTTCTCTCACCAGGGATGTCCAATCGTCCCAGATCTCCCGCCAAAGATGTCCAATCGTCCCAGATCTCCTGCCAAAGGCATCCAATCGTCCCAGATCTCCCGCCGAAGGTGCCTCGTCGCCCAAAATATCCCACCAAAGGTTACTCGATCTCCCGCTAAAACCCCACACAAAAACACTTGACACGTAGCACAAAGACTCGTCGGCATAGTCCGTTAACCAAGTCGCTCCAGATCGATTCCCGACTTGCGACTCGTCGGCGCAGTTCATTGCCCGAGTCGCTTCAAAGATGTACGACTCGTTGGCACAGTTCGTTGCCCAAGTCGCTCCAGATCGATTCCCGACTTGCGACTCGTCGGCGCAGTTCATTGCCCGAGTCGCTTCAAAGATGTACGACTCGTTGGCACAGTTCGTTGCCCAAGTCGCTCCAGATCGATTCCCGACTTGCGACTCGTCGGCGCAGTTCATTGCCCGAGTCGCTTCAAAGATGTACGACTCGTTGGCACAGTTCGTTGCCCAAGTCGCTCCAGATCGATTCCCGACTTGCGACTCGTCGGCACAGTTCGTTGCCCAAGTCGCTCCAGATCGATTCCCGACTTGCGACTCGTCGGCGCAGTTCATTACCCAAGTCGCTTCAAAGATTTACGACTCGTCGGCACAGTCTGTTGCCCAAGTCGCTCCAGATCGATTCCCGACTTGCGACTCGTCGGCGCAGTTCATTACCCAAGTCGCTTCAAAGATTTACGACTCGTCGGCATAGTCCATTGCCCAAGACACTCCAGATCGATTCCCGACTTGCGACTAGTCGGCACAGTTCGTTGCCCAAGTCGCTCCAGATCGATTCTCGACTTGCAACTCATCGGCGCAGTTCATTACTTGAGTCGCTTCAAAGATTTATGACTCGTCGGCACAATCCGTTGCCCAAGTCGCTCCAGATCGATTCCCGACTTGTGACTCATCGGCATAGTCCGTTGCCCAAGTCGCTCCAGATCGATTCCCGACTTGTGACTCATCGGCATAGTCCGTTGCCCAAGTCGCTCCAGATCGATTCCCGACTTGTGACTCATCGGCATAGTCCGTTGCCCAAGTCGCTCCAGATCGATTCCCGACTTGTGACTCATCGGCATAGTCCGTTGCCCAAGTCGCTCCAGATCGATTCCCGACTTGTGACTCGTCGGCACAGTTCGTTGCCCAAGCCGCTCCAGATCGATTCCTGACTTGCGACTCGTCAGCACAGATCGTTGCTCGAGTTGCTTCAGATCGATTCCCGACTTACGACTCGCTAACCCAGTTCATTGTCCGAGTCACCCCAAAGTGTTCCGGACTTCTAACCCAAGTCACTACAAGTCGTTCTGGGCACACAGATCCGAAGCTTATGCACGAATTATGTCTCGGCAAATGCAATGCCCAAGTCGCACCTGGCGAACAGCCTAAGGCCAGTCATCCCTGGGTCGGTCCAACATCCAAATCATTTCAGCCCGATCTCCGACTCACTACACCGATCAAGGCACTCCGCGCTACGCCAATCGAGTATTCGACCCACGACAAGCCATCCCAAGCTCCACTCTCGAGCGTAACCATGGCATTTCGGCCCGGTCATGCCTCTCAGCCTCGTGCCGCCCGAAATCCCCGCTTTCGCGTGGCCTACCCGCCCGAGTCATGCTCCTCGGCCTCACGACGCCTAAGACTACCACAAAGGATTGACAACCAGCCGGTAGGATTAATTACTCGAGACATAAGCCACGCCTCGGACCCCTCAAACAACAGCCGATGCATGGCTTCTTTCGGGCGGGGGGAATATGATGAGGGAAATAATGACGACAAGACCTGGGCTGACGTCACTTGCCCCGGGGGACGTCACGCCCCACGGTAAGCTTGACAGAACCCGATCAAACAGGCCGAAACGACGCCCGAGGGGCATTAACGTTCCGGCCAGGCCCAATCCTACACTCCACGCCAACGCAATTGTCAGACGTTACCAAGAGTACGATCCTACTCTCTGCAAACAGGTACAGTAAGCCACTCTATAAAACCCCCCTCCACACTATAGGGAAAGGGAGGATTTTTTGGGAGGAACCCTGGACTGACTTGTTCGTCGGAGGGACCACTATCGGGCATCACCCGACGAAGGTCACTCATGCAGGAGGAAGGTCGCCCCCGATCTGCGAGCGCCCTAACCCGAGAAGTCGCCGATCGTCGTCCCCACGGCGAGCTGCCCCTAATCTACACCCGGACTGCGGAATGCCGATCCACGCATCGCTGAGAGACCCCGGTCAACCACTGCGTTCAGCCCGGCCACCAGAAAACTCCCGACATTGACCCGTGGACCAGACCGTGCTGACTCATCAACCACGGTACATTTGTCCCTCAACAAATGTGTCAATTATGAAGAATGCGATGCTCTTCTTTCTGACTCACGATCATGATGTGTCGAACTCGAGATGTGATAATATCCAACTCCCTTAATTGCCCAAGTGTTCAACCATGTGGCATCAATGTGTCGATCACACGACACTAATGTGTCAACCACATAACGCTATGATATAGATTACATAATACTAAAGTATCTTATCAATCATACGTCATCAAGATATTAATCATGTGACATCGAGATGATGATCATATAAGGTTCGATCCTGTAACACCAAGGTGTCGATCGTATCGTTATTCTATATCACTTCTAATCTTAAACCTCAAGAGACACTTCCTCCTCCCAATTGGAAACTTCCAAGTCTAGCTTTTGCAAATCAAAGATTTGCGACTTGTGTGTTTGGCTATGGACTCGAGTGATTTTGACATACGAGCTTCCTATGAGATTCTATTTAAGTCGATCAATCTCTAAAGCAGTAGTATTGAATGCGGAAGAGAGACAGTATGCTTATGCTCTACGAAGAGAGACTTAAATTTATAATGCGGTAACTCTGATGTATACGACCATAGAAAATGATTTATTTACTGTATGATTAAAGAGACTTTTGGGACAAACTATGATTCACGTGTCGTGGAGACTGTTTAATGTATCTATTTTGAAGCATCTAACCAAAGTAGAGATGTAGACACAATTGATAATATGAGGCTTAATCGGAGGGTTAGTTACATATTAATATTTGGATCTTGTTAATATCATAATCTTTTTATTTAAAAAATTACATTAAGATCCTTATAATTCAAAGAATAAAATAAATAATCTGTCCTAGTACTATCAACTATATTGATAGAAAACACAACACGTGACATCGATCGACATAAAAATGATAGATAAAATAATAATTTTAATATTTTTTTTGTTTCTAATGATTTTATTAGCAAAAATATAATTTTAACATTCCATGTGTTGAAAACGAAAAGGATGTTAAAATTATTTTTTTATCTATTATTTTCATATTGGTCCAGCACGTAATGTCACGTGCTGTATTTTCCGTCAATATAATGGATGACGCTATGACAAATCAAACTATTTGTTTTACCTTTAGAATTAATTCTAAAGATCCTAATATAAACTTAAGTATATGAATCATAATGCTAAAAGATCCAAATATAAAAGATAATATGTAATTAGTCCTATGAGCAAAAAAATAATCAAACCTTTTTTTTGACAAGATATGTTTGAAGGAGTGATTGGTATACCAAGTGGGCTCCATGCGGATCATCAAAAGACAGATGTGCAACAAAGTAAGAGATGAAAACAAGGAGGTTTGGGCATTTGTGTGTGATCAATAAGTCCTTTCTTACCGAGTTTGTTTGAATCTTGCGTCGGTATTTTTCATAACATCCCAAACTGTGGAATAAACGATGAACAAAGAAAGAACAAAAAAGGGGTCAAATGGTGGTGTGAAGGATGTCAAAAAAGCGAGCATTCGGAGACCAACCTGCACATGGGGGGTTGGAGATTTCAGTCAAGGAGGAGTGAGGCGTTCACGTCATAGTCCAAGATGAGGTCGGAGGAAACGTGGCTCCAATGATGTCCTTTCTGCAAGGGAAGGATGGTAAGTATGACCCACTTCTTGCCAAATCCACAGAAAGCGTGTAGAGATTTCAGTCAATCTATTTACGTAGGACTCTAATTAATATAAAGAAAGGACAGCCTTACCATTATATTTAAAGAGATTATTTTGGAGACTCACTTGTTTCTCGCAGCAAACAAGGCTGGGCTGCCATTTGTTCTTAGTGGAGGGCCATGAACATGGATCTAGCTTGCATTCTGCTCCAGGAAGTTGCAGCAAACTGGCCGGTTTCTGGCTGGTTCACAACTTGGTATCTGCAATATGGTTAGGAAGTTCTGAATCAGTTCACAGATCAGGACTCAACTCTTGTTGGAATCTGAAGTCTCTGTTTCGTTGTCCTTCAAATCAAGGATAAGCCTAAATGAAGAGAAACCGAGAACAAAAGAAGGTTCCTCAAATATACAATTCCATTCTTCAAGATTTTAAGAACTTTACACTGTAAGAAAGAAGGTTATATGCAGAGCTTTTACTGCCCAGTTTTTGTGTAGATATATATCAGCCTCCTGGCACAGTTTATCTGGCCTGCAATAGGTTATCGATTGATCGGTGGTAGGGAGACTAATAACCAGTAAATCTCGTATGGGACTGGAGAGATGCCAGGAAACGAGGGAAAGGATATACAGATCGATAGACATCAGGTGACTCTACTCCACCCAGTTGATGTCCAAATCCTTCAATTTCATCAGCCACTTGTGTGTATCTTGTGCGATGAGTGGTTTGTTTGACATCTTTTCTTGACCATTCGGTTCATTGGATGCCTTGAGATCATTTTGCCCTTCTTGTTCAGCATCTGATCTTCTCCTGGGGTATCTCAGTTCAAGGGATAGGAGGCGAGAAACCTCCTGCAGCCCTCCCCATTTTTCCAAAGCTCGAGCTATGTCATAGCGTCCTATCAGTGAGCATTGATACAAAATAAGAATCAACGAGAGAAGAAACCAGCAAGTACATCAGAGTCGAATTCTAATATTAGACCCACAATTGCAGTAGTAACATTGACCTACAGCAAAAATGTCTTGATTATGGGAAAACAAACTGGACAACCTTAACAGGACATAGATATGGCAGATTTTCTTAAGGATGTCTGCATATGCAACTTAGTCACCGTAGATTGAGGTCATTCATAACATTCCTGGGAAGGTTACAAGAGGTAAATGGAGCAAATAAAAAAAAAATCTGCCATTTATCTGTGTCAGTTAAGCAAATGACCAAGTGGATCACAAAACTACTACCGTGTGGTGTTTGTATGACTCTGATGACGAGGGCCATTGGAGAGTCGCACTGTTACAAGGGAGATAATCATTGCATGACCCACTTGGTCAAACTACACACACAAATTATAGGGTAATTTCTTTTAGTCTCCATTTATCTAAGTTTAATATATGAAACCTAAAAAAACATCAGAGGCATATACTGATTGTTCCTGACCTGCACGTTCGAAAGACTTTCTTGTAGGCATGTAAGCAGCATCCATCCCCCAGTTTTTCTGGAACCGGCTTATCTGCTTGGCAAAAGCAAGTAATTTTACAAACTAGGAACCATGTTTGCTAGAGAAACAATATATCAGAAAAGATGCAGAAGAAGTCTGATGCAACCAGTTGTCATGCCCCTTTTACATTGTAGAGGGGGGAAGATGATCTAGATACTAAACAAACTATAAATGACAATTGAAAAAAGATATATACATCATGGAACTGACTTATGAAAATTCAGTTTACCTCCTCTTGTAAATTTTCCAGGTTATCCCAGTAACCTTTTGGCTTTCGTTGTTTATAGGCAAGGGACAAGTTCATCAAGTCTGCAATCCTTCTGAATCCACCCATGCGTGTTATTGCCTTCTCTATATCCACTCTTCCGTGCAAGCGAAGCTGCTTTCTCATTGGCATAAACCCATCTTGACCGTACTTTGAAATAAATGCTGCAAGCTCTGATTTGAGGACCTCAACATCTCTTTGCAAACCGGGAACCTTTGGTCTTTGTCTTATAGTACACACAGCATTACCATTTGGAGAAGGTTCATTTTGCCCACTCTTGTCGTCATGCAAAGGATCACTATTTGATCCAATGTGCTCATCAGAATAATCACGTTGGTCATTCTTAATACCTACTCTGTCTTCAACGGCATCACGGATGGAACATAAATTTGATGGTAGATCTTCATAAATAACCTGAAATAGAGAGATCTGTATTGGTAGAATTCCAAGAGCACATGAGTCACATTAAAATGAAAAAGCCCCTCCCCAATAATGTAATTGAGATTCAATTTGTGGCAGAAGACCAAGAGAGGATGGCATGTAAACATTGTGGACAGTTAGGCATCAAGTTCAAGTGACCAACATGGGAAGTGAAACTAAAATAATCAAGCATTTGAAAAGAATTGCTTCAACAATTTCAGATTACCTTCTGCCCAGAATGTGTTAGTGTCATTGATTTCGACATTTTGGTTGACAAAAAAAGCCTCATAACGAACAATAAAGAATTTTCATCAATTGGACCTGATGTTCACCCTGGTAGTACAATTACAGAATGTGAGCACATATAACAAATATATAACCCATACCTCTTCCAAAATAGCTTCTGAGAGGAAGGTATCCTTGTGCATTCTTGATTCTACAACATACTTCAATAAAGTATGCTGATTTCCGAGCTGCTCTAGAAGCCATTTCCCCTTAAATGAGTCAAAGTCCCCTTCAACTTGCTCAAATTTGATTTCATGTTCAAAGTCTTCACACAAATCCAATACCACACGTGCATGAATGACCATATACAGCAGGCCTTTGCAACCCTCCTGAAAGCAGACTTCAGTATAATTCCAATCTTTAAACACTGAAGAAGATGCCACTAACATATCATAGAACCTATATGAGAGATTGCTTGAAGATAAAAATACGAGTAAAGCAGGAAACTAGAACACTTTCTGTAACAGTTGAAACACAATTGTGACATATTAGGCATCAGACCCAACATCTAGTGGCTTCGCATCTTATTGTTTACACATTTAACTTTTATATAGTTTTACTACCTGAGTTACTATACTAATTGCAATTTTCTTTCCTTCTAACCAGATAATGAACAACAGCCATGAATTTACTTATATAACCTCTAACATTGCCCCATAGGCAGGCTCTAAGTCTATACACAATATCTTCACAAGACATGAATGTTATTGATAACCTTCCTTTTGAAACTGTTGCAGCACTAATTAGCTTGAAAAGTCAATTAAATGTTATTCAATAGATATTTTATTTAATAAATAAAGCATGCAAGATTGCGAGGATAAGCAGAACTTAGCTTTATTAAGCATAACAATTCTTAGCAAATGAATGATAAATTTTAAAAGGCACTAACACGACCACTACTATGCAAGATATATGTCATACCTGTAAAACACGGACCTTGTTATTATCCCTTGATAGAATCTTACTGATTGCTAAATTAGGGACGATCCTGAAAGAAAAAAGCTTCTTTAGGTGTGAGGTAAAGAGAGAAAATTTTAAAAAATGGACAAAATAAGAGACTATGATGAATTGATTTAATGAAGAAATGTGCCAGTAATTGGCTATTATGGGAAATTTAAAAAAAATAAAAAATAAATGCTTCACATTTAGTAGACTTATGCAAACTAGCAAAGAAACAGTGCACTCAAAACTGATATCATATTCTGGAACAAAAGTTAGTCTAGAACATATATTAGTAGAGAAACAGTGAAAGCAAAGAGATAAAGATCCTCACTCAGGTAATGCCTCATATGCAGTTAAAATATTCCAAACTTCTCGAACTGGTGCCTTGATGGTAATACTAGCCATGACACATCGATGGGCCCCTTCATTTTCCTTCATTCATACGGTTATTAGACAAACTAAGATATGAACCAATTTGTGATAAGTATCATTGACTACCATTTTATGTTAAATAACTTACCAAGAGACCGTCAAATCTACGGAGATGAATTTCGTCTACCATGCATTGGTTATCCAGTCTGCATGCTTTTCCATAAACACCCCATTTTGCATTGACCTCGGTTGAGGGTGCAGAAAGTGCAGCACCAGGAGGCTTATCATGGTCTTCCTTGAACTTGTTGGTGAGTGTCTCAATTTCAGATGCAGAACCAAACCTACCCAAGGAAGAAGCATACAAGGTCCTAAAGGTTGCACTCATGCCATTCATCTTCATTATTGTCTTCTGATTTTCTTCAAAATTTCTCTCAGCTCTACAGGCCACGGCTCGTAGGTTCACAGGAAGATCGGATCTGATAATCCTCTCAAGAAATATTGCTGGGAAGTTAAATCTGGGCACAACGGTTACTTCATATGATAAAGTTGCCATGGAAGATCTGTCAACCAATGAAATGGGTCATATAACTACAGATTGATTATGCTATAGGTATGCTGATATGCAGCATATACTTTTTAACAAATTGTCCAAGAACAAAAGGAAAGAGGAAAATGACAGTGGTCTTCAAAGATCTATATAAGCACACACTGATGCCCCAAAACAATTCATATGATGCTTCCATAGGACCGTGAATAAGCAGAGCTAGGACATTACAGCTTGTTGTTTCATCACTTACATGGACCATGTACAAGCAAAGCAAACATAGTCATAGTATTTGTTTATCTAGTCCTAAATGATAAAGAATAAGAAATTCACTCATCATACAGGCCATTAAAATTTAACATACTTCAATGACTAGTTCTCGACTTGGTGGCAACTCTCTCATGCATTGGTGCAAAGGTCCCAGGCACGTTACAGTGGTGGATAAGGAGCTTAGAATTGACGAATTGACCTTTGACCGACCAATTGGCAAGAAAAAAACATTATAGGTGACGGTTCAGCCATCTAATTTGCAGAAATGAAAAGTAGCTAGCCACACACGCCCTGAAATGAATGTCTACAAGAATATCCAATCGTGGGCAAAAGTCATGTCCACTGAACCAGATGAAATCCACAGAGCCTAGTTCCAGTCTCTATATTATGGAGCAAAGATAACTTCAGAAAAAGATGATTTTAATAGTTCAATTGAATTAATGTCATTGTAAAAAATTTACTTGATATAACTAAGATAAAAATTGGATGTAAAGTCAATAATATCTGCAGCTTCGCCAACTTATTCAAAGTAATAGGAAGTGGAATTAATAGTAAAGGAAAGAGTACTTAATCACCCTGCACAACTAATGCAAAATCAGATGAAAGTAATGTTAGTCAGACCTACCTTGGACCAGCTTTTACAGTCCATTTTCCTTCAAACTTACTAAAATCCCCATCAACCATCGAGAAGTGAAGCTCACTCCCATTAGCCTAGACAGAAAATCCGGTTATACTAGTTACATTGTTAGTTCAACAAGTAAAATTAGATCAAATATCAAGATGACAAAATTCAAATCAACAGATTTTTCATCAACCACAGGAGCAAGAATCCTGATTTCATGCAGAAACACTACTGTAATTCTTTGCACCATGAACTATATAAGATGAGCCAACTGAGATAAGTATCCAGTGCAACCTTAAGGAAGTCTTTGCAAACACTCTAAATGATAGATAGAAAAGTAGAAAAATTGTAAGATGCAAGAAAGGCCAGAAACCAATATAAAGCAGCTTTGTCATTGAAACATGACTAAATGAAGAAGTAGAAAAAGTTCTAATGAGTAATAAATATGAAGACTGCTCGATCATGTTATTTCAGAAACCAATATAAAGCAGCTTTGTCATTGAAACATGACTAAATGAAGAAGAAGAAAAAGTTCTAATGAGTAATAAATATGAAGACTGCTCGATCATGTTATTTCAGTGACTGTAAGCAATCTCAACACATGTTACCAGTGTCTAACACAGCTTTTCTTACAGGAAAATAGATAATCCGACAGACAATGAAAATTTAGTGCAAAGCTAACCACTCAAGATTGAAGAAGTCTTTTTTCTCAACAATTTTTTAAAAAATATTTGTAACCAACTAATGAATCTATCGATTTTAAGCATATACAGAGAAAATTTTCATCAACCAGAACCAAGAATTACATCAGATAACTAGATAATATATGTTGGTACGACCATTGATAATATGTTGATTCTTTTAATCTACCAACTTCCTCACATTCATGGTATGACCACTAATGCCCGATTCGACTTAGTTTGAAAATTTACCAAGAATTAAAAACTAACCGAGTCCAATTGTAACACCTCCTTCAAGATCAATCCTTAATCAAAATTTACTTAGGTCATGGAACAGTACAATCTTTGCCCAATAGTTCATTAAGTCGCATACCGAGTTTGGGAACTCCTGAAGATCCAACACGACCCGAGCTTCGATGTGCCAATACAGCGCACCCTGGAACCCTCGCTGCTCCAACCATATCCTCCCCTTGTGTGGACAAGGGATTCGCCCACTAAACCCCAAAATGTATGCACGCAGAGGGATAAGTACCAAAACAACAACTAGAGAAACATAAAATCAACAGGGATTACCTATAAATAAGATTGGGGACGAAATCGGCAAGTCGTTCATAATCGGTGAGGACGCTCCACACCGATTCCACGTCCGCACTGACGAGGATCCACGCCCGAACTCGCCTCTCGCGCCACGAGACCACGTCGACCTCGCAATGCACTTCCTCTGCTCCTCCTCCTACTCTTTCTCCTCTTCCAACCCCTTGCTCTTTCCTCTTCCACTGGTGAGTTCTATCCCTGTGGGGGTGGTTCTTGGGGCTCGGATCGGTTCCGGCAAGCGATCTGGAGGCAAAAACCCTGGGATCGGCAAGCGAGGTCGGCGGAGGTCGGAGGAACACTAGGTTTCTCCCGGCAGACAGGGGCGGCGAGGGAAGGCGGCCGAGAGAAACGGAGGCTCTCATGGGGAGAGCTCGGCGGAGTGGACTGTGCGTGCCGTTAACAACAATTCGATCCCATTAATAAACATATAAAGAAATATATATGTACATATATATATTTATTATATTCGTCCGTGATATTTTTTGGTTTTTTGGTTTTTGTTTTTGTGTTTTTTTGTTTTCTGTGGCTCAAAAGGAGCGTGGCGGGAATGGAAGCTTCAGAGCCACTCATGACACGTGAACGCCATATGCTTTGCTGCAACGTGGCGCGTTCCGAGCCATAAAGTCACTGGTATTTCTACAACAGTAACAACGTTTCCTACCTCGCCCATCTCGATAACGTTAACTACCTTGTCGGGCCCATAATTGCTTCGGTAACCAAGGCCAGGGTGATCAAACGAGTAACCCATCCGTCCGTAGCGAAGTGTTTTGAACTCGGATTCGGGTTCCGAGTATGGTTATTGGAACCGAATCGGGAGACGGCCGGGTCGAACCGCGGGTCACTGGTTGGACTGGTGAACCAACTAATTTGACCTTATGTTTGATTTAAGATACTTTAAAATTTTAAACTTATATATGTATTAAAAAAATAATCTTAAAGATAAATCAAAGCCAGATTTTTTAATATAAAATAAGATAAGAAAGAAAAAATAACAATCAATGTTGTAAATATAAAATCTTTATCCAAAGAACAAACAATAATATTTAAAAATTAATTATATTATTTCAACCTAAGACAAAAAGGGTTTTATTCAACGTAGTAATAATGATAATAAGAATATGCACGAGGAAGGGGCAACGGAAATAAATGGATGATCCTAATTTGAAATTGATGTAAATAAATATTTTTGTAGATGGTATTTAAGTGACTTTGATGTAAGCATAAAAAAACTGTAATATGCTATATTAAATACAAAAATAATCTTTATGCCAGGATTGAAATCAAATACTTAGATCCGATGCGTACCTTTTGATGTCATCTGTTCAGGGATCTCTGTTTGATTTACAATGCACCATCTTTAATCCAAGATCGCTGTCAATTTGTAAAGAGAAACTAGATCATTTCTCCTCTCTTCCTATCCTTTCACAGAACCACCTAGATTGATGGTTTAGGGAGAGCGTTGAAAGGAAAACTGTAATACCTCAACTCTACGTGAGACGTGTGTCTTGCATATTCTCAGTCCCTAGAGGTCCTTAATAAGACCCTAAAGTCTTATTGTAAAAAAAAGAAGAGAAATGGATGATCACTTCGAGGGGATCGGCCTCCGTGATCGCTTCGAGGGGATCGACCTCCTAGGGTTTGTCAAAAGATATAATAATATTTTTCATATATTGCTTTAAAGAAATGGTTACATCACTATTTATAGAGTTCCACCTAGAGTCCACCAAGAATTAGACTCTTAATAATAAATAAATATTAAATAAACTTCTATCCGACTCTAACTGAACTAAACAAACTCAATAAACAACTGGACTAAATAGACTCAATAAACAACTGGACTAAACAGACTCAATAAACATTATTCAAAAGCTCAGAAAAATGGTCATAACAGTTCCCCCCTCTTCAAATCAGCCTTGTCCTCAAAGGCTGAGCAACATCAATCTCGGGGAGCTTCTCTTTCAGCACTTTAGTCATAGACTATCTGTAACGCATCACAACCCGTTGATCAAGTATGGTCTCCACTTTTTGATAGTGTAAGCAATAGGTCGGTCTTTTAGTGTAGTAATCGTTGCAAGAAACTTCAGGCCCTGTATAATCAATTTTGAACCTTTGTTATCACAAGTGAAAATCCGTCCATCAACGATCTTTACTTCGAATCTGTCATAGTCTTTAATGTGGTGGGCCAATCGGTCAACAGTCTCACTGTCCGTAAAATTATTAGTGCTACCAGTATCAATCAAAACTATAATAGGCTGATGCTCTAGAGTTCCGCCAACTTCCATATTTTGCGGGTTAGAGTAATCTGCTAATGTATGCATTGTATGTATGGTAAGTTCAACATCTTCATTAGAATTTATACCTTTATGATCGAAGTCCACATTCTTAGCTTTTGGCTCCTCTCCAATTGGTTCAATCATCAGAAGTTGCCCTTGTTTACATTGGTGCTCCATACTCCATTTTTCATCGTAGTACAAACCTCTTGCTGATCTTTCCTTGTTAATTTTTTTCTCATGTAGATGTGCAAATGAGATCACAGCTATCATGGTGCGGGGTTGACGAGCCTTAACTCAACACCGAATCTTTGGATTAAGCCCTTTAATGAATGTATCCAGAAGCTGTCGTTCCGACCAATCTCTAGCTTGATTTGATAATCTTTCAAACCTACTCTGATATTCTAACAATGTAGAAGATTGATGAATTTTGGCGAGCTGATCATTAACACTCATATTTGGATGTGTCAAATCGAACAAGAAGCCCTCTTTTGAACTTCTCCCACGAAAGAACTCCATAGATAATTTCATACCAATCGTACCACTGGAGTGTATCTCCCTCGAGCTAGATTGAGGCCACTTCTACCTTAGATTCTTCTGGGGTTTTGTGAAAACGAAAAAAATTTTCCGCCTTAGAGATCCAACTAGTCGGATCTCCATCTTTCCATCTCGGAAATTCTACAGTAGTTTGTGTCATAATCTTGGAGCTCTTTTCCTGTATTTTCATATCTATCTTGTTAAATTTTGTTGAGACTCTCCAGCAGACTCCTTTTGAAATCATTAAGTATTTCTTACAGTCGATTTTCAATTCTGATTTCTTATGCTTCCATTTGTGCTTTCATTGAGTTATCGATGGCCATTGCACAAGACTGTAAATCTGGGTTCTCAACTCCTATTTTTTATGTCGGTCAAGAGCAGTAGCACTGTCAATGCGAAGTTGCCAAGGAGGTGGACGCCGAGGACAGTGCTGCGGTCACTGGGTTGGAGAAAGAGTTGCTGCCCTATATTTGTCGGTGCGTGGGGTGAGAGCGCCGGGGCTAAAAGGCTTACTGCGTCGATGCGGCTGCAGCTGCTGCGACCCAAGGGGAGATCGCCGAGCAGCGGCGTTGAGGCTGCGGTGATAGTGCGGCTGGGGCAGCACCGCCAAGGGCTCACCTCTGCGGTGGCTGCGACGACGCGGATGGAAGGCAGCGTTGCTTTGTCTTTGTCGCACTGCGGAAGGAGGCACTGGTGACGCCGAGGGATCGCGTTCAGTTGAGGAAACGGCGGTGGCTGCAGCGGTCGTAGTTGCCTTGGTTTGATCGCGTTCAGTTGAGGAAACGGCGGTGGCTGCAGCGGTCGTAGTTGCCTTGGTTTGATCGCGTTCAGTTGAGGAAACGGCGGTGGCTGCAGCGGTCGTAGTTGCCTTGGTTTGATCGCGTTCAGTTGAGGAAACGGCGGTGGCTGCAGCGGTCGTAGTTGCCTTGGTTTGATCGCGTTCAGTTGAGGAAACGGCGGTGGCTGCAGCGGTCGTAGTTGCCTTGGTTTGATCGCGTTCAGTTGAGGAAACGGCGGTGGCTGCAGCGGTCGTGGTTGCCTTGGTTTGATCGCCGCGAGTAGGGATGGTCGAGCGACTGCAACTGCGACCCAAGGGAAGGCAGCGATGGTGGCGCGATTGGGGCAGCGTCGCCGACGATAGAAGCGACGAGGGGGTTGGTCCGCTGGCCGGGAAACAGCGGTCGCGGCCCTTCTCGCTCGAGCAGGGTGGAGCAGCAAGTAGGGAAGGCTGCTGGCCAGGGAGCAACGGCGACGGTGGTCGCTGGCCGGAATGCAGCGGCTGCGGTGGGGCTGGCCGAAAGCAGGGGAGGAAGGGGCCCCTTTCGACCAGATGGGCTTGGGAGAGGATGTGGTTGTGGCGGGTACGACGCAACGAGGAGGGAAGGTTGCTGGCTAGGCCGCGGCGGTGGCGGTGGAGAAGGAGGAGTCGGCGGTGTCACGGTTGGGAACAAGGGCAACCGGTGAGTTGCCCTGTTTCGGTCACTACGGATGCAGAGCAAGGAGGATCGGCGGCTGGGTGGCGTGCGGCGGTCGTCGCACGGTGACTGGCAGTGGTGGTGGCTCGGCAACGAAGGAGAGGGGTGGCATTGAAGTGGCCGAGAAGCAGCGGCGGCGGTAGAGGCAACCGGTGAGTTGCCCTGTTTCGGTCACTACGGATGCAGAGCAAGGAGGATCGGCGGCTGGGTGGCATGCGGCGGTCGTCGCACGGTGACTGGCAGTGGTGGTGGCTCGGCAACGAAGGAGAGGGGTGGCATTGAAGTGGCCGAGAAGCAGCGGCGGCGGTAGAGGCAACCGGTGAGTTGCCCTGCGGCGGCTGCTCTGTTTCGATCGCACCATAGAAACAGCGACGCCGACAGATCACGCGGCCGAAGCTGCAACTGCGACCCAAGGGAAGGCAGCGATGGTGGTGCGGCTAGGGCAGCGTCGCCGACGGTAGAAGCGGCGATGGGTGGTCCACTGGCTGGGAAATGGCGGCCGTGGCCCTTCTCGCTCGAGCGAGATGCGGGCAGCGAGGAGGCGAGGTTGCTGGCCAAGGGGGGGGGCAGCGGCAGCGGTGGTGGCTGGGCAGCAGCGACGGTGATGAGAAGGGGCAACGATGGTCGCTGATCAAGACGCAGAGGTTCCTTCTCGGTTGAGAAGGATCGGCTTCACCCTTCCTCACAATTTTTTTTTTTTTTATAACTACGGTAATATTGCAGCGACAACGCCGAGGATCGTCACTCCGAGAGGATCGACTTCCTTGATCGTTTGAGCGGATCAGTCCTCCTTAATTGCTTCGGCCTCCGGCCTCCTAGAGTTTGTCAAAAGACAATAGTATTTTTCATAGATTGTTTTAAAAAAAAGATTACATCACTATTTATAGAGTCTATCAAAACTTAGATTTTTAATAATAAATAAATATTAAATAAATTTTTATCCAATTTTAACTGAATTAAATAAACTCAATAAACAATTGTACTAAACAGACTCAATAAACATTATTCCAAAGCTCAGAAAAAGGATCCTAAAATATTTCATCAGAATTCAATTAATTATATTATATATATTTTATTCAATTATAAAAGACTACAAAATCTAATATTCTCCCACTTGGCCCATTAATTGATAAGATATAAAAGAGATATTCAAAATCAAAATAAACAAAATAAAATTTGTTTGAAAACAATTTTACCTAATTAGATTTTATGAAATTTTTGAAAAGCATTTTATACATGATCATGAATTTTAAAAATAAGCCAATAAACATAATAACACTATATTAAGTCCAACCATCAATGCGAGTCATAGCGGTTGTATATCATCAATGTCATACTCTCTTCTATGTACCGCAACATTGTAAGTCTTTCCTAATATAATCCATAATGACCCCTGTAATTTGTCTTGTCAAGATAATTCTGTTATTACATTCAACCATAATATGCATAAACATAAATATAAACAAGATAGCAGAAACAAATAATTTTAATTAAGCAAGAAGAATGTCAATAATAACATCCATATAAACATACATCACCATATCTTTTATGACTTGCTCACAAGCCCCATTCTAAGAATATGTTCTTTGAATATTTTACACTATAAGGCTTTTGTCAATGGATCAATAATCATCATAGTGGTGCTCAAGTTCTCAATTGACACTTGCTGTTTCTGGACTCTTTCTCTAACCACCAAGTACTTTATCTCAATATGCTTGGAACTACTAGAGTACTTGTCATTCACAGAGAAGAAAACTGCTGTGGTGTTATCACAAAATATCTTCAGTGGCCTAGCAATTGAGTCGACCACACCAAGTCCTGAGATGAAATTTCACAACCATAAAGCTTGATTTGTGGCCTCAAAGCATGCCACAAATTTAGCTTCCGTTGTTGATGATGCAATAAGCGATTGCTTTGTACTTCTCTAAGAAATTGCCCCACCAGCTAACAATAATACAAATCCTGAAGTGGACTTCCTACTGTCGAGGCAACTTGCAAAATCAGCATCTAAATATTCTGTCACTTCAAGCTGATCTAATCTCTTGTATATGAGCATATAATCTTTCGTCCCCTACAAATATCTCATTACTTTTTTTTGCAGCTTTCCAATGTTCCATTCCTGGGTTGCTTTAGTATTTTCCCAACATTGCAACTACAAAACTGATATCTGGTCTTGTACAAGTTTGAGCATATAATAGACTTTCAACTGCGCACTCATAAGAAATATTCTTCATTTGATTCTTTTCTAAGTCATTTCTTGGACACTAGTTTTGACTGAATTTTTCACCTCTAGTAATAGGTATATCATTGGTTGAGCAAAGCTACATATTAAATCTCTCCAAGATACGATTAATATATCATTTTTGAGATAATCCTAATAATCCTTGAGATCTATCTCTGAATATCTCAATGCCAATAAATAGGTTGCCTCATTCATATCAACCATCTTAAAGTTCTTGTTGAGAAATATCTTGATTTCATGCAATAAACCAAGATCACTACTTGCAAGTAAAATATCATCCACATATAACACCAATATAATAAACTTGCTCCCACTTACCTTCAGGTAAATACACTGATCAATAGTGTTTTCTTTAAATCCAAAGGAAGTAATGGTATTATGAAACTTTATATACCATTGTCTAGAAGCTTGTTTAAGACCATAAATTGATTTCTTAAGTTTACAATCCTAACTTTCTTTTCCCTTTTCTATGAATCCTTCAGGTTGTTCTATATAGATTTCCTTATCCAGATCCCCATTCAGAAATGCTGTTTTCACATCTATCTGATGCAATTCAAGATCATAATGAGCTACTAATGCCATGACGATTCTCAATGAGTCTTTTTTAGAAACGGAAGAAAATGTCTCATTATAGTCGATGTCTTCTTTATGAGAAAAACCTTTGGCCACAAGTCTGGCTTTATCATTCGATATTGCCCGTTGAGTCACGTTTTATCTTAAAGACTCATTTACAACTAACTCTTTTACAATTATTGGGTAATTCAACGAGATCTCAAACACCATTCTAGACCATTGATTTTAACTCATCTTTCATTGCATAATACCATTTTTCAGAATCATTACTTTCTATTGCTTGTGAAAACGATAAGGGGTCTCGTTTTATTCCTATATCATAATCTAATCCTTGTAGATATACCACATAATCATCAGAAATGGTATGTTTCCTTTTCCTTTGAGATCTTCTCAAAGCTGCCAATTGTGATTGTTTTACAAGATCATCAATGGCGACATCAACATCATGTGAGAGTTCTTCGATATTATTTTGTTATTCACCCTCATCAATACTCTCATTGATTTGAGGAATAACAATCTCTCGAATATGAGATGATATGGGAGAATTAACCTGAATCTCCTCAATATCAGAATTAATCCTTCGAGATTTTCACTCCCACTAATTTCATCATTTTCTAGGAATTTTGCATTATCAGATTCTACAATCCTCGTACTATGATTAGGGTAATAAAATCTATATCCCTTGAATTTTTCTGGATAACCAATAAAATATCCTAAAATAGTTCTTGGATCCAATTTCTTTTCATGTGGATTAAATACTCTTATCTCTGTAGGACACCCCCAAATATGTAAATGTTTTAGACTGGGCTTTCTACCAATCCATAACTCAAATGGAGTCGATGAAACTGACTTACTAGGAACCTTATTCAAGATGTACATAGCTGTCCTAAGAGCTTCACCCCATATCGACTTAAGTATAGAGGAATAACTCATCATGCTCCTAACCATATCTATAAGAGTACAATTTCGCCTTTCAGCAATATCATTCTACTGTGGCACACATGGTAATGCATATTAAGCACAAATACCCCGTTGTTCTAGGAATCTAGCAAAATGACTAATATTCTGAGCAAATCCATCATATCTGTCATAAAATTCATCAACCCTATCAAATTTGACAATTTTAACTTTTCTATCTAATTGTCTTTCAACCTCATTTATGTATACTTCAAGAGTATCAACGGCTTAAGACTTTTCATGTATTAGATAAACATAGCCATATCTGGACAAATCATCTATAAATATGATAAAATACTTTTCTCCACTAAAACAAGGAATATGGAGTGGTTCGTAGATATCAGTATGAATAATCTAAAGGAATTCTTTACTTCTTATGGTATTTTTCTTTATATGTTTAGTTTGCTTTCCCTTGATGCAATCTATATAAACATCAAAATCAGTGAAGTCTAAATGTTCCAAAATATTATCCTTCACTAATCTTTCAATTCTTTCCTTGGAGATATGCCCCAATTGTCTATGCCACAATATAGATGATTTTCATTATTGAAACTATGTTTTAATCCAACACTTGATTGTATGGTCATTAATGTCTTTGCAAACTCAAGATCCAAATTAATTCTGTACAAACCATCACACAGAATTTCAGAACCAACTTTTATTGAATCATAAAAAATACAGAGTTTACCATTTCCGAAAGAAAGATAATATCCTAACTCATCAATTCTAGATAGAGAAACTAAATTTCTAGAAATAGTAGAAACATAACATGTGTTAACAAGATCCATCAGGTGACTCGTCTCTAAGCGTAGACGATAAATTTCCATTGATATCACTTTTGCTTTAAGATGATTTTCCATAATGATGAATCTTTCATGTTCTTTTGGTTTCTGAATTGAAAGAAATCCCTACATGTTATTGGTAACATAAGTTGAAGCACCAGAATCAATTCACCAAGTATCAGAAGGAACTTCTGTAATGTTTAATTCGAAACATACAAAGATCGAGTTAATACCTTTCTTTTCAAACCAAGTCTTACGTTTAATGCAGTCCTTCTTCACATGTCCTTTCTTGCCACAAAAGAAGCACTTTACAATAAATACTTTCTTTTCATTAGTCTGTTTAATATTTCCAAACCCGACAAATTTCTTTGATTGATTATGCTTCAATTTTCTTTTCTTATTACCATATCCTTGAGTAGTAGCCATGACATTATATAAACTTTCCTACCTTAATCTCAATTCTTCGTGAACACACATGCTAGTTAACTCATTCAAGTCCAACTTATCCTTATTTATATTGTAGTGAATCTTGAATGGGCCAAACTGAGAAGGAAGAGAATTAAGAATAAACTGCACGAGGAAAGACTTATCAGCATTCATGTCTAATGTTTTAAGTTTTGTAGCTTTATCAGCCATATTGAGGCTGTGACACTAGAAGCATAAGAATATATGGGCGGAAGTACCACTGCAAAAATATAGAATAACATTAATGCTTTAAGTGTGTCAAAAATTGATAAACTATTGATATAATCTATATTACACCTTTGGGTGAAATATTGACATATATATTGTTCACTCAAGATCATCTATGTAGGACTGATACCATCCTTATGGAATAGTGTTGTTACCTTTGAACTGCAAAGATATCCAGAATAGTATCATCCTACCCCATCACATAATTATTTGAAGTAGATTCTCCTTTTGGATTATCTAAATCTCCTAATTATATGTGTCATTGTGAATATTATTTCCTTAATATCATTTAGGACTAATTCCTTAATATTATTTTATAAGTCATTAGTCTAGGTCACTTTGATGGCTATAAGACCAATGCAATAATATAAAATAAATTTTAAAATATCCTATAAATGATAAAACTTTTATTGTAATTCATATCACAAAAGTCTATCATTCCATGCCACTTTGGTAACTACAAATCAATAAAACTTAGGGAGATGAATTACAAATAATATTCATTAAATTTCTTTAATTTATGCTAAGCAGTTCAATAATAGAATAACAACCATAATAATTATTAAACATTAATGCTAAGCAGTTCAATAATAAAATAATAATCATAATAATTATTGAACATAAATTAATAAAAAAAACTCATATGATAATCATGATAACATATAAATCATGCCTTCATGTGAAAGGTAAATATTATTTTATAATTTTAAATATATACATGTGAATAAGTAAATAAAATTTCAAGAACAATAATTGGATTTTTGATTTTATTTACCATATGTATAATCAACAATTCATATGAGAAAACTATAAAACTAAACCATAATTTATATTTTTTTTAACCAAATTAAATCCAATCAAATGATAAAAAAATATAATCATGATTAAATTTAATCATAATTATAATAAATCATATTTATCAATTTTATAATTGAGAACATAAATCAAAATTTTTAATTTCATAATGATAAAACTGTAAACATTTGATAGGATATAAATCGGAAATATACAATTTATGAAGGGCAGAACTATAATTTGAAAGAAATTAGACCCGAAGACAAAATTGTAAAACCGTAAATATGTTGATAGAACATAAACTGGAATTATGAAATTTGCAAAGGGTAAAACTATAATTTTTGCAAAACTAAAGCCTTGAGGTCAAAACCGTAATTATGTTAAAAACCCTAATCTGCCTTCGACGTCGCCACTTGCATGTGCGGCGCTGCCGCTGCTCGCGCGCAGCCGCTGCGGCGGTTCCAGCCATGCGGCGTTGCCGCTGCTTGCGCACGGCTGCTGCGGCCTTTCCTGCCTGTGCACAGTGCGCACGGCCGTCGCCTGGGCTGTTTACCCGCGTACGGCTGGCGCATGGGCACTGTGATGCCCGCGTACGGCTGGCGCATGCCGCGCTGCAACACGCACGTTGCCCAGCGCATCTTTGTAACAGATTCACAGCGGTTGATCATCGAAGAAAAAGGGATCACTCACTCATGCATTATAAATAAAGTAATAGATCTACATCTAATATATTTGATCTCAAAAACCTAGGTTATGATACCAAAATGTAAGCATAAAAAATCTGTAATATGCTATATTAAATATGAAAATAATTTTTTATGTTTAGATCTAGTTTAACAATACATATCTTTCGATGTCTTCAGAGATCTCTGTTTGATCTGTAAGGCTAGATCCTTTCTCTTCTCTTCATCAGTCCCTAGAGGTCTGTCTAGAAGATTTCTATTTTATTGACTAAAATATTTCATCAGAATCTAATTAATTATATTATATATATCTTATCCAATTATAAAGGGTCACAAAATCTAACACTTGATTATCTTATAAATTCAGATTGATTTTGTTTGATTGGATCACTTAATTAAAGTATCCAAAATGTGATTAAACCATTTGGTTCGTTCCAAATTTTTAACAAAATTAATCAAGTAAAATAGATGGGTCGATAGCTTTTCAATCTAATCATTTGGCATTTGAATCCAATATATATGATTTCAATCATACTAGCACAAGTTTTAACCAATCAAATGATAGCCAATCAATAATATATATGTTAGTTTTTGCTTTTGATAGATTCAGTATGTTTAATTTAAACCTAGAGGGATAGATATATAATCACTGCTTTCAAAAATATAATTTTATACTTTATTGACTACTATTTTAAGATTCATATATGAATTTTTTTTAATAAAAGAATATGATTAGTCAGAGGACTAATATGGGTTGTATGGATGGACTTAGTTGTGCCAATTTAGTTTGATTAGAAGATCAAACTCTAACCAAATGAAGCTCAAACTCTTTTGATGATTATTTGATAGATATTATCCGAAGAAGAAGGTAGAGTATCTCTATTTGATAGAGTGATTATAAAAGACTAATATATAAGAGTATCAAAAGTAACATATAAGCTCCCTTGCATTATAAATGTGGTTACATGTTTAATTGGGTCAATGTTATCATCAATAGTCTCTAAAAGTTGGAGAGATAAAGTTGCTAAGAATATATTCCTCTTGCGTTAATTAAAATGAGACTAGTTCATAAGATCCACATGATCAGTTCTTTCTCGAGTCAAATTTATTATAGTAATTCATGCAAGATAGAACTCATCTAATCACTTAAGCTTATCTCTAGTTATTAAGATATTTCTGTATTGTAGTAGTTCATTCAAAGTAGGACTCATCCAATAGCCTCCATCTATCTCAATTTGGTTAGGGTTAAATACGATAATTGCCCGGTTGCTTGCATGATCAATAAGAGTTTTCTATGTACTTAGGATTAACTCTGGTTGAGGACTATGAGGGACTCCTTGTTCTAGATAATGAGTTAACAAGAATTATGTTACCACTATTGTGTCAATTGTGAGAGAAGATGGATAATATAGAGTATCATCTTAGAAAGAATTTTGACCTCGTATGTGAGATTAAGGAGAATTTTGGAAGAGATATTGACTTGAACCAAACATCCTATTATAAAAGATAATCCATGATTATCATGGATTCTTTATTGGTGGTGTGGATATGAAATTCATCTGATCCTCTAGTAAAAATCAAAGATATAATCCCTACTTCAAGGCTAATGATTATGGTGAAAATCAAAAGAGAAGCCTCTATATTAATATGTTCTTATAGAGTGTCTTGGGTTCAATTTTTCTATAATATTCTTTCGATCTCTTAGTAACAAATTGATATAATAAATTTTGATGATACGATGAAATTGATTAGACTTTGTACAATTATTAAGTGTTGTCGAGTATGAAAGAATTTTACTTGGAAGCAACAATATCTTCCTATTATAAAAGATAATCCATGATTATCATGGATTCTTTATTGGTGGTGTGGATATGAAATTCATCTGATCCTCTAGTAAAAATCAAAGATATAATCCCTACTTCAAGGCTAATGATTATGGTGAAAATCAAAAGAGAAGCCTCTATATTAATATGTTCTTATAGAGTGTCTTGGGTTTAATTTTTCTATAATATTCTTTCAACCTCTTAGTGATAAATTGATGTAATAAATTTTGATGATATGATGAAATTGATTAGACTTTGTACAATTGTTAAGTGTTGTCGAGTACGAAAGAATTTTACTTGGAAGCAACAATAGCTTCCTAATAATAGCTCTAGAGAAGTTCTTATACAATAGATATACAATAGAAACACTGATACCAAATTTGATGTTAGTCAAGTAATAACGAATTTGAAGATAAAAAGGAGAGGAATAGAAAGATTATAACTAAAAAGATAATAAAAAATTAAAAGGATAATATCATACTCATGTAACTGAAAGAGTAAACTTTGAGGATGAAAGTCTTGCTCTTTTGCATGTTTCGCAAGTGGCTGATAAAATCATACTACCATAAAAAATATATTCATTCTTTGATTAATGCATTACAATATTCTTGACTCTTTTTATAGGTCCAAGTATAAGAATAAAAAGAAAAATGCATAAATAAGGAAGATTATGATTGTATCAAATTAAATATATAATATTTTTTTTGAAGAAGGTAATAGTTTTAACTTAATTTTAAAAATAATCTTACTCTCTTGATGATATTCTTGATTGATAAACTTTCATTTTTATAGAGTTGATTGATAAACTTTCATTTTTATAGAGATGAAATCTTTAGTCAAGATTTATGATCTTCAATCAAAACGAATCTGATTTTTTCTTTTTCTACATTTCCTTTCTTTTTCTCATCACCGAGTAGATGTTGTCCTCTGATAATTTATTATATATATATATATATATATAGAATATTTCTAAACTAATTAAATTTATTTTATTAATAAATTAACTAAATTACTCTTGCATCAACTCTGCATTTCTAGTGTCATAAAGCTTGATTTCTTCCCATATGTACCCAAAGTAAAAAACATAAACTCTATCACCAAATTCTGATATAAGAGACTCATCAATTTTTGACAAGTCAAAGCAAGTATCACCAAATTTATGTTATCAGAGTTTTTCATGTTAATCATTGATAATTCATTTGAAGGTCACCATAGATCGAAACAATAATTTCTTACTTGCTCTTCTCCCTCTCAATAATCCTCTCAAGGTAACTATGATTGAGATTGGATTGATGAATTTCTGTTTATATTTCTTCATTAATAATCCTCTCGAGTAAACGATGATGAAGATCTCCAATTGAGTCCCTCTCTATTCGTTTCTTTCCCAATAATTCTCATAGATGGACGACCAAAAGTTGTTCCACAACAACAATCTTGTCTTCCTAATTTTATGATTTTTTAATTAGGAGAAGCATAACAATATCCTCCATAAATTTGAGAAGTCCAGGGTTTACAATATACTAGTGTTTTCTAATAAATTTGAGGAAGCAAAGAAATATTTCTTAAAATCTACTAGGAATGATAGTAAAATATCAAACATGATAATCTCAAAATTTTGGAACCAAGATTTTCTCAATGCCTTTGATAGTGGTGGCTTCTTGGAAGAAGTTGATGATGGGCGAATGATGATATTTGGTAGTTTCCTAATAGTAACTCGACATGAGTTTGTAAAGAGTTGATACCAAATTTGATGTAGGTGGAGTAATAATAATTTTTTTTCTTGATAAAAGAGAAAAAAAAAGAGAGAAATAGAATGACTATAACTAAAAAAATAATAATAAATTAAAGGGATAACTATCATACTCATTATGGCTGAAAGAGTGAAGTTTGTGTATGAAAATCTCACCCCGTTTCACATGTGAATGATAAAATCATGCCATTAGAAAACCAAATATGATCTCACAATACTCATACAAAGAGTGGAAAAAGAAATTAATTGATCAAGTAACTCTTTGATTGATGCATTACAATATTCTTGACTATTTTTATAGGTCTATGTAAAAGAATAAAAAGAAAAATATAGAAATAAGAAAGATTATGATCATATCAAATTAAATATATAATTTTTTTTAAGAAGAAGATAATATTTCTGAATTAATCTAAAAATAGTCTTACTATCTTGATGATATTATTATACAGAAGAATATTCGATTAAAATTTGCAATCTTCAACTAGAACAAATATGATTTTCTTTCATTTGCTTTCTTTTTCCTCCGCATTGAATAGATTTTGTTATACGACAACTTATTACTTATACAAAATATTTCTAAATTAATCAAATTTATTTTATTAATAAATCAACTAAATTGCTCTTATATCAACTCCATGTTTTCAATCTCATAAGCTTGACTTCTTCTAAAATGTACTCAAACTAAAAATGAAAAATCTACCGTTGAATGTCACTCATTATTTTTTAACAAGTCAAAGTTGTTATCACTTGTGTTCTCGATGCATTTTCACGTTAATCATTGTTAATTATGTTGGTGAACCTTATGTCGTGGCAGGAGGGTCGATATGGCTTAGTTCGACTGGCGATGTCTAGGATAGTCTTGAGGACAAGGTTTTCGCCTGATCGGGTCGGGCTCGGATTTGGTTGGGATGTGCATCTTCAGCGAGCCCGTCCACCTTTGTCGCCATCGGATTCCTGTGCACTGGCCTAGATCGGGATGGGGAGGGGGATCCCGACTAAGGCCCCTCCAAAGATCAAGTTAGTAGCATGCTAATATTCCAGATGCCCCTTGTCAAATGTTGGCAAAGGGTTTTTATCATAGTGCTTGGGGATTGGCCGTACACAACCTTCGCGCGACAATCGACTCCTCGAGCGACGAGTATACCTTCGGACGTTTGCCGCTCGAGATATGTGGGACGACGTTATGCAGTGCCTTCCCGAGCTTCTTGGAGCGATCCTTGTTGTGACGATGCTGGTTGGCGGGGCGCTAGATGGTGCGAGAGGAGAACATCTGTTATCCCAGATTTTTGGTGGTGATGCGTCTTCCTCCCGAGGCCCCGCACTTGGGCTGACGTGATGGGGTCGTGTCCTCGTGGTGAAATCCATAATATACTCTATTAAATTCCTCTAAAGGTCACTATAATATTGGATTCAATAGTGCACTTATGTTTATTGCCAAATTTTTTATTCTATTTAGATTGGGGCGGAACAATTTTCATAATTTGTATAGACCACATGAAGCTAGTGTCAAAATGTCATGTCCAAAGTTTAAGTAGGTCAACCTTAAAATCTTTACTGCCACTAAATCATCTAGTACTTATAAAACGCGGAGTTGAGATGACTTATTCTCCTAAGTCTAGTTAACATCTACTCAAATAGAAGATTTTTTTATAAGAGTTTGATGCAAAATGTTGAGAAGAACAAAGAGGATTCATCGAAATCGTCCAGAAAGAAAAAGTTATGTTCTTCTTCAGTTGATGATGACGAAGATCAAATCGATGAATCCTTGTTTATTCTTTCTCCCTCCAGATAATCCTTTTGAGTTAATGACAACGAAGATCTAATCAATGAATCCCGACTCCCTTGATAATTCACTCGAGTTGATGATAGTGAAGGTCAGATCGACAAATTCTTCTTTATTTTTCTCCCTCCCAATAATCCTCTCGAAGTCATCCCTTAGTCATGACCTATGACCTGGTCTTTCTCATTTTGTGATTTTTTAGTTATAAGAAGCTTAAAGATACCCTACACAAATTGTTGGACGAGTCGAGAGTTTATATCAATCTACATCTTGAGGAGTTAGTGTTTTTTGATAAATTCAAGAAAATGAAGAAGTATTTCTTAAAATCTATTGGGAAGGATAATCAAATATCGAATATTATAATATAATATTTGAATTACATGAGTAAGATTTTATCAAGCTCTGTGATGGTGGTAGCTTTATAGAAGAAGTTGACGATTACGATTAGTTTTTATTTTTTGCTAAAAAAAATAGCTTCCTAACAATAAATAGCTCTTGTTGAGTTCTTACCCAACAGAAGCTCTAATATCAAATTTAATGTAGGGTAAGTAATAACAATTTTTTTTTATATAATAAAGGAATAAAAAAGAGAAAAAAATTTAAAAATAACTAAAAAAGATAATAGAAAAATAAATGGATAACTATATATCTCAAGGAGTTTATACTAACTAAACTATCTTTTAAGTTTATAAGGGTATGTCAAAATTATTATATAAATCTCATGTTATTCTTACTATCATAACAATGTCATATATTTCTTTTATTTCTCACCACACAAAAAAAAGATTTGACATATGCGTAAATCCCGTAATTGATGAGATTGATTCGATTGTGTTTCATCTTATAAATATGATTATGATTATATTGCACATAACAGACAGATAATAAAATATAAGTTTCCTCCTTTTGTTCCTAACATTTCTGTTCATTATAAACAAAAAAAAACAAGTTCACAAGTTGTTGAATACAAACTTGAAAGATGTTGTTTTATAACCAACCATTTTCCATCATATAATAATATTAAGTGGCTCTACAAAGAAGAATATTTCCTATGCTAATGTTTGGAATTTCATCATCATCATCATCTCTTGGAATTGACGTGATATGCCAAGTTATATTTGGATGAATTTTTAAATCTTGATTAATAAAAAATAATGATCATATCAAAAGATAATTATGTTATTTTTGATGAAAAATAAATAAGTATGTAATGGAATTATTTCTTTTACGTTTCAAGATCAACGAGGCTCCATGGCAAGTTGATGCGGGTCGGATTCAGCAACGACCGGATGTATCTAGATACCGTAGTAAGCGGGTCGGATCTCCGACATCGGGCCAAACCCAAAAGCCTAGTATAATTCAAAACATTAACCATACGACACGCGGCCTCACTCGCATCATCCACCCGAGAAAAGAATAAGCACATGGCGACTGGGTCCCACAAAGGATCACGACGTTTCTCGAATAGCACTAATCACGGAGCCGTCGAAATAGTATGTTTAAGAAAACAATTCATGATCATACTACGTTTCCCCCACCAAAAGCACTATAAACTCACCCCTTTTTCTGTTCTGATACTGCGCTCTGCTCTTTTCCTCTTCTCTTTTGCAGCGAAACGGTTGGGCTTCACTGAAGAAGGGGGTATGAATAAAAGAATTAAATATAATTCTCTTTTCCCCTCTATCGCTTCTCTCGATCCAAACCCTAACCGGAAGTAGAAACCCTATCCAGCGTGCGCGAGCGGGGCGAGGGGTAGCGACTCCGGCCCTCCCATGGAGGAGCGGTTCCCGTCCTCGCGGGAGAACCCGAGGGCAGCGGGGTCGCCGTCGCAGCGGCCTGCGCCCTCGATCACGGAGCGGTTCGGCGCCATGCTCCGGGATCGGGAGGAGAAACTCAGGGAGGCCACCGGCGAGGAGCCGGTCCTCACCGCCGATGACATAGTCCGGTGCTACGAGGACGTCCTCTCCGAGCTCACCTTCAACTCGAAGCCCGTCATCACGGATCTCACCATCATCGCCGGCCAGCATATCCGGTACGCGGAGGAGATCGCGGACGCCATTTGCACGCGGATCCTTGAGGTGGGATTTTTCATGTCACGTCGGTTTCGACCTCGGATGCCGCTCCTTGAGTTCTTGTAGACGGTTGATCTGATTGGGTTGTGTGTATTGAAGAAAATTTGGGTTCCGGTCAGGTGGGAGAAGGAATAAAAGGTTACTCCTTGATAGGAAACTTGTGGTCAATTCGAGTTTGTTGGCTTGTTTGTTGCATAGCATTGCAAGCATCTCGTTTGCTATATTTTATTTTAGCATGATGTTCAATGCAACCCTAACTCCAAGATCTTTATTTTTAGTCTTTCGTGCATGCATATGATTGGCCGAGGTTGATGTGGCTTCCGTACACGCTTATATCCACTAAAGCGAGGTTTTCTATACATTCAATTTAGGACTCCTGTGGTGATGATAGGAAATGAAAATGGTTCCTGTTTCACCTTTAATTAAACTGGGAACAAGCCCTTTGAGCAGGCTTATATATTGCTTGACGGTAGGATTCTTTATGAGAAATAATCTTTAATTGAACATGGATTCCGTAGTTGGTTCTTGTTAAGGAAGCTGAAATTGTATGGCTTAGACTGCTTTGCTGTTCTTCTTCCTAGAATCAGGGCAATCAGGCGAGTTATATACTATTTTCTTTCTTTTCTCCCAGCTAAAATTAGAAGCTGTTGTCCATTATTCTCATTTTACTACATGTCTAAAAGGGTTTTATGCTTTATGGATTTGTGTTCAGGTAGCTGTGGATCAAAAATTGCCTTCTCTATACCTTATTGATAGTATTGTGAAGAACATAGGACAACATTATGTGAGAATTTTCGCTGCTCGGCTTCCTAAGGTGAGCATCATGGTGCATTTGGCATATCTTCATCCTCTACCACCATGTTCGTCTTAGACTTTTAGCGGATTTCTTGTAGCTTATATCAATCGAAAGAGGGTTATGTTTATCGTGCTGTTAAGTTTTAGGAAATATATTTGCTGTCTTACTGCAGTTTTCCATGCATTGGTTTAATGGCACACAGTCTGCTATATTTTCTTAATCGATTGTATTCTGAAACTTGCATTTCTTATTCTGTTAAATGATGATCAGAAACAATAAATCTCATTTTGTTTCTCTTTGGCCCTCTTTTGTTGGTGTTTATTAAAGGTTTTTTGTGAAGCATACAATCAAGTCCATCCTACCCAGTATTCTTCTATGCGTCGCCTCTTTGGGACCTGGTCACAAGTCTTCCCCAGTAAAATACTTAAAAAGATTGAGGATGAACTTCGATTTTCTCCATCTGAGAGTAAGAGATCATCAGGGATCACAAGTACCAGGCAATCAAAACCTCCATCTCCTCATCGCTCTCATGGTATTCATGTAAATCCAAAGTACTTGGAAGCACGACATCAATTTGAACAATCTGCTGTGGTAAGATCCAAATATCCAATTACTGTTATACAAATGCAAGCTCAGTGTCATGATTAAAGAGGTAGACAATCTTGACATTTTTCAATCCTTCAATGCATGTTTCCTCCTCTTTGAAGCTTAATGACACAGACACATTCAGTGGACCCATGCAATAATATGTGCAGGAGTCTGATTATGAATTGTATTGTTTGGAGGGACTTGCTTCAGAGAACCTTGAAGCATGGTCTGAATCTACTTCAAAAATTTTCTGTGCACTTCTAATTTTTTTACTTAATGCTTTTCCATGTCTCTAATAAATGTGGAAACATTCTAATATGACTGTTTTAATCTTAGCTGGAGGCTTGATAACCAAGATTTATGATGATCTTCAATTATTCATTATGCAGTAGTTTGACAATTATATTAATGTAACATATGTTTTCTCCCTCTGTTGAAACTTGAAACAATGTTCCATTATTTGGCCGGTTACACTGTACTGCAAAAGGGAACATAGTTAAAACATAAGAGATAAAATTGTTGAAGTATTGACAAATGACCAGCTTGAACTGGTATTCTGCAAAAATTTGGGAAATTTCACATTTACTTATTGTCAGCATTATGGTTCAGATTATAGGATTGGTTAAGATTTATACTGGCAATTCAAAGATTCTTTGAACTTTGCCAATCTTTTTATTTGTGTCTAACCTCACCATTCTTTTTGCAAGCTTTTGTGACTTGTTTTTCTTCCTTCTACCCTATTTTCTTGGATATTGCCTTCTCTCTTGCTCTCTCTCTCTGTCTCTCTCTACATACACACACACACACACACACGCATATATATACTTACATATGTATATAAAGTATCATGAATTTGAATTGCAAAAATAATCTCTCCACATAAAGTTTTGGTATATTTGACCATACCCAAATCCAACCTTCTTGCTTTTGCTCTGTCCTTGATTCATTTTATTTTTTATCAATTTATTACCTATGTGATGGAGTAGGGAAAACAATATTCTATTTTATGTGTCAGCATGTAAGGATATTGCTTTGTGTAGAGCTCAATGGCGGAAAAGGGACCTATGTAGCTTGCTATAAATAGTTGGGACATTACAGCTTGATGTTGGTGTTGATGGCAACATATGGTGTTTACGAGGTGGATAAAGCTTTCAACCAAATGAATATAAAATAGTTGTGATGGTGGTGTAAGAAGGAATCAAATGCTTATTAACCGGATGAGAATATGAAGTCTGAGGATTTCATGCCACTATACAAAAAAAAAAACTTTCCTGGGTAACTCTCTTGGGTCTTAGCATGAGACAAACTTAAGTACTTTGCTGGACCACTCTGGTCTGATATACTTCTTCTACACCTCTTCTCTTCCTATACTTGTCCTCCTCCTCTTCCTCCTTGTGCCTTCCTCCCAATTATCATTCTCCTCCGTCGACTCTTCTACTTGTGCTGTTTCCACTCCTAATCTACTTCATTGTTTTAAACCTAAACCACAAGCTAGTTCAAATTTTGAACTGATTTGATGCAATTTTTAAGAGGCTGTTCAATTATGCTATGAATTGCACCGGTATGCCACCTTGTATGGTCTTGGCTTTATACTGGAAGATTTGATTCTTGAATGGAGGACTCTGAAAGAGACTAACTTTTGATTTCTTTTCCAGTTTTCTCCAAACTGGGGCTCTTATTCTGAAATCCCAATTTTGTTTTATAAATTTTCTAGTCCAGATTGTATGAACCAAATGTGGTCAAAAGCACCTCCATGACTGTGTGCTGTAAGCCTGTGACACTGACAACAAGCTTGTGCAAAGAGAACAGAGAGCAGTGGTAATTGGACATCTGATGGTCATTGCTAGTTGTTCTAATTTAATCTAAATGTCTCTTTGTTATTTCCTTTTCTGTGCATAATAGAGTCATATTACTTCTCTTTGCAGGGTATACCACATACAAGTGTTTCTTCTAGTTTACAAGTTTATGAGCAGAAACCCTCCAAACAGTATAGTGAATCTGATTTTTATCTACCTGAATTGCTACCCCAGGACCTTGCGACATCAGGGGCAGGTCCACCTCAAACTGCAATGGTGCATGCGTCCTCAGCGATTGGAGCAGGAGGGTCAATGACTCATTTGAAGAACAAGATATCACTGTCATCATCTCCTCCAAGAATTGGTGTGAGAAGGCATGTTTCACCACCTAATATGAGATTTTATAATGGTTTTTCTGCTAGGAAGATTGGTGGAATGGCTTCTCCATCTCATTCTGGATTTGTGAATGGACCTGGCAGACTTAGTGATCCTAATAGTCGGGCTGACAGGAGCAGGCCATCCAATGAAGATCCTTATCATGTAGAAGTGTCCATGCCGCACAACCATAAATATGGATATGGCAAACAGCACCCAAGAGACTTGATTGATGCATATGGAAATCCTAGAGGAAGAGTTTCTTCCTATGAGAAGTTTCCAAAGGTTCAACGTCTTGATGTGAATGGCATAGCCAGTGAAGCAGCCACCAGAAAATGGAAGAACTCCGATGAAGAGGAGTATGTCTGGGAGAGTATGAGTCCAACTTTAGCTGATCAGAGCAGAAGGAATAGCCTGCCACCATTTGGGCCTAGTTCTGGAAGCTTTAGCAACCGAACTGGTATATCCATATCTAATCCTGCAATGCTGGAAACAGATTTTCAAAGGCACAGTTGGCCTGTCCAAACCCAGGTTCGTGCAGCTGATGATTCCTCTTTTATTGTTGATAATAGGATTACTTGCCATTGGGGTATTGACCATAGCATTATTTTCCTTGTCTACTTTCTGTTGCCACTTTAGATTATGGATAAGTCTATATTATAACTCATATCTAATGCTGCCTCTTATAGTAGTTCAAAGTTCTAGTACTAGTTATACGTGAAGAATGACTATTAAATGTCTTATAGATGATCTTTTGGTATGTTCGAAATGTTTAAATAAGATGCCTTTTAGAGGAAACAGCATTTGGCTGCAACTGTTTCACCACAATTTGTTTTTGGTTACCTTTTTTATTTTGATCTAGGACCAAAGCCAGTTTCTATGTAAATCTTTGCACAATCATCTATGCAGATTGGCATATTGGTACCAACCCATAAACCACTGATATGGACCAGGAGGGATCAACAACATCTCAATACTTTGCTAACCCACCATTTTTTTTGTTTATAAGAAAAGATCCAAATACTTATTCCTTGATAATTAGATTTTGTTGAACATTGTCTATCCCATTTTGAATATTTTGGAACTGCTGAAACTAACCTGAAATAGTTGACATCACTGATGGTGTGAAAACATATACTTGTCTCTTTGCAGGAATTTTTTTTCATTTGTTCTTTTCCTTGGGAAATGTGATTGCACAATGAAAGTTTACTAGAAATCTGATTACAAAGGAACCTGGCATGCCCTTTTTTCCTTTTCTTTTTTTCCTGCATTGAAATATCTAGTTTTTTTTAACACTAGTCCTTTGAAGCTAAGCCTTTTACTAAGTTCATAAAAACCATAAATAAACAAGTATTAATTGATAGTTGGGATTGTATGTGTTGCAGTCTCATCCTGGATCAATGATGAAGTATCTGGATGGTACAACAAGTCAGACTGGGTCCCCCCCTCACCATCAGAAGTCTAACCGTACTCGAGATTCTGGAAAGTTTAGTTGTATGTTCCCACAGTCTACGCAGCAGAGCCTTAGCCCAAGATCACTTAGCAGGGCTCTTGCATTAGGGGGAGTGGCACCTTCTATTGGTCAGAAACTCCCTGTAGCACATGATAGCTTCCCTGACATAGAACTACCACTCCGGAGCTTATCAAATGCTCATGATGATCCTTTGAAAATAAACACAGCCGTGATAGATAGGCAATCAACACTAAGACCATATTCACCTCCTCAGTCACTGCCTTTTCTCTCCATACCTCCAAATCAAAAGCTGGTCAATGGTCAACTTGATATTTCTGAACCTAATAAGTTGCTAATGAACCAAGGAGCCGACCCACGTATATTTGTGCCTGAGAAGCAATATGATATTGTTGATAAGTATAGTTCAGAGTCAGTTAAATTTCTCCATTTTCCCTACCAACCTCCTAGTAACACGCATCTGAATCAGCAAAGTCAGGTACAAGGAATTTCTATGCCGACGCAGACTCCAGAGTCTTGTGGGAGTATTCTCCCACCTGCAACAGTCCTGGTTTCATCTTATTTAATTGGCCAGCCTGTAAATCACTTGCAAACATTAGGAACTGGGGTTTCTGTGGTTTCCGTTTTGCCATGTTCTTCATTTGCCACACCTTCTGTTGCAGTGCACAGAACAATTGATACATCATTACATTTACATGGTGGCCTTTTGCCACCTTTACCTCCTGGACCACGTCCTGCCTCATCACAAATGGGACCTACCCCTCAAACTATGAGTTCCTCAATATCTAGCTCTTCTGCAAGTTCTTATTCAGGCCTTATTGGTAGTCTCATGGAACAAGGGTTGATATCATTGAAGCCATCTGTCCAAAGCCAGGTACATCAATGGCTTAATATTCTGGTTTTATTTCTTATGTTGGAATCTTTGCCTCAAATGATGTTTCTTTATTGAAGCATGTGCTGTAATTTTACAGGAAACTTTGGGAATTGAATTTGATATTGAACTTCTTAAGGTGAGGCATGAGTCTGCAATTAATGCTTTGTATGATGACCTTCCAAGGAAATGTGCAACTTGTGGCCTACGTTTCAAGGGCCAAGAAGAGCACAGTAGTCACATGGATTGGCATGTAACGAAAAACCGGATATCAAAGAACCGTAAACAAAAGCCCTCTCGCAAATGGTACGTGAGTGCAAAGGAATGGCTAAGTGGTGCAGAAATACTAGGAAACGATGTTGTTCCTGGGTTTTTGCCCACTGAATCAGTTTCAGAAAAAAAGGAAGACATAGAGGTGGCAGTTCCTGCAGACGAAAATCAAAATGTTTGTGCATTATGTGGGGAGCTTTTTGAGGATTTTTACAGTGATGAGACAGAGGAATGGATGTATAAGGGGGCAGTTTATTTGAATGCTCCAGATGGATATATTGAAGGTTTAGATAGGTCTCAGCTAGGTCCTATTGTCCATGCCAAGTGCAGGTCTGAGTCTAATGAATGTTCTGTACAAGCATGACGGTAAGCATATGTTGTTTTACACTGAGCACTGATAGTTATGATTTAAGATGCCATATTTGTAGTGCTGGTTGGACATGAATACTGAAGGATGTTAAATCATGGCTGTCCGTGTTGTATTGTTACTATGTGCCCAAATTCTGTTTCTGATTTAAGATGAACTACCAAAAAATTGATATGAAGCCTGTAAATTCCAAGAACTCACACTAGTTCCATTGATAATTGTTTCTGAAATTTGATTACCTGTAATCAGTTCTCTCATTATGGATATGTCTTATCTATTCACATGGTAAGTTGAAGGTTTTGTTAATTTTTCTAGAAGAAAGAACAAAGCATTTTCCAGTGTTTTACTTTCAATACATATTGTTTTCTTTTTTGCTTTGATTTTCTAGTCGTATTTGCCTTTTGTATGATGATCTTGTCCCCCTTAGTAGTTGTTTAGTTGGATGAATTTTGTTCTTGTAAAATATTTTAATTTGTTAGAACACTTTAATTAAGTGGATTAGATGTGAACATCTGATGTAGTTATGTCAATTCCATCAAAATTGGGCCATCGATGGTTTCTTCTAGGGTTCCAATATATTGATGGGAGGTATTTGTAATATGCTTGATATTTATGATGAAGCAATATTGCAAAACATACCTACACTGATTACCAGCCTTCACTTGTGAGGTTTCAGATCCTGAACATTAACATATTACATTAGAGAAACATGTGATGTTTAAAACTCTATAGTACAGTAGTGAGTTTGGGACTAATTATAGGTTTTCTGTCTTTTTCCTTGTGAAATTTAGAACTTGGACATTATATTCAACATCTATTTTAAAGGAAACTGGCTTAATCTTTTTTTTGTTATTAGACAAACAACTTTTTAAAATATTTCCACTATTTGTAGTGGTTATAATAACGAAGCAAGTGCATCAAATGATACATGTCAATTGCTAAAGCTCAATAAACTAGTGTTTGAATGAATTACGTTGTAAAAGATTTTGACGTCGAGAATGCTTGAACATCTTCTTCATGGTTGGGGGACACTGATTGTTGTGTCTCTAGTTTTGAGGGAGGTAGTTATGCAGCAGAGCCAATAATGAATATGACTATTCTTTATTTTGCAGAAGATTACCATTGCTTGAAAGGACTTGTTCAATTAGACCACCCAATGATATCCTTTTGGATAGTTCTGTCCTACAACTTCTCCGATTTTCTTTTGAGTAGCAGTGCCTATTTTAGTATTATGAATCAATAGGTCATATGTTATGTGGCTTGTTGAGGATCATCCCGCTGTTGTGACACCATTCATTTCTTACTGTAAGCAGGGAAACTGACCCCAGATGTCATCGGCTCACCAAATTGCAGCATTAGGTTACGTAACCTGTAAATAACTTGGAAGAATTGGGGACCACATGGTATGCAAAGCTTCATCTCTTTCCCATAATGGTCAAGCCAGCCTACCATGGCATAATATTCATTACGGTACATGTAAATTTAGATCTGGGTACCTACTGTACCAAAGTCTATATGTTTAATCCATCTCTTCTTTTACTCTCTTGTGCTTTTACATTATATTATGAAAAGCTTCATTTGATGCTATATCTAAAATTTTAGTGGTGTGGTCTAGAGAGCAACATTTCTCTTCTCATAATTTGACTTTCTGTGTCATTATTTTCTTCTATTCCCTGTTTCTCTCGTTTTTTTCCTCTTGTACAGTGTTTTGCAGGGAGAGTAAAAAATTTTGAGTATAGCAATTTACCTTTCACTGGTTGGTGGATGAGTATACATAAGCATGGACAATGCCTCTGTAACTGTAGCAGCAGCGGCTATGGAACTATCCTTTCCTTCTATTTTAAACAAAAAAGCCTGAATCTGACAACCTGAATTTGAAGTGTCATGATTTGCGGCTAAAGATATTGCATGTATTTATAAATCTCCACATCCCTGTCAAATCTTTGCATCTTAAATGCCTTCTCAAGTCTGTCTTTGGTGACAAATGCTTTGTTGCAATGGGAAGATCATTGTTCTGCATGAATCAGACAGATTCTTTCTGTTACTATGTCAAAGTACGTGATGCATTAGTTTTTGTTCCACTAAAGGTTGTGGAGCTTCCTCGTTCATGTGCCTCTGTGATGGTTATTCTGTTACTGTGACAAGTGTTCTACATGGTCTTTGGCTGCTGCAATCTGGTAACAGTTTTGGTTTTTACCAATCTCATCTGTAAAGATTACTAGTCAGTAGTTTGCTCTATTGTTGCGCAGTTGAACTTCATGTTTCAGTAACTTGTGTGCAATGTTCTGCATGAATCAGATAGATTCTTTCTGTAACTATTTCAAAGTACTTGATGCATTAGTTTTTGTTTCACTAAAGGATGGGAAGCTTTCTGGTTAATGTACCTGTGTGATGGTTATTCTGTTAGCATGACAAGTGTTCTACGTGGGCTTTAGCTGCGACAATCTGGTAACTGTTTTGTTTTGTACCAGTCTCATCTCCGAGGATTACCATTCCATAGTTTGCTCTATTGTTGCACAGTTTAACTTCATGTTTCAATAACTTAATTATAGTTACATTTTGTTGCACCTGATCAGTGGTCATGTACACAAAATCGTACGGGGTCTATAGAAGGTTGATGTAGGTAACCTTAGCTCAGATGATGTTCTCATGTCTTGAATGCTTAATACCCAAGACAAAGTTTGTTTACCTAATGATGGATCTTTTGCTGGTGTGCCATTGTTTCAACTGTAATGACTTTTTTCTAACTGTGATGACTATTTCAGGTTCTTCCAGCCACTTGCTTCCCCATGGGGAATGCTTGCTGGTGTGCCATTGTTTCAAGTCACTGTTCAAAATATTTCAGAGGATTTCCCGTGTGGCATTTCTTCCTTACCATCTTATCATCATTGACTTGGTATGTAGTTGTTCACATTGCATCTTTCTTGGCTTACTTGTCAGTGCCCTATTTATTCAACTGCAAGTAGCTCTCACACAATAAACAACTCATCACTATGTTGTCTCCTTGAACACTAAACTGCCTCAATAAAGGATCATTTGAATAGGACCATGGATCATGCTGTGCTGCTTTATTCATTCCACTCGCACCCGCAACTAATAATTATTAAGATGGTCTCTCGAGTCTAGAATTGGCATGATAGAGTTAGATTCCTTTACTTCTTGTGGATTGGTTAAGATGATACCTAACATACTGTTTATTGTATTTGGAGTTATTTAATAGCAAATTCTTCTGAAAAAAAGTCATCAAAATGTTGTTTTAAGTGTAACGATTGATCTTACTAAAGCTCCCATTTTGTTTCAATATATTGCTAAACGCAACTAGATTGCACCAACATTCCTCTTCCTCTTGCATCTAACATCGGAAGCAAACCTTGATGCATTGAAGCAGCATCAAGTTCATAATTTGGCCTTGTTGCTGATACATGGATTCAGTGGTCCTATGACAAATTTATGATTGAAGGTTTAATATATACCGACACCTCAATGACTTGATACAGCTTTTTTTAAGGATATTGGTAGAAGTTGCTACAGAATCTACTTGATTCCTTTTCCAGTCTCTCACAGAATGTTATCAGGTCACTGTTTATGTATACATTTTAATCACATTATCTATCTCTTGACAAGATGGATAATGTGAAATCACTGTCTTTGTATGTCAAATATGGATTTTGATTTTATAAACAAAATGCTATAAGTGGCATAATAAGCAAGAGACAAGTCTTTCTGATAATTAAGATGAGAAATATTTTAATGAAGAAACAGAGAAGACTTACCTGATTAATATAATCCATTCACATTATCTAGTATATGGTAAAGACATCTGAAGCGCTCGAGTTAAAAGGAGGAAAAAGTTATTTTTAGTCAAGAGTTCTTTTCTTGAGGGAAGATTTTTAAGTAGCATTGGGAACTCAAAATACTGCTATTCTTAAAAAGATTCAAAATACTGCTATACACCCACACACACACATTACTGACCTTTTCTTCTGCATGTCTTTCCCACCATCCATCATTTGCATATCCACAATCAAGAAGAGTTGTACATCTCATGAGAGATTGCAAGATATCTTCCAATGAGGTGAAAAGATGTCTTCTTTATAATCTCATTGAGAAAAGATTGATAAGAAAAGGGAAAAGCTGTGGAACTTTGATGGAGTATAGAGATGATGATTTTTGATAATTACTTCTCACACATTATATTATGAATCTCCATGGGTTAATAGACACATATTAAAAGATTGCATTCACTGTCATATACCTCACTATAAAATTGGTGCATGCTGACTGTCCAATTTTTTTCATGCATCTTTTATTGATATCCCTTCCCAATACCAGAGATAAAGAAAATTAAATTGAATTTATTTTTTAAACAAAGGTAAGCTTGTACTCTTGGTAGCTACTGAAACCAATTCTTTTGTTGGCTTCAGGATGTAAAACATTAGATGCTCTTAAGAAACTCATAAATACATATGGAATTCCTGTGGGGCTGTAGATCCTACAATAATAACACTCTTTTCTGGATTTCATCCAAAGAGAGAATTTGACAGAGGCTGTTCACAAGACAAACTAATGTTATTTCTTTGATAATCCTTAAGACTAATACTCTTTCAAACTATGCCAAAACCCTAAAACAAAATCATTAAAAAATATCAAAACACAATAAGAATCCTTGACAACAAACTAGTGTGGCATTAAACTTCAAAAATTAATTTAACATTACCAGAATCTAATATAGCTCAAAATAATCAGGTGTAAACCTCTAGTCTCAAATTATATTAGCCGGTAATGCATGTTACTGGTGTTATTGTTGTTACCATCCTATATAGTTGGGATATTACAGGTGTTATTGTTGTTAGTGCATGTTTAGGGCTGCTGAATCTGCACCTCAACTTCACCATAGTGGTAAAATATTTTCTGTTTTGTTGTCATTGGGAGAAGGCTTAGGTCTGGGAGCTCCTCATGCATGCCTTAAGAAGACAAACATGTAGCAGGTGCTTGAAGTAAAAATAAAAAAAACTGAGCACTCGATGTTTTCTCTTTTGGATTGTAAAGAAGAAAGCCTTATTTTCTTCAGAAAGGCCATACTATTTAGCTTTGAATAAGTTGATTCTTTCCAATCGACCTCCTCAAAAATATGTTGTGTCAGTATGTGCCAGGAAATTATTCTTGACATTCCTAACATTGTACCATCTGTATTCCTATGTTTTTGAATGAGGCTTTATCTTGGCATTTGGAAGCCAATTCCCAGTCTTCATATAAGACTATGTTGCTCTTCCTTCATAGGGTAAGACCCACTGTAGTACAGGTTTCCAATTGAATCATGGCTTTCATTGCTTTGGATAAAAACAACTTAGGATTCGTTCAGAAAAAAGAATTAGGTTGCAGTAAAACGGGAACAATATAACATAACCTGGTGCTGGTGCCTGTAGAACAGTACAAACAAGCCCTAAATATACTTCTGATTCACCTAACTCTTGTCAGATGTGCAACACTTTTGCTGCCTTATTACTACTATATTTCGGTCATCACACCAAGTATTTGGTAGGGTATGCATGTCATGAGGGTGATGTGTGATGAAAAATTGAATCCAGTACATGAGATGCAAGCTCATCTGTGGTGTTTGTATGTGATGTGTGGGTATTTGTTGCATTAGAAGCTTGGTTTTAGTTTGGAAGAAAATTTATGTTGACCTATTAACTTAGGTTTAAGATTTTAAGTTATGTGGTTCACACTCAATAAATATGATGGAGAGCCCAAGTTAGAGATTATAATATTGCCACTTCAAAAGTGGTTAATAATATGATTAACTTACAAGGATTTGATGGTTGATCTTGTAGATTTGAATTTATTTACAAGAATTTGATGGGTGTTCTTTAGCCACATCAAAAGTGACTAAAGAAATTGCTTGAAAAGCCTTAATTTTCACAAGAGATTTCATCAAGTCATTAAGAATGTGCATTTACAGACACTGACTGTTGAACTGAGGTTAGACTGATTTGTACTTCTGTGGATTTCACTCTGTTAAACTTCTCTTCTATTAACCTATCACACACCCCAACTGTAGCCTTGACTTCAGAATGTGGCACCATTTGATGTGCTTGACACATTCTATCTACTGCAGTCTTAGATATGTAGGTATGCATGTGCATAAAGAGATGGTGTTTTAATCATGGATCTACTCATGCATGGATTCCACTCATCATACCTCAGCTTACTGATGTTTGAACAGCTCCCTCCCATCTTCACAAACAACTTGTGACCTCTGATCGCTAATTTCCTATAAAAGCCACTGAACTCCACCCCTCCGAATCCCAAAAACTATAGCTCCTGTAAGCCATGAAGCTCTTCATGGCCTCTTCTGCGCATCTCCTCCTCTTCCTCCATGCATGTCTTCTCCTTCTTCCGCTTCTCCCCACCTCAGCCCAGAGATCCACCTACGTCATCCACATGAACAGTTCCTCCATGCCCGCCTCTCAACCCACCCACCATGACTGGTACTCAACCATCCTGGAGAACATGTCGCTTGCCACCCCCAACTCCACCACCTCGGGCCGCCCTCAGCTCCTCCACACCTACCACCACGCCCTCACCGGTTTTGCCGCCACCCTGACAGCTGACGAGCTGCGAGCGATCGAAGACTCCTCCGGCTTCATCGCTGCTTACCCTGACCTGGAGATCAAGCTTCACACCACCCGCACACCTCAGTTCCTCTGCCTCAACCACGACACCGGACTCTGGCCGTCGTCATCCTACGGAGACGGCGTCGTCATCGGCGTCATCGACTCCGGCGTCTGGCCCGAGAGCCCGAGCTTCAACGACGGCGGCATGAGCCCCGCTCCTCTCTGGTGGAACGGCACCTGCGAGCTTGGCACCCGTTGCAACTGGAAGCTCATCGGGGCTCGATCCTTCAACGTAAGCTCGAGCACAGCCGATGGCGAGTCCGCGAGGGACAACGACGGTCACGGGACGCTCGTAGCCTCCGTCGCCGCCGGCGCCCCCGTCAGCGGCGCCTCCTTCTTCGGCTACGCCAACGGCACTGCCGTCGGGATGGCTCCGCGCGCGTGGATATCCGTGTACGAGGTCGCCGACGCTCGCACGTTGGCGGCATTCACCTGCAACGTGCTGGCGGCGATGGATGCGGCCATCGCCGACCGAGTCGACGTCATCTCTATTGCCATGGGCCTCACTGACCTCGTCCCGTTGTACAAGGACCCGTTCGCGATCGCCTCCTTCTCGGCCATGAAGAAGGGCATAGTGGTGGTCTTCTCGGCCGGCAATGACGGACCGTGGAACTACACAGTCACCAACGCCTTCCCGTGGGCGATCACCGTAGGCGGGAGCTCCGTCGACCGCAGATTCACCGGAAGCCTCACCGTTTATGGAGACCGTTTCACCGGTGTGTCCTTGTATCCCCTGTCCAAACTGCTGGTTGACCTCCCGCTCGTCTACAACGGTACGATCTCGCACTGCAACTCATCCGAACTGATATCTCAAGCCGCCGCGGGAAAGATAGTGGTCTGCCACGGCCTCGGCGGCATCGGCAGTCTGTTCTATCAGATTGCGGCAGTCAATGCGTCGGAGGCTGCCGCGGCTGTCTTCGTGACTGACGACGCTCTGTTTCTTGAAGTCGGCGAGTTTGCTTGCCCTGCGATTGCTCTCGACTTGGATACCGGCGAAGTGCTTCTAAGATACTTGAGTTCTCTACCCTATCCAACAGCGTCGATGGAGTTCCAGGAGACGCAGGTGAACGGATTCCTGGGACCGGTCATCGCCGCTCCGGCTATCGGGACCTATTCGTCGAGGGGGCCGTCGCTGATAAGTCCTGACGTCCTGAAGCCGGACGTGGTGGCGCCCGGCACGAGAATCTTGGGTGCGTGGCCGACCAACAAGCCGGCGGCCACCGCCGGGGCGATGAGCCTGGCCAATCCATTCGCCGTGAAGAGCGGCACGTCCTTCGCAAGCGCGCACGTCGCCGGCATCGCTGCGCTTCTCCAAGCGGCGAAGTACCACTCCTGGAGCCCCGCGGCGATCCGCTCGGCGATGATGACCACCGCACACCAGCTCGACAACAGCGGTGATCCCATCAAGGATAGCGCGACGAACTCGGAAGCGACGCCGTTGGCCATGGGCGCCGGCCACGTCGACCCCAACAGAGCGTTGCACCCGGGCCTAGTGTACGACGCGGGCGAGGCGGACTACGTGAGCTTCCTCTGCAGCCAAGGCTTCAGCCAGGAGCAGATCATGGCCATCGTCGGCGTCGACAGCTACGACTGCTCCTCCCCGTTGCCCCATCTAAACTACCCTTCTTTCATCGCCTTCTTCCCCCCCCAGCCACTGTGGCCTGGACCGCAGTCCTTCAAGAGGACGGTGACCAACGTCGACAGGAAGCCGGCGGTTTACCGGGCATTCGTGCGGCAGCCAGTGGGCTTCACCGTCAGCGTCCAACCGGAGGAGTTGGTCTTCAACGCTACAATGGTCACTGACACCGCCAACTTTGTGCTGACGATCGTGCAGAATGAAGAGCCAGTGGCCATGGTGTCGAGTGGTTCCCTGACTTGGGTTCATGAGGAGTTTACGTACACAGTGAGGAGCCCCATAGTTGTGGTCGCTGAGAGAGCACCGGCGTTCCCCTGAAAGCTCAAGTCCCATGGCTTGCTTGCCACTACTACTACTCTTACTACTAGTATAGATGTTTCTTCCTCCACATATATGCTATGATCGCATCAGCTCATGTTACTGTTTACGTACTAAACGCTTTAACTCTATATACGTTATGATCGATCAGGTTGTGGTTTGCTATTGCATTGCATGCATCAGTGACGAGTATATGGTGTCAGGTCTTATACTGTTCTTTCAACTGGTTTGTTGACCGTCTTCTCCCTTGTTTGTTCTTCATCAAATTCTAAGCGATGAGCTACATAAGCAAACTGACATCAGTATAGAGAATAAGAACCACAATCGGAACAATTTGAAGAGACCAAGAACAATTTTATTGGCTGTACACATCGCACAAACTTCGACAGCAGGCTACAAACAGGAATAAGCGTTTACTTCCATCACTCAACCTCATCAAGATAGCATTTCAGCTTGTTCGAACAAAAACCCAGCAGTTTGTGCATTCCTAAATTTTGAGCCAAAATTGAATCATATTGTTGGGCATTTTCTGGAATTAGAATTAGAACAAATGGTTCTGATAGTTCCCCTTTGAATTATCTATTTTTTTAATTAAAAATAATTTAAATTATAAAAATTATAAAAATTATAAAAATTATAAAAATTATAAAAATTATAAAAATAATTCTCAAAACCATTCAAGTTTGATTCTGATTCGAGAATGTCAAGCTAGTCCAGTTTCTATTCTAATACGGGTCGATTGGGGTTCGAACTCAACCATAGTAAGCCTACTGATAATAGTTTGATAGACAAGTTTAGAGAGAGAGAGAGAGAGAGTCATTAGCTTGAATGGAACTCTTCAAGGTTACACCTCAAAAGAAGATTCGAGAAGGAATTCAAATAAATATTCACAAAGCAAACAATTCAAAAGATAATTCTCAAGAAACAGATTCAAACAATCCTTTTCATTGACTATCTCAAATAGACTTTTTTAAAAATGTATTGTATATTATTAGTAAATATGGTTATACATGATTTATTATGATTAACGTAATTTCATCTAAGAATTAGGTTGATATATTTTTTTTACTATTTATGCCTTAACATTGTCGTGTATTTGTAATACTGATAGAATTACAAATCTCATAGTAAGATTTTGTCTATGGGTATCAATTTTATAATTTACAATTTTTATCATTTTAAATATTTTGTGATTTTTTTTATTCTAAATAGCTCTTCTACTAATTTCACGACGGCAAATCCCACATTTTAATCACTCTTACGTTATCTTCTAATCCAACTTTTATTTCTTTTTTTATGCGATTACTTTTCCACAATTTCTTTTTTTCTTTCTTGTGTCGCCCGTGCTTGCCTTCTTCCATCTGGTTTCAAATCCTAACTGCGTCCTCGATCACGAAACACCGCTTTTGACTGGTTGAAAGCGCTGCTAACTTTTCGGGTCCCACAATTACATCCAACAGTCGTTGTCTTTCTTGTGTTTCCTGCGTCGGTCGCCGCACCACGGGGGGAAGAGCGAAGACCAAGTCGGCCACGTCAGGTAACGGACCCCAAGTCGGCCTAACTCCGTCTTTCGAGTCAAAGTTGATGGCGGTGACAGCGTCTCATACGTGGTTCCGTGTGGGATACGTGTGCGGTCACCATCCGCCGAGTCCGTGAGCGGTAATGTTACAGCAGGGTCATCTCACGCATCCAAATCCTTATAAATATCTCTCCTCGGCTCTCGACGACTCCATCCTCGCTCGCTCATCTTAATCCTCTCTCAAGGTCTAGGGATACCAACAAAGGCCGCTCAAGGTATCGCCTTTCTCTTCCCCTTATCCCATCTTTTCCTTTATTCGTCTCAATTTCGTGTTGTTCGTTTAGTTTCTGGGTTAGATTCGTCTACGAGGGCTTTCTTGATTCGTCACCTGCTATTTCTTTTGTTCAAGTATTAGGTTCCTTTGATCTCTACCGGCGTGATGCTCCTATATCAGGTTTACCGATACTTGACAGGGTCTTACGTTTTGTCTTTCTTGTTGAATTAGTACATCTCTTGATCCCTACCGATGAAATTATGCGACGTGCTCCGTTTGGGAGCTGACTAGGTCAAAAGATTGTGGATGTTGGTCTTCCTTTCTCCTGTTGGCGGAGATTATGATCGGATCATTAGGTTTCTGAACCACTGTGGTGATTGATTGTCGAATTATTTGATGATATGGTTTGTAGATCTCTCTATGTGATTTCCCTCTTCTTTTTATCGATCTAGATTTCGGATTTCTTAGTTGTTCAAGGATCTTTCGTGTTGATGTTTTTAAAATCTGATGTTCGGTGTTATTTGGATAAAGAAAATTATAAACAAGCATCTTCTGTGTGGATCTTTATGCGACCTGATGGTGGGTGTTAATTGGATCAAGAAGAATACAAAATCTTGTCTTGATATGCTTGTATTATGCTCAGGGTTTGTCTCAGAGATCTAAACTTTTATTCGTGACAGATGTGGGGTTTGATCTGGTGACCTGGTTATTTTTATTGGATATTTAGATTCTTTTAGGAAATATTTAGTTTCTTTGTATTGCTCTTTTCTTTGTGTAATGATATTTTTTTTTTCCCCTACTGGTTTCCCTTTTGTCATCTGTTCATGATGCTTTGGAATTAGGTTGTGTTGTCTGTTTGGTTTTGTGGCTTTCAGCTCTTGTTCTGTATTGATAAGCTGGTTCCTGTTGCTGCTTGTTTCAGATGCAAATCTTTGTCAAAACTCTCACCGGAAAGACAATCACCCTTGAGGTTGAATCCTCTGACACAATTGACAATGTCAAAGCCAAGATCCAGGATAAGGAGGGAATACCCCCGGACCAGCAAAGGTTGATATTTGCTGGCAAGCAACTTGAGGATGGCCGCACCCTTGCTGACTACAACATCCAAAAGGAGTCCACCCTCCACCTTGTGCTCCGCCTCCGTGGTGGCATGCAAATCTTTGTCAAAACTCTCACCGGAAAGACCATCACCCTTGAGGTTGAATCCTCTGACACCATTGACAATGTCAAGGCCAAGATCCAGGACAAGGAAGGCATTCCCCCGGATCAGCAAAGGCTCATCTTCGCTGGCAAACAGCTCGAGGATGGCCGCACCTTGGCCGACTACAATATCCAGAAGGAGTCCACCCTCCACCTTGTGCTCCGTCTCCGTGGTGGCATGCAGATTTTTGTCAAAACTCTCACCGGAAAGACCATCACCCTTGAGGTTGAATCCTCTGACACTATCGACAATGTCAAGGCCAAGATCCAGGACAAGGAAGGCATTCCCCCGGATCAGCAAAGGCTCATCTTCGCTGGCAAACAGCTCGAGGATGGCCGCACCTTGGCCGACTACAATATCCAGAAGGAGTCCACCCTCCACCTTGTGCTCCGTCTCCGTGGTGGCATGCAGATTTTTGTCAAAACTCTCACCGGAAAGACGATCACCCTTGAGGTTGAGAGCTCGGACACTATCGACAATGTGAAGGCAAAGATACAGGACAAGGAGGGCATTCCTCCAGACCAGCAAAGGCTCATCTTTGCTGGCAAGCAGCTCGAGGATGGCCGTACCTTGGCTGACTACAATATCCAGAAGGAGTCCACCCTCCACCTTGTGCTCCGTCTCCGTGGTGGCATGCAGATTTTTGTCAAAACTCTCACCGGAAAGACGATCACCCTTGAGGTTGAGAGCTCGGACACTATCGACAATGTCAAGGCCAAGATACAGGACAAGGAGGGCATTCCCCCAGATCAGCAAAGGCTCATCTTCGCTGGCAAGCAGCTCGAGGATGGCCGTACCTTGGCCGACTACAATATCCAGAAGGAGTCCACCCTCCACCTTGTGCTCCGTCTCCGTGGTGGCATGCAAATTTTTGTCAAAACCCTCACCGGGAAGACCATCACCCTTGAGGTTGAGAGCTCGGACACCATAGACAATGTCAAGGCCAAGATCCAGGACAAGGAAGGCATTCCCCCAGACCAGCAAAGGCTCATCTTTGCTGGCAAGCAATTGGAGGATGGCCGCACCTTGGCTGACTATAATATCCAGAAGGAATCTACCCTCCACTTGGTGCTGAGGCTCAGGGGAGGGATGCAAATTTTTGTGAAAACCCTCACTGGGAAGACCATCACTCTGGAGGTTGAGAGCTCGGACACTATCGACAATGTGAAGGCAAAGATACAGGACAAGGAGGGCATTCCTCCAGACCAGCAAAGGCTCATCTTTGCTGGCAAGCAATTGGAGGATGGCCGCACCTTGGCTGACTATAATATCCAGAAGGAATCTACCCTCCACTTGGTGCTGAGGCTCAGGGGAGGGATGCAAATTTTTGTGAAAACCCTCACTGGGAAGACCATCACTCTGGAGGTTGAGAGCTCGGACACCATCGACAATGTGAAGGCAAAGATACAGGACAAGGAAGGCATTCCTCCAGACCAGCAAAGGCTTATCTTTGCTGGCAAGCAATTGGAGGATGGCCGCACCTTGGCTGACTATAACATCCAGAAGGAATCTACCCTCCACCTTGTGCTCCGTCTCCGTGGTGGCATGCAAATTTTTGTGAAAACCCTCACCGGGAAGACCATCACTCTGGAGGTTGAGAGCTCGGATACTATCGACAATGTGAAGGCAAAGATACAGGACAAGGAGGGAATCCCACCAGACCAACAGAGGCTGATCTTTGCTGGCAAGCAATTGGAGGATGGGCGCACACTGGCAGACTATAACATCCAGAAGGAATCCACTCTTCACCTGGTCCTTCGTCTCCGCGGTGGCCAGTGAACTTCCAGCATTTGCTATTAGTGTGATGCTCCTCTAGTCTTGTGGTGTCTGATGGTCTTTGTTCGAAGTTTACGTTTGAAGTTTAGTACTAGTCGGTCCTGTATTTGGATGGTATGTTCTGATATGCTGGAGTATTGCATCTATAATTAATGGTAATAAAAGGTGAACCTCACCACCTTGTGTTTTCGATTTGCTTTTCCACATTGCTGCTTGGGGTTGGAAATTTATGATTATTACCATGGAAGTTTGAATGAATGCAGAATCTTTTTGAATGTTCATTCTTTGATAGAGCTGAATGGGGTTTCACCTCGAGAATGAATGCCTGAGAATGACAGTTCAATTGAGCTTCAAATCCATGTTGGTTTCACATATTTTGATCATAGTGGATCTTGCGGTGTTCATATGTATCAAGCCTCTCTTCCTATATCTGCTAACTCTTTGGTTAGAAAGTTGAAATAAATGGTCAGCCGGTAATATGTAGATACTCTACTGAAATTTGCTGCTGTTATGCATGGAAGTTTGTATCCATGTTTCTAAGAGGAAGAGGAAGGAATATATCACATCTTGGTTGCAGGCAGCTCTGAGCCATTTGCGAGCAGCCATCTTGCTGAAGCCCTACTCAAGTACTACTTCCCATCGAATGAATGAATGAATGAATGATAAGTTTGGTTGACGAGTGGCTTAGTTTTTCAAGTTCCATTTACCACTCTTCCTAAAACAACTTCGACTCCTTACTTTTTAGTTTTGGATTTTTCAAGGACTGAAGATGAAAAGAAGACCAAATTTCGAAGGAAGACTTGACGACAAGTAAACAATGTTCACGATTTTAGACTTGTTCTTACTGGATCATGCAGTATATTATATCATTTTTTATATATAAAAGCTTTCATGTCTCCCGTTAATACAAACGGTTTTGTAGACCTGAAGTAACACAATGCAATGTTCTGTAAAACTAATCACAAGTGGTGAAGGTAGAATTTAATTTAGGACCTTATGATGGTCTAATAAAATCTTTATTAACAAAGATTACACCTTTCTATTGCTCGAGGTCAAAAAACCTTCTGTAAGCAGAAACACAAATGACCCTATTAGTTTCCTCCTTAAGAAGATATCAATTAGTTTAGTTACTAAAGATGTTAATTGTTGAACCCTGTTCTCACCACATCATTTGCAACAACCAAAAGAATCTTGCACACTTGATAGATGACCATTGTTCACAAGAACTGAACTATGAGTTGGAGCAATTCTGATGACAGAGTAGAAGACAAACCATAGCATTCTTTCCATAATCCAGCAATGCATGACTAGACCCAATTACTACTTTCCGTCAACTCATAAGAACGATGTTCGTCAAACCATGGGGAATAACAAAATCCCTATATATATCTATGGCGGCAGTTGACCTGTTGCTTATTTCAAGCCAGTATGTAGAACAACATTCCCACTTTTATGTACAAAAAGAATTAAGTGAATACAATAGTGGTCAGATTTTTTTTCCTGACCAGAACAGAAAGTCCACCTGGCAACAGAATTAAACAAGAGTCCGCAACCTTGTCAACAGAGTTTGCATGCTCTCGAGCTTCTCTGTGAGGTATTTTACATCTGAAACATGTTCGGAGCCGTCTGAGCTACCTAACTCTGAAATAAGCGAAGAGCACTTGGCCTGCAAATCCAAAATTTCAACTTCTAACATAGTAATGGTCGATTCCACGCTTTCATTTGGGCTCTCTAGTATTGCATTTGAAGTCGGAGTCCTGGGGGTGAAGCTGACACTGGCGAAACTACTTCGCCTACTTAGTTTTTCTGGTGTCAGAACTTTGTCTATGCTCCCACTTCCTGCAAGCAAGTCACGGTATGATAAACATGAAAAATGAAGAAGGTCGAAAGAGGAGGTAAATTTTTCATGGGGTTTTCACACTATAAAACAGATTGTGGATCGGTGACTTCACAAGAAAATGATCACAAGACAATTTACCAGTTTCAAGATACAGTTACAAACTAGTCATAACTGTGAAGATTTATTTTCTTGTTTAATCAAGCCTGGATATCAGTAGGATATCAAAATTAAGGTTCGGTTACAACCTTTCTCTTAGAATCTTAACATGTGTAAACTATTATTTCGCCCATTTAAAGACCCAGCTCAATCATTCTTAACTAAGAGAAACATATGGGAAGCACATTTTCCAAAAAAAAAATTGCGTACCTAGGTTTGAGAGCTGATCTATAGCACCCTGGCCGAGTGACTTATCAAGCCTAAGCAAACGCAACATTCCTGCAGCGATTCTACCAACCGAATCGACTTCAGACCTGCAAAGAAAAGCAAGGTGCTCCAGTTCCTCCTTTGTAGCAACTGCCTCGATCTGCATGACAAAGCATTATGCATATCTAAATTTCCACCCCCACACAAAGGGAACAAGAGAGAAAAAAAAATAGAAGTGCTATTTCTTTTACCGGTTGTTTAACTGAAAACTTTACATTCTCCACACTCCACTTTGCCTCCAGATCACTATCATCCTCAGGGACAATTAAGCAGACTTCAATATCTACACCATTATTATTGATGTTGCCGAATGTCAGATCTCTCTCTACTTGGTTAACATCCTTTGGATGTGGCTTCAATGCCTGTAAACCTTCTATACCTACCTGCAATTATCCCAAGCGTACATATCAACAAATATAACAAGTGAACAACAAGGGAAAATTTTACCACATTTTTACAAAGCAAAGGAAAAATGTTATCTTCTACGATGATGGCCCACGCTTAAGTTTATGTTTTATTGATTAATCAGAAGGATATTACTGATTTTGAAGATCCATTGGGATCATGGAGAATGTATACTGGCAGGTCTAGAAAGCACGTTCACTTTGAATTACGCCAACCTGTGATATGTGATATACATCCCAACATATCTTTAAGCCACTCGCTCATTCTGATGGATGCTAAATCTCTAGTGCAAATTTCCAGGTGTATGTATGCTTTTAATGGGAAAGGATCAGATCGCTTGTGGGTTATCAGTGCATATGTTGTAATTCAACTTAGATGCTAATATATGACTACAGGCCCTCCATATATTGAAGTTTCTGCGATACCTAATAACACAGATTATGTTTACCTGCTAATTTACTCAGTATCAAAGTCTAGAATTGCTTGGTAGAATGAGCCTGCCATACTACTGGTTCAACCAGCTATCAGATGCTGATATCACAGTATACCACTCATCTACCAAAATTGAATGATGTTTTTAGGTTGACTGACCATACATGCTGGACAATAACTTTAAATTTGCAACCAATTAAAAAGGTAGAAAATAGGTGCTATTTTGAAAGGCAGCAGAAAATTTAAATACACTAAATGCTTACCGTGATCAATTCCACAGGAAACTTACGTTTTGTGCCCAAGTTCACCTTGTTTCTAAAATTTGGTTCAGAATTACTCTTTGCTTTTACATGGAAACTTTGGAACGTTGTATGCCAACATCTTTCTTCTCTGCTTAGATTATCACCTGCACACTGCAACCATCCTTCTTCCATCTCCTGTGTTCCTTCTAGAGCAAATAACCAATTGTTGAATGTTATACATACATCAACATCATCAGGCATCCGCACCTCCAAAAGTCTGCCATGATCCTCCTCCTTGGAAGTTTCATCTGATATGAAAATGATGACCATCAATCTACCAAAAAAAACCTATCTAATCTATATAAAAACAAAAGATAGAAGCACAGCAAATATAACTGCCTAATTTCATATACAGGATTTAGAGACTGCACTACTCAGGACAATAATTAGTTGCATGCTCCTTACCAGTAAGTAGATATTGAACCAGATCTTTGCATGGCCACATAATAAGATATACAATATTATGCAAGCAATACACATTAGTGTCTTTCTTCTGTTATTTCCATGAACAGAGGCATATATCAGTATAGACGAGCAGCAAGTTACAAGAGTTACCAGAAAAAAGAAAACAAATTAAAAGGCACTATAACTCTATATTTTAAGAAGCTCAGAAGTCAGAAGCCACTATGTTAATCTCTTTCTGGAAGACAACAGGATTCTTTATAAGCACTTTATAGGTATCACTATTCCATGGTTAGGCATTTACCCTGATGTTCCAATAGTTACTGTGCTATTGTACAAGCAAAGATGCACTTCAGAATGCAATCAAAATCTGCACCTAAACATGATAAGCTAGTTCCTGTACTGTATGACAATTCTTTAGGTATCATAGAGAATATGTAAAAATGTATCGTTCTAAATATAATTGCCTTACTTTCTTCCTTAGTGGCTTCAATGGGAGGAGGTGATGTTTTGAAAAGTTTTGCTAGTGGTCCTGAGGATAAATTCTTTAATCCTTTCAAGAGTCCTTCTCCTGGGCCACCATCTGGTCCAAGTATACCAAATCGATGCAGCAACGACTCAGTATAATGCATTCCCCCACCTAGACGTACACCATTGATCTTAAAAGATGCATTCAGACTATGACTTTCCGTATCTTGTAGATCGTAAGGCATCACATGGACCATGGTCATGTCAAGAAATGGAACTGGTTTCTTTGGACGCTTGTTTTGATTATCAACCCAGAAAACAGCTCTCATTTGAGTATATCCATTGCCATTAGCTAGACTGTCATGTTCACTTGGCGTCCGTATGCCATTCTCATGAGACAATGCATCCATTCCATCCAAACAGTAAATGGAAACAGTCTCCCAGAGTAAGCTAGTTGATACTGCAAAAGCACCACCTAGAGTCCGGTGAGAAACTTTTAGGAACAGATCTTGTCCATCAAACTGAACTAAAGGCATGCCATGAATATCGATAGATGAAGATTCCAAAAATTTAAGGCGGAGATTGTTTATGGTTAAGCTTACTGCAGTATCACTGGGCATCTTTTTCATCATCTTATCACCAAAATAATCACCACTCTGTTTGTTACCTTTGCTAGCTTTTCTTATTTTTTCACTGACACTGCCAAAATAGGCATACAGATCTAAAACGAAGAATAACTGCTCGACTGAAGCGTTTGATATATAATGCTGGCAGAAAACTCCAATTCTGACTACACCTTCTGGAGGAGGTACTTCTATCAAAGGGCCCCCATCTGCAGTTGCCATAGCTGCCTCAAAACATACTTCATGGAGCTCAATGCATCTCCACAAACCTGCATGCCAATCAGTGGAACTTAACTGTATTGTTGAACTATTGCAGGTTTCCAGTGAAACACTAAGATGTGAAGCTCGAGTAGTCCACTTCTTCTGACTAGCATCAATTGGTTGATATTCCCAGAGGCTAAAGCAAGCTGGATCTGTTTCCAGATTTAGCAAAGTACATTTTATTGATGGTGATATAGCAAAATAAAGGTCCTCAACATGAAGTCTTGCTCCAGAAAAGGATGCATGAGAACCATAATTTCCATTTCCAGACAAATTACTAGTGTTTTGAGCTTCTAAAGGTACAGCAAGGTCAAACTCTTTCAGGCTAAATTCAAAGGAGTTCACTGAAAAATCAGGCAGCACAGCACCAGGATTGACCACGATTCCATCAGCTAAGAAAGAGGAAATCCTTAAACAGGATTCTTCCTGAAGAGTAATCTGAAAATAAAGAAATCCTCTTTTAATTAACTAACTAAAGGTACAAAATAAAAACAAGTGCCAACAACATGAAACCTTATGGTTGGCAGTAAGTGTACCATAAGTGGTTGACAATCAATAACTGTCTGTGAAGCAAACTTTGGAGGGGTAGGTGAAGGATTGATTTGAAGAGAATGGAGAGAAATCAAAGGAATGCCAATACTGAAGTTCATGTGCTGATCTTCTAAAGGATAAATTGGAGGGCAGAAGTTCTGACCTGCACAAAATATGATGAAAATAATCAGTTTCAAGTAAAAGTCAATGCAACCCTAGTTTGACAAAATATAGTTGAATAAATATGATGGTAAAATGTAACAATGAAATGAATTCAGGTAACAACCAAATGCTGGGACATGTAGAAGTTCCTCTGGGGTAGCCCTCAGAGACGGCTGTATTAATGTGCATGGAGGGTGTGAAAAGGTATCCCTGCAGATGAGAAAATAGTTTGCATGTTTAACTCAATAGTATAGCACTAGAAATGGCAAAAAAAAAAACAAAACAAAACAAAGCTCGACAAGATCTATATAAGATATCAGTTGCAACTTTCAACAGTTGTCCCATATTTTTCATCATGCCTTAAATCAACAAGCAATTTGAATAATACTTTGAAACTCCAATACCTAATCCAGTATCATAGAATAAAAAAGAAATAAGCAAATTACTAATGACATCTGGTAATGATATAAAAAGGATCCATATGTTGAAAAAACAAAGAGAAGTACCATCATGAAATTCAATGTTCCACTGAAATTATTACTAAATTAGCATGGATGTTAAAGTGTAAAATATGCAGGTAGAATTGCTCTAGTATGTGTCTTATAGTTTACCACTACTCAGTATTCTATTTCTGGCAATATAAGTTTTTCAACTCAAAAAGGAAAGTTAAGAAATGAATGATGACAAAACACTTGAACAATCTTAACAGTTATCTCAGGCATCAGATAAAGTCATGGCATTGCAAACCAGAGAATCAGAAATCTACACATGGATTTTCTCTCTTTCTTTAACTAAAGAATCAGAAGTCTATATCATAGATTTCTTTTTTTTTCTTTCATATTCCTTTTCCTGAACAGAGCAGTAGGCTATGCTTAGGAGTTCCATTATCAAAGTCTTGGACTCCAGCATATTCAAGTGGTGCTCAAAATCATGACTGGGTGCTGGAGTATCAGTAGAAGTTCAGTGTTGAAGGCCATAATAGTAATTTGGCTATGCCTACCAATATTTATAAAACACAAGGATTGCTTTATAGTAACGGTGATGACTAATACTCCAAAGGCCAGATATAATGTCAATAGGCAGAATCTTACCAACAAGGATCTTTTCATGGCATGAGGTTGTGCTAATAACCTTTTACCATGGTAGCTACCATGCCATGCTGATAAACACCCCCTGTGCCAACTGAGACATGCCAAAAGTTGGAGTGTCTGTGTGTTGACACTATCAACACCAACTAGCACAGCAATCCTTTCCCACAAACACAAGCAATGATGTATTGTACAAAATAATGCAAAAGATTAATATTAGCATTTGCTTCTATGCAAACTTGTAAACTCCAGAGCAAACCAATAAAACAGATTGTTTAAGTATCAAACTGTGGCAACTGCTCAGTTAATCCCAAGTACATGAACGTCATGGAGATGATTGGCTCGAACTTATGGTACTAGCAATAACACAGAGCCAACATATGTTCGTGAGATAGCACTCTTCAGCATGTGCTCTTATTATGAATTACCATGATGCACCTAGAGAAAATGTTATTTAACAGAAACCAGCTATTTAGAAGCTACACACTAAAGAGTAAAAGGATACCATTCCATTATTCCTTGGTCTCAAAGCAGATTTAGCAAAACTGAAGTCTGCTTTATTTGCTTGTTACAGAAAAAATATCACATGCTATCACGTCCTGCATGCATTGTCTAAAAGCATATACTTGTCGTTTCCTATAAATATGAGAAAATCTAATAACAGAGTAGAAAAACACAAGAATCTCAAGCCACTACCACCATTTATCCTTTCAGCTTCTCAGAATCTTAATGACAACTCTAAATACAGAGCCTGAGTTCTCTCGCAAACTTCAATAGTTCGTGAAGCCATTGGCATCTTTTCGGAGTTTCTATCATTTTGGACGAATTTTCTTTTTAATTAGAACATTTAGCATCCAACTGCTTCAACTCTCATGATCTTCTTCTAGTCAGTACTTTTACTTGTCAAAATCGTTCACTAAGTGAGTGAAAAGTTAGTAATGAGTGGAAAATATCAGCAATATACTGATACAGGACATGCAAACTAACAATCTTGAAACATTTGCCATCAAAATTAAAAATTAGTGCTCAGCTACCAGTCAAGGCGAAATAAGTCCCTTAGATGAAAAGATGAATCCATTATAATCTCTCTTTCAAGGGACCCAACTTCATTTTAATCACCCTCTATCTTTGTCATCAGTTGCCTAACACTTGAAAATAATACCACATTTCACCTTTGTTAGTCTAACTTATAAAGTGAAGCTCAAACAAAATTTAGAATTGCAACAGTATCTCCCTACAAGAGAACTCAACATTTTACATTTAGTACCAAGCTTCCACTTCAAGAACATTAACACAAGACATCAAAACACATTGCAGTTTTCACCTATATTTACTTAATCATGGCATGTCTCAGAACATCTCTCTCCCTCACTCTCACGCACACACATCATTTGCCAGATGTGCCAATTTTTCAATAATGAATATGGTCCACCGATCCACAACTTCCTAAGCATGACCAACTATGGATTTGTTTGAAAGATCATTTTAAAATGTAAAGGGAAAAAATAGATTTCTGATATTGACTATGTGTGAGAATTTTTTGGAAACAGAAGTACCGGAATTACCTCAGAAATAGTCCACCAAGCATAATGCGAGACAAGGTTTTTGTAGTTTCTCCATCAGATAGACTAGCCTATTAGACAACATAGCTCCAGATGAGTTCAACAAACATCACAAATCAGGAACACAGAGGTATTAGCATGCCTTAGAAACAGACTTATAAACACAGGAATAAGCAAATCCTCATAGAAGGAATTCATAAAATCATGACATTCTTCTTTTTCCTACATCCATTGTGCACAGGACATAAAAGCAAGAGAACTGGAAGATAGCATCTATGATAGCCACACAAATTTTGTCCTAAAGCAAAGTGGACTATTTTATGTTTTATATCATATGAGACAAATTCATGAATAGACCTTTCTTTCTAAGAAATAAGATTTGAACAAGAAATTATTCAAGATTAACCACAAAACTGAAAATAAAGAAGTTTTTACCCTTGAGAAAAAGAGTGACTGCATCAAAAGTTCAAGTTGGAAGTCTGAAAAACAAGACAATTGTGTGTCTCAGATTCATGATAGCAGAATGGATAACATTCTTAGAGATTCTTCAGTGACCCTCACCAGCATCTTTAATACAGAGAAAGATATGATCGATGATAATAGAAACCAGTGAACATCCTGCTGCTTCAGTACAACGCTGCCGAAATGAGATTGAGGTTTGAGGTTCCTTATTATATTCCAAATGTCTAACTGTATTTCAACAAATTTTCAGACTATAATAATAAGAAAATCATAAAATTAGTAGAAACCTGTTGAGCCTTTGGATCCACATCTCCCCTATTTAAGCAAACATAGAAACCAGTCATAAAACGGAGAAGAGCTCGTAGGCCTGCTCAAACATAAATATGTCAACAAAATAAGCACAAATTAAATTATAATTGAGGTAGATAATGATCATTCATCACCTGGTTCACTTAAAGCAGGACAAACAGCTTCAGGAATATGCAACTGAACCTCAAGTCCTAGTGGACTATTCTGTTCTGTCCTCTGCACTGTGATCTGAAGTATAATGAATAATCAACAACTTAAGAGTGCCATTGTGGTTCAAATAATTTAATTTTATATCTAGAAAATGATATCGCATTACATGAGCCTCTCCAGAAATTCCTTCTAGGAACCTTTCACCGCCAAAAAACAATCGCTTTGCACCATCAACATCTCGCTTATTCCCTTGGTTGCTAGAAGACGCCATTCGTGCATCCATGAACATATCTGGATGTGGTAAAAGGTCGACCGAAAGTGATTCCCATTCCAACTTCTGCAGTACATAAGAAATTATGATTTCAGTGCAAAACAGGAAAAAAACTTCTAACTTGCAAATATAACAAACATAACAAACTGTGGAACAAGTTGTCTATATCAGCAATAATGAAACCTTGAAAACATATATGAATTTCTTGTTATTGGAAAAATCCCGCGCTTCCTTGAGATTGACTACCTGTTACCAGGAAATGATAAAATGGAATTTAGTCATGCAACCTTAGAATAAATGGATGCTACATCATTCTAGAGTTAATACCTGCCAGCTTTCGTTTGTTGTATATAGCAAAAGGTTGCGGATGGTAATAGATGCTAATGGAGATGACCTAATCAGAGAGACAGAAATCATAGATTAGTATTGCACAAGAACCAATGCATACAGTCGGATAAATTTTGCTAGGAATAAGTTGCATTAGCTTGACGAAGAACCACTAATTCTTATATGAAACTGATCAGAAAATGTAAAGCTTGTGGATGCCAAAATGCAAACATCCTTGATAAATTACTAGAGTACTGGAAGCACAGGAAATACAAATATGAGAAACTACACTACAAGAATGGTCATTAACTAGTCACTTATTTCCTACCATAACTACAAACGCATTGGTAGTCTAACATTTCACTATGCTTGCTCAGGTTATGTATCATGCTTTGATGAAATATAGTGGTCATTACAAACAATCTTCACATTGCCCATTTAATTTGAACATTTCCACACTGAAATTGTACATATATGAAAATATCCTTACACGGCTCTATCTTCAGAAAGGACTAAGGTTTGAGGATCTAGACGAAACTCCAAAGTTCATGTTTATCTTTATTTATGACAAGCCTATGATTTCTGTTTTGAAGTCTTGGTGACCATAAAATGATTTCAAGGATTTTTTCGGGTCAGTTAAGGGGATTGATCCTAATCTTGAACAGAGTAGGCTGATATGCATCCTTTTATTTCTGTTTAGAAAGGTCCTTGAGGAATCCTTATAAGAGCTGAATGTAGAAATCAAAATTCCATAAACATGATGTATAGGATTGTCTTAGAATACTTAATAATGAACATCAAATGAGGAGTTTGCTTAACGAAAGACAATCCTTACAAGTCAGATCGATTCTTTCTGATGGTTTCATAATTAACATTGGTTGCCTAAGCAATGAACCTAGGTCATTTAGCTACCCCCACCACCTATAGGCGTGGGATTTTTTTTTGTGTCCCAACACTAGATGGACCCTAGGAAGCTTAAGACCTTAAGGCCCACTTTTTCTTTTAAGATGTAGTTTGTTACAAATAATTAATTATAAAGAATAATAATAAACTAAAACATATAAAAAAACTCTGATTCTTAGTAATACAAGGTGCAAGTATATTTTTAATAACAAGATACAAGCAAAAACAATTGCTTTACACACTTGTGCAATGAACCATAACAACAATGATTCAGTGAATATGTTGTTTTGGTAAATCTTCTTTGTTATGCTTGTTTTTTCAGCCCTGATGCACACCACTATATCTTAATTGCTATAACATAATTTGTTTTCTTATTATGGTTACATTAGTATTTTAGGAAGTATGCAACACTTGTAATGACACGATAGAGTGAAAATTAAGTCTAACAATTATAATTAGGATATCCAATATGAAACAATGATACCTACTTTATCTTCTCTTTATTTGAATATTTGAATATTCAATAAACAATGATATCCAATATGAAACAAAATTAAGTGCATATGATTTTTTTTATAATTCATGAATCATTGAAAAACTACTTAATTTTACATGTCTATGAATTTATATTAGTTTCATGGTATTTCTTTCCTATGCTTGCACATATGCAAATAGGCCTTTTGCCTATACCTTTCAAGGAGTTACCACCTAGGTGTTCTGGTTCTCTCTCCTTCCCCCCTCTACTTGATTATTCTTTAGTTTTCTCTTTCCATTTAGTACATACCAAAGTTTGTTGTACCAAGGCATACTGCTCGGTATGGGCGATACATACTGGTTCGACAAGGAACCGATAGAGGCAATACCAGTGATTTAAAAAGCGCTAGGCGCCAAAAGGCGCCAAGGTCCAAAAACGCCCGAGGCGCTAGGCGCTCGCCCAGGCGCTCGCCCGAGCGAAGCGAGGCGCTAAAATATAAAAATATATAATATAATTAATAAATATAATTATTTAAATAAAAATATGCTATTAAATTAAGAAAATCTAAGATACAAAATCATAATGTCACATTAACAAAAAGTTTCAAAATTCAAAACAATAAAAATTAATGTTGAAAATAAAATTTTCATATAAATAAAAATTAACAACATTAAAATCAAAATAATATATTATTAATCTATTAACAGTATTGAAAATTAATCATTTCAAAATTCAAATAAACTTAATATTAACAGTATACTGTATACTTAGCCTGCTGACGGAGAAACGAGGAAGCAGCGGCGAGCGATGGCAGCGGCGAGCAATGGCAACGGGAAAGGGAAAGGGAGCGGGAGGCGCGAGCAG
>LVTN01000299.1:275333-285558 GCA_001649415.1 Musa itinerans
CGCGCCGCCTGGGAGATTAGCGAGGCGCTCGGGCCTCGCCTCGCCTCGCCCGAGCGCCTAGGCGAGCGCCCAAGCGCCTTTTTCAATCACTGGGCAATACATCAATATGCCACATCGTACCATGTGTTGGTACACTTAGTATGGTTCGGTACATACTGTACCAACAACTGGTCGGTATACTAGTACAGACCGATAAGGCGAACCATGGTATATACCTTTTATTTTTCCTTTAACTTTCTATATGTCTTTTATTTTACCAATAGTTTTACATTTCCTCCATAACATGATCAGAAAACCTCTTGTTGTCAAGACTTACAGTCTATTTCAAATATCAATCACTGTGGCCTTGACCACAACCACAAAATCTATTGCTACAGTAATCAAGTGCCAGCAGGCTGAAAAATTTATAATGAAGAACCTAGTTATACAATCACTATCAAAAAGCAAGTTATTCTGACTCGTTAAGACAGTGGGAAACCATAGAAGGAGAACAGGTAAACAAACAGAACTGAAGCAGAAATCATTGCATGCAAAGTTTAGACCAAAGCTAAACAAGGAAGAATTGTGATACTCCTTAAACTAAGCACAACAGTGGGAAAAGATTCATGTAGCCGACCCTATGTAGTGACAATACAGCTTCTTCTTTTTGATGTCAATTGATTTAGATGATTATTATCATTGCAAATATCATGAAGTACTGACATGAATTAATCCTGAAAACTGTTCTTCCACATGAAAAGTCTAAAGGTGGCAATATAAATGCAAATTTGCAACATATACATTTCGAACAATGAGAGAGTCCAAGAAATTACCAAATTGCACCTCCCTGCTGCCTAGTGCCACCACGTGTCTCAATCATAAGATTAACAGTACCTACTTCCAGAGTCATTCCATCTGCAATCTAAGACACAAATTAAAAATTACATCTAGTCAAAGATCGATAATCATCCATCAATGTAAGTTAAATGAATGTCATGAAGGCAAGCCAATGGCCTAGTCTCATCCTGAGATGGTCCAGTACATCCTTTGTTAAAGCCCATGGTAAACAAGATAAAGATCCTCAGAAATGAATGGCTCACCGTATAGTTAATGTCTCATACCTTTTACATTATCAGAATATCTTTCAACAGTTTAAGAGATATAAATTCTTTACAAGTAAGGATGACATAAGATTTGCTGTCTCTCCTCATGAAGCTAGATTTGTTACAAGATATTAATTATGCAACAGAAGTTATTCTATTTGGAATTACTAGCCCACAGGCAAGAGGAGCAAAAATATGGCAACTAGCTATTTTGAATCTGCACAAAGTTGTTTGCCAAGAGATAGTCCATCATGTGTGTGTGTGTGTACAGATAGTCCATCCGACCAATTGCTTAAGAAATAATTATGAAGCATTTAACTGGTTTCAGTTACTTGCCTATTGATATTAATAATTCTAGAAAACAGAAAAAAAATAGTTCAACCTAAATAAGATATTTTCAAGAAGTTATATATACATATATATATATATATATATACATACATATATATATATATACATGTGTGTGTGTGTGTATTCTTTTTAAATGGTGTTAATAGTGCATCTCCTAAAAATATATGTACCATCTCATGAAAGTCTCCACTAAAATAAGTATTGTATTTAATCTGGCTGCCATCCAAATCTTAAACCCTTCTAATATGTGACAGTCATTTACATGAGATGCACATGGAAGCTTGCCTACTTGCATCATTAAGTTATCCAGGGTTCAAGCATATTTTCAAGAAGGTGCAGATAAATAAATGATCGATTATTGTGTATGAGAAAACCAAACAAGTTGATGACGGAATAATATAAACCATATGTTTGGACACCAATACTTGGTCAGACTAGTAAATATTGATTGACACGAATTAATTAGTTCGGGAGGTATGCAAAATTGTGCTTCACATAAAACACAGGCTTCTTAAATTTTTTTAAACATAAAGTATATACTATAGTGATTAACTTTGACCAGGTCAAGAAACAAAATTTTTTATATATCAATAAAGATTTGTGGAAGTATTGAAAATTTATGCCTTCAAATTTACCATGTCTTGCAAGTTTAGGTAGCCATGTCTGCAGTTTAAATTCAAATTCAAACTTATTGGAGCATATAGCAACGAGCATTTTCATCGGACATTCATATTATTCATTTACAATGTATTTACATGATTACATTAACTCCCAAGGGGGAAATAGGACTTTACTTGATAGAACATAATAGTTTCTTCTTTGGAGAAGGAAAAATTCGTCCAAATAAAAATACCAGATTGACCCTTAGACCAAGAGTCACAGTGGGCCTATATTTAAATCTAGATTTATATGAGGAGGCTATAAAGTTGTAGGACTCTGATACTTGGTTTTCCTCTCACTATAATTTATTGATTTTCCATGCAGATGTCTAAAACCCACCCTGATAACTGCTAGTAACTCAGTATGGTATTACTAAGTATGCTTTCACCAAATTATATTCACCTACTCGTATTTTTTAAGATGGTAGAACTTCAACTGTTAACTACAACATCCTCGATTCAATCCTGCTTTCACGACTTACCACTTGAGAGAGAGAGAGAGAGAGAGCTTAGTATGCTATTCATACCTTTGTCTATAGTGGCATATTTATAGTTGTAGATGACACATGTAAACTCTATTTGGAGCAAAAATTCTCGTTCAATGTTTCTCCCAAAACCTTAACGTAACATTTTGAGTCTGACTCACAGTAAGGACTAAGCAGATGCAAGAGAGAAATTTAGAATAGCTAGAACATCAGAAGTCCTCCTATGACTTGTATATTAACGTGCTCAGGTTTCACCTATGAGATCTTCCCTATCTATCATCATTCTACTTATTGTAGAACTCCATAACGACACTCACTAGTTGGTTTAACATGGCCCTTATTTCATATATAGTGATCCAAACCATCAATGTCAGATTTTACAACCAAGTCATACCAAATTCCTTACACTTCCAGATATCTGTGTATGCTAGGAATGTTAAAGCCTCCTTGTCATGGGAGTCAAAACTACTGGATCCTTAAACAATTTGACCAAACTCGAAAAGGCAAGAAATCAATCTAACCATGTAATATATGCTGATTTTAATTCAGAGATATGACCCCCAATTGGGAAGCTCAGAAAGCAAGAAACTCAATTGTGCATGATTCTTTTTCAAATTTCATATACTTATCTAGAATTACTTAGAATCCCTTCCTTCAGCCAAAATTAATATATATTTTACTTAGAATCACTTCTTACAAAGGGAGGCCAATTTGTCTTCATTAATTTATATTTTAATTTCTCCCACTTCTTGTTCTTGTGTTTCTTCTCTCCCTTGTTCTTTCTTGTGTGTGGCCAAAGGCTCCCCTAGGGCAACAGTAAGAGATGACACATGTTCACAAACAAATAGGAACAATGACCAGATTCCATCTTGGCATGAAAACCTCATAAAATTTCCTTCATAATAGTCTTCCATTAAGCTTTAAGCCAAATCACCAATCACCAACACCAGGTAGCTCAGATCATAATATCACCAAACAAAATAATGCTACAACCACAGTATAACCCAGAAAAACGAAACCAACAAATTAGAGCCTTTACCTTATCTGCAAATCCGTATCCACTGCCTTTCGATGAGCTAGTTGACGCTGGAGCACTTCAAGAAACACGAGGAACATGAAAAATTCGACCAAGATTGAACATATCGATCAAGAATTCAAGCCTTAAAACAACCAAATATCACCTTTTTGGGTTCTTCGAGTTATCAGCGTCCACATTCTCTTCAAGAACTAGATCGAGCCTGTCGATCTGGACCAGAATCGGCTCATATTGCACATTTGAAACAGACGGCAGCTGGACCCAAAAAAAAAAAAATCCAACAACCACAATTCAGCAATAAATCAAATATTCCAGTCAACAATTCACCTCTCAATTCCAAACATATGAATCGTAAAGGCCCGATCTTGATCACCGTGATCTCAAGCTTGCCGACTCTAGCAGTGGTCACATCTAGCGCCGGCGGAAACCCAACGCTCGCGTGCAGGGCATCCCCATTTATATCTTAAACAATCAAATCCCATTCAAAGAAACCCAATCAACAAGGAGGAATTAAATTAAGGACTATTCAAGATCCAGTTCTCGAGGAGGAGACAAGAGGGATCCAAACCAAGATTAGAGAGCTGGGCAGTGTGGCCTTGGAGCTTGAACTGGTCGCGAGAGAAGGACTTGAGCCAGTACTTGAGGGTGTACTCCAGCGCCCGCGCCAGAATCGACTCCATCGCTGTCACCGCCGCGCCGCCCGCCGGAACGGAGCCTTCAAGGATCCTCTCGTGCCTTCGAGATCCGAACGAAACCCGAAGAGATCGATCCCGGCAGTAGAATTCTCGACGACGCCGACGACGAAGAAGAAGAAGAAGAAGAAGAAGAAGAGGAAGAGGGAGAAGGGAAAGCGGGAGGCGATGCTTAGAAGAGGAGAGCAAAAAAGGGCAGAAAAAACAGCATTTTTCCTTTTTTTTCTTTTTTATTTATAAGCAAATAAATATATGTGCGGACCTTAAGATCGACCGTTCCTTTCTTCAGAGGAATCTCATCTCAGCCGTCGACGTAATGAGAAGCAGAGCGCATAGGAATATGAATGCGGTACAAGTCGTTGGATCTCAACGAGTAAGAATCCGAAGCCCGTGTCCGGCGACACGTGACGTCGGTCCCACCTGCTGCGTAATTGCGCAACTAATCGGGGCGGAGCTGGAACGGACGGTAGAGTATTGGGTCGGTGGACATGGGGAAGACTGATGTGAAACCCGACCTAGGATTAAGGCCGCAGATACAGACTGTGAGATACGTTCGACGTGACGGAGAGACACGGAGTCGGGGTAGATACAGTCTCGATATTGCACATGCATTGCACGTGAGGTACAAATGTACCATCAACAGAACTGCACTCTGTTTATGTTCCAAATAAAAAAGATTATATCCACCACGAAAACACTCATTTCTTCTTCTAATTTTCATTTGGCGTCAAATAAAAAAGATTATTTGACATCGAAATGACACTCGATAGTCCACGTGTCATTTTCTCCGGCTGTCACCTTTAGTGTGAAGCGAACCAAATCGACTCACATCTTAAGGATCATATCGGAGATTCATCAATGCTGTGGTTTGTAAATAAGAAAGGTTTTACAAAGCTGAAGAATAAGAACAATCCAACAAGCAAGGATGCGTTCATTCAGCAATCACCAGCGAACCTTTTCTGCTTTCTTTGGGAATCCAAAGTCAGACGATGGACGGTGTGCCGGCCATGTGGTGGGCCAAACTATTTTCTTGTACATTTCTTCCCATCTCGGCAACTTCTGTGGCTTTTTCTTTTGGTGGTGGCTGTAATTTGTACCTCTGCTTGATGTTTTCGTACTGCTCATCCATGCAAAATGTTCCTCGAGGAGGAAAAAGGGCACCGGTGGTAGATCCAATACTGTGGGCTGTGTTCTCCAGAAAGTAAGATCTGTGTTCATCCAACACTCATGAAAGGATTGGGATTTTGACCATGATCTTATTAGCTGGAGATTTGATTGAACTATTATCAATAATGAACCAAATTAATGGATATTTATCTGTAAAAAAGATGGACATATGTGCATGTATGTTACTGGTCTTTAAGATGCAGAAGAATGCAGTCTGAACATACTAAACTGATTCTCGTATTATGTTTCTTCACTGCAACATGAAATCAAAGCCAACATGATGTAATTAATTTTGATTATTACATATTCTGATATTAAAGTTATTTGATGATATCGTCAATCCGATGTGTCAAAATAAAGATAATATAGATGTGAATATGTGAAGACCCATAATTAGTTTGAAACTTCACATGTTAAGTCTTCGATTAAAAATAATTATCGTATCATCACTAGAAAAACAAAAAAGTATACGTGGAGAATAAGTATCATCAAGATACGTGTGCAGCAATGATGAAAACACCATCCATTCCTTCCCAAGAACTCGGTCTGCTGAAATCAAACTCAACTGCAAATGCCATTGCAGTGATTAGGAATGATTACAAACATGATATGATTAATTAGGAATAACAAAACAAACATGTGAAGGATAAGTATGATCAAGATACCTGTGCAGTGATGAACAAAGTCTGCTGAAATAAAATTAAACTGTAAATGCCACTACAGCAATTAGGAATGATTACAAACATGATATGATTAATTAGGAATGAACATGAATGATGTGCCCGTTACAGTCCCATGAACAACACTTGGCCATGTAGTAAAACTCTCTTGTGCATGTTCTACAGTATTAAGCACTGCATCCCTTTCTGATGGTGCCGAATTCTGCAGCTTAAGTACGTGGTAAGGAATGAAATGTTTCCCGGTCAGAGTCTGCACATAACTGCTAAAAGCAGATACCAATTCAACAAAGAACTCGAAGACAAATGTAATTGGAATATGTCATAGTGAACTATAGAAAAGCTTTTGTAGCATTAGCTTGTTTTCCAAGTTTATTTGCCTTCTAATAGTTGGCATTGGATCACTACAGAAATCTAATAATCAACCAGATTTAGATTGCATTCTATCTAGAAATTTAGCTGCCAATCTTGACAGAGTTATCATCTTTAAATTGCTTCGTACAACCAAATTACGAATATTGTTAACAGTAATGAGAAAGCATATATATATATATACACCTTCATGTTATAATTAAGTTTGTCGAGGTATCATACTGATATTGAATTGTATTAAGAGGTAAAATATATTAAATACTCATAAAAGAATAAATCAAATTAACTATTAACTCTTAAAAAGAAATTCTTAGAATTAAAAGAATGATTCATATTAAATATAATAAATATAATATATCTATATGGACTATATAAACCTAGGTTATGAAAGATAAAGAGTTTTTGAAGTTAAGAGTATATTGAGTGAAACGTGAAATATTTTGTGTTGTCATACTTTTCCCTCGTTTCATAGCTCTATTTCTTCTATCTATTTAGTTCAATATTTAGTATTAAATCTCAGGTTAAAGTATGACTACTTTCTAAGCACCATCTAACTTTAAATTCCTATATTGAGAAAAGAATATTATAACGTATGGTGCATCTAAATAAAGTTTCTTCTAAGCTATTAAGATGCATAGGAATTTATAGAAGATATATTTATTGAACCAAGTCCAATAGGAGGAGCAATGATAAAAGTAAGAAAATAACTTAAAAGGAAGAAGGAGAAAAAAGCTTTACTCATGATTTATCATGGGTTTGATGATACAATATTCATGATCATCGCTCTAGCAAATACTTCAAAAGAGACTTGGAAAATACTTCAAAAAATATTTGGTGGTGTGGACAAGGTAAAAAGGCTTTGTTTATAAGTTTTATGAGTTGAGTTTGAAAAATTATAGTAAAGTACTTCTAAAAAATCATGCCTAGTGTTCAACAATTGAGATGAAATGGTGAACAAATAAGTGATCAAGGAGTACTAGAAAAAATATTAAGATATTTAGATCCAAAATTTTATTGTTATAATGATTGAAGAGTCTAAAGATTTAGAACAAATATCTTTAGAATAACTAATGGGTTCTTTTCAAGTTGATAAACAAAAACTTATAAAAAGAAGAGAAGAAAAATTCATAGAACAAACACTACAAACCAAGCTTACTCTTAAAAACAAAAGTAAATCAAAATCTTAAAGATAAAGAGATCGTGGACAAAGAGGAAAATATAGCAAAAATTAGACCAATAAAAAATCTCAAAATAATAAAGGTGATAGAAAAAATTTTAGCCAAAGAGACCGAGACCATGGATGTCACAAAATTCTAAAAGGTTTGAAATATGATGTTATTGTTGAATCTCGGATTTTGATAATGAAACTAATTGATTGTGTTTAGATGTTTAACTACATTTTGAGTGATGCAGGTCTACTCGATCAGGATTAGATAGTTGATACAAGAGGAATTGACATTGCGCCGGAGGAGATCACGTCAGGATATTGGACGGCAGAAGGCTTTGGACGTCGGGCATCAAGCCAAGGAGAGCGGAATTGTGCCAAGGACATCGGGGTTGCGGAGGTCAACCGCCGATTGGGCAACAAGCCATAAGAGAGGACAATGCGCTGAAGAATCGGACAAAGCGCCAACCAATGACGTGCCGGGCAACAGAATGTCAATTCGCGTTGTAATAATTGTCTAGATCGGAGTAGAGTTTTGGCTTGTGTGTGCAGGAGTAACTACGATAACGATGAAGACATAAAGCAAAACAAAGTACTGGAGTTAAGCGTGAAGGATTCGTTGGGAGTTCGAGAGTTCGACGGAAGTCCAAAGGTTCGTCGGGAATGCTGCCGGAACTAGCCGAGAATGAGTAGGGAGCTTGCCGAAGGGCTTTTCGGAAGCTCGCCAAAAGGTTCGTCGGAAGTTCACGGAACTCACCGAGAAAGATCGGAGCTTGCCAAAGAAGCTCGTCGGAACTCGCCAAGATCAAATCGTGAAGTCTACGAGCTTGCCGGGAGTCCGCAGAATGGTTTCCGAGAGTTTATCGGAAGACCGACGGAAGTTCGCCGAAAGCTCACCGGAAGAAGTCTTGACTTATGGACTGTGTAATAGCTTAGAAAATTTCTTTAAAATTGTAGTTAGCACATTAATTAGGGCTAGGATTAGGTGTTAATCCTATGACCCAAGTAGGGGCCAATTCGGCCCAAGTTCGGACTGGTTTGGGCCAATTTTGGAGCCCAACCAGTGAGCTGAATTAGGGTAGGCGGTGGCACCGCCCAGAGGCCGAGAGCTGGGCGGTGGCACCTCCAGCATCGGGAACCTAAGAGAATTCAAATTTTTGGAGCCCAAATTTGAATCCTCTTGAGGCCTATAAAGACCCCTCAAATCTCAGCTGAGACAGAAACCTTTTGAGAAGTTAGAAGTTGAGAGAAGCTTTAGGAAAAGTCTTGTTTTCAATAGCTTGAGTGTTCACTCCTTTCTTTTCATTGAAATCTTTGTAAAAGGGTGAACCACTTGTAAGAGGTTGTAAGAGGGGTGTAAGAAGGAGGTTGATCTTCGCCTAGTAAAGGAAGATCATTAGTGGATGCCGGTGGCCTCAACGAAAGAGGAATCGGAGGAGTGGATGTAGGTCACGATTGACCGAACCACTATAAACTACCGTCTTCTCTGGTTTGCATCTATTTGTTGCTGCTTATCTTACTGCAAACTTTCATACTTACTTTATTACCTTTGCTGCACATCTTCATGAATACGCATTCAAGTTAAGCTTTCCAAGTTCGGTTTTTTATCGTGAGAAAGATTGTCAAAACCGACGTTTTAATCCGCTGCACTAATTCACCCCCCCCTCTTAGTGCCACTCCGGTCCTAACAATTGGTATCAGAGCCCGGTATTTCTCATTTCGGATTGACACCCGAGAGAAATGGCTCTTCATGCCTTTCAAGAGGGCTTTTCGGTTGTTCGTCCACCGTTGTTTAACGGATTGGACTACACTTATTGGAAAACTCGAATGAGAGTTTTCTTACTTTCTTTGGATTTGAATTTATGGCACATAGTCGAAAATGGATTTGAAATGTCTTCTCTTCCAATGAACCATTGGAATGATTTGGAAAAGAAGATGTTTTCTCTAAATGCAAAGGCTATGAATGCCTTATATTGTGCACTTGACAAAAATGAATTTAATCGCGTTTCGATGTGCGACTCGGCTTTTGATATTTGGAGAACTCTAGAGGTCACTCATGAAGGCACTAGCCGAGTGAAAGAGTCCAAAATCAATATTCTTGTGCATTCTTATGAACTTTTCCGGATGAAACCAAGTGAGTCCATCGGAGACATGTACACCCGTTTCACGGATGTCATCAATGGACTCAAAGCTCTTGGTAAAAGTTTTTCTAACTTTGAATTAGCTACTAAAATCTTAAGATCCCTTCCAAAATATTGGGATCCAAAAGTTACGGCCATTCAAGAGGCCAAAGATCTTAAAACATTCCCTCTTGAAGAACTCATTGGGTCTTTAATGACCTACGAAATGACATGTCAAGCTCATGATGAACACTTGAACCACCTTCCAAAGAATAGGAAGGATTTGGAACTCCGGACAAATGAATACCACTTGAGCGATGACTCAAGTGATGAGGACAATGATGAACTTGAACTTCGAACACTAAATCTTAATAAGTTCACTAAACAAAAATCTAAAATAAACAATGAACTTAAACGGA
>LVTN01000299.1:287704-314841 GCA_001649415.1 Musa itinerans
CAAGTCTTGTTTTCAATTGCTTGAGTGTTCACCTCCTACTTTCTCCTTGAAAATTTGTAAGAGAGTGAACCACTTGTAAAAGGTTGTAAGAGGGGTATTTGTCCTTCCCCCTCAAAGTGATTTGCTAGTAGAAGTTGGGAGCCTCATCGAAGACGGCTTTGCAAGTAGATGTAGGTCGCATGACCGAACCACTATAAATCGATTTGTGTTTTTCTTATTGTCATTTACATTACTGCAAACCATCTTCACTTTGATGCTTTACTTCTTTATCTCCTTCATATGTATGCCTTCAAGTTAAAATGCAATCGAAACAGTTTCAAATGAAATGTTGCTTTTATCGTATGAAGTTTTCGAAAGTGTTTAAGCCGTCGAAAGTTTATCGTTCTTTACCACTGCACTAATTCACCCCCCCTCTTAGTGTCATTCCGGTCCTAACAGTTATATTTACAAATGTATGGACACTATTCCTTTAAATATTATTATAATCCTAATAATCAAGATTTTAAAGTAAATTTTACTTTAAAAAAAGTTAAGTATGAAAACATGTTTTATTAATAACTTATGATAATTTGAAAAAGGATCAATCTATAACATGGTATCTAGATACAGGAGCTTCAAATCACATGTGTGACATCAAAAAATTATTCTTTTAAAATAGATATAAGTTATTTCAGTAATATTATATTTGGTGATCTGTTTCAAAGACCAATAAGAGGTAAAGATAATTTTTTTAAAACTTAATAATGATAAAAAAATTATGTATTTTAGATATTTATCATGTTCTTGATATTAAAAAAATAATATTATGGGCTTAGGGTAATTGTTTGAAAAAGGTTATGATATTAAGATGAGAGATAACTCTCCTAATTTATAACAAGAATAAATCATTAATCTCACATGTGAAAATAATGAAGAATAAAATATTTTCTCTATATTTACGTATTTTTGATCCGTCAAATTATTTTAAAACTAATATTAAGAATAATTCTATATTATGACATCTTAGATATACTCACTTTAATTTTGAGACTTTAAAACTTCTATAAAAATATACTATGATGATAAGATTATCAAAAATTGATTGTCCATCTATGTGAAATATGTGTTGAGCAAGAAAGAAAATCTTTCAAAGTCAGAAGAACAAAAAAAAGCATGATAGTATTTGTGTCCCTATTAGTCCAATATTACTTGGAGGAAGCATGTATTTTTTTACCTTCACTAATGATCACAGTAAAAAAACTTAAGTTTACATGTTAAAGGAAATTTTTTTTAAGTAAATTCAAATAATTTAAGAATTTAGTTAAAAAATAAAATGGTTATAAGATTAAATATTTAAGAACAGATATAGGTGATGAATACATATCAAATAAATTTAAAAGTTTTTATAGAAATAACAAAATTTTACATCAATTCATCATATCATACACACTTCAATAAAATAATATTTTATAAAGAAAGAATAGGACTATACTTAATATGGTTCGATGCAAGTTAAAGGAAAGAAGAATTCCTAAAGAATTTTAGGGAGATATTGTTACTTGTGCAGTTTATTTGCTTATTAGAATTCTAATAAGGTAAATTAGTACTGTTATATAAGTATGAATCTTACAAAAATCAAGAGTCGATCATTTGAGAATTTTCGAAAGGATTACATTTGCTGAGATACTAGAAGAAAAGATAACAAAACCTAAGGATAAAAATCAGAAATATATTTTGTTAGGTTATGTTGAAAATTCCAATGGTTATAAATTCTATAATCTTATCATAAATAAAGTTGTGATATCAAGAGATTTGAGCTTGATGAACAATAGATTTAGAATTAGAAAAGTTATGAGTAGCATAAGAAAGCTACAACTTCATAAGAGAATGATATAATACAAACAAGTATCAAAGAGTCTTTGCTTAAATCATCACCTAGATCAGCTAGGTCACATGATTTAAGAAGTCTGATTGTAAGAAGGATAAGAATGATTCAAGAGTTATATGATGTGACTCAAATGATTTATACAAACAATTATGAACTTTCTTTATTTTATCTTTTTATAAGATATGATCTATTAACCTTCCAAGATGAACTTTCTTTATTTTATCTTTTTATAGGATATGATCTATTAACCTTCAAAGAAGCTTATAGATAAGAAAAATATCGACAAGCTATAAATGAGAAAATTCATTCTATTAACAATAATGATACAAGGGAGTTTACTATAATTTCAAAAGACCACCAAACAATCAGTGTTAAGTGGATCTTCAAAAAAAAAAAATTACACAAGGGGAGGTGGAGAAATATAAGGTTCAATTGGTTGTAAAGGGATGCAAACAATAATATGGGATTGGCTATTAAAAAGTATTCGAACTAATTGCTCGATTAAAAATAAAAATATTACTTATCTCCCTAATAGCTCAAATAAAATGAAAAATTTTATAAATAAATATTAAATCAATATTTCTTAATGGAGTTTTTGAAAAAGATGTATATGTTCAACAACCCTTTGATTTTATTAATTATGACTAAGAAGACAAGGTATACAAGTTAAAGATGGCTCTTTATGAGCTTAAACAAGTATTACGAGCATAAAATCCTTAAATAGATGCTTATTTTATTCAAAATAATTTTTCTAAATATCCATATAAACATGCTTTCTATATAAAATTTAACTTTGATGGAGATATCTTATTTTATATATCTATATAAATGATTAAATTTTTACGAGCAATAGTATCTCTATGATTAAAGATTTTAAATACTCTATGAAAGAGTTTGAGATGTCTAACTTGGGCCTAATAACTTATTTTCTCGGTATCAAATTTATATAAGACAATGAAAGAATTTTCATCTCACATAAAAATTATGCAAAAGAGATTTTAAAAAAGTTTTGTATGGAAGATTGTCACCCTATAGATACACTTATGGAATATAACACTAAGTTGATTAAGGAAGGTGAAGGTAAATCAATTAATCCAACTTATTATAAAAGTTTAGTTAGATATTTAAAATATTTGATATGTACTCAACTTGATATATTATTTGGAGTTAATTTAATTAGTATATATATGGAAGCTCTTAAAGACATTTCATTTAAAGGTCGCTAAAATAATTTTACAATATATTAAAGAGACAATTGAGTATGGAATATGCTATTCATAATCTAAAAGGTTGGTGTTCATTGGATTCAGTGACAATTATTAGGCCAGAAGCTACGATGGTCGAAAAAGTACAATCAAATTTGTATTTTATTTTAGTGAATCTACATTCATATGATCTTAATAAAATAATATATCGTTGCTCTATTAGTAAATCTTCTTATGTTTGTTATGCAATATGGCTTAAAAGACTACTGCAAGTACTTCATATATCGTAGGAGAAGTCAACTAAGATTTATATTGATAATAAATTAGTTATTGTCTTAGCTAAGAATCCAGTATACCATGAAAGATTGAAGTATATCAATACAAGATTTTATTTTATAAGAGACTATGTCAAAAATAAAAAAGTGAAGCTATTGCATGTCAAGTGGTCAATATACTTACAAAACATCTCAAATTTAAAATATTTTAACAACTTCAAAAGAAATTTGACAACAAGTTTGAGGGAAAAAAATTAAACTTGTCAATATATCATAAAGATATTCATTATATCAAAATGTGAAATGCATTAAAGATCTATAAAAGGATAACGAAATTAACTATTGATTCTTGAAAAAATCTTTTTTAAAAAATAATTCATATTAAATATAATAAATATAATATATTTATGGGGACTATATAAACACTCATGTGTTGGAATTTTTTAAAGTTATAATTTTTTTAATAAAATATAGAATATTTTATCATATCTTACTTTTCTCTATCTTTTGTCGTTATCTAAGCGGTACATTTTGTGATGTCGATTGTTAAACATAGAATATTTTATCTTACCTTACAGTTTGTGGTGTTGATGGTAAAACATAGAATATTTTATCTTACCTTACTTTTTCTCTATCTTTCTCGGTATCTAATTCAACACTCCATTCATGTTGTTTTTGCAGTACAGTTTGTGATGTTGATGGTTAAACATCGAATATTTTATCCTGTCGATTTTTTCGTATCTTTTTTCGTTATATAGTTCAACACTCCATTGATATTGGTTTTGCAGTTCTGGTTGTGGTGTTCATGGTTAACGAAAGTGTCAGACTTAATCCGGTCTTCACCCATTCCAACCTGAGAATATTACTAGCTTTGGATTGGTAAGGCACGGAGTGGCAAGTCTGGTCTCGAAAAGGCTGCTGCCTTGTGATGACCTAACAGACCTTTAGGTAATCTAATGGAACAGACCTTTGGGTTGGTGACGATCAAATGCAGATGGAGTTGGATGCTCGATCGAACACAAATGCTTGATGCATAAAGATTGAGATCGGATTCCCCGACAATAAATATATCGCGAAACAAATAAATAAATCTCAAATATGTATATAGAGACGCCAAGGATTTGCTCATGCAGCCTGTCCTCGTAGCGCTTGAACGCAACAACCAGGGAGAGAAGAAGGCGGAGCAGTCGGCGGTTTCAGTTACCTTTCCGGCCCCAGCATGAGCTCGAGCAACTCCTCTGCTGCCACCAGCAGGCGGCACCATCATTCATGCATCACGACGCGGTGCCGGTGCGTGCACTTGACGCTGCGGAGGGCGCGCGCTCCAGCCGATGACCCCGTTTGCGTGTTGCAGAAGAGGGTCGCCTACAGCGACAAGGACAAGGTGCAGCATCGCCTCCTCCTGCCCAAGAATCAGCTCGACAGGCTCGTGCTGGAGCAACGCATGACCGCAGCGGAGAAGACGCAGACGAGAAACAATGCCGGGTTGCCGGTCAAGGTTCTTGGTCGGTTTGGGAGGGAGTACAACCTCATCCTCAAGTTCGTCACCTCGATCGATGCCTACCGCGTCATGGGACGCGAATACATGTGGCTGGGGAAGGACAACGGGTTTCAGATCGGCCACTTTCTTCACCTCTGGGTGTTCCGAACCCAGGAAGCCGAGGGAGCATCGACGAGCACCAACCCCGGCGGGCTTAGGATGGCCATGATAAACCATGGGAAGGCTGAACAGGAGGAGACGGTAGATATGGACGATGATCCTGAAGTGCTGTTAGCAGCAGAAACGCTACTGTGGATGAGCCAGAGGCACATGCAGTCTTCTTATTCGAACTGTGGTCACTGATGTCAGTTGCAGCCATGGCTCCGGCCCCAGCGTGAGCAAGAGCACGAGTACCTCCTCCGCCATCGTCAGCGAACAGCGCCGTCAACCACGGGTGATGCCGCGACAAGGAGGCCACCAATTGGCGCTGCAGCCGATGGCAGCTCGAGACAATAATCCTGTTTGCGTTCTGCATATATATATATATATATATATATATATATATATATATTGTTTTTGTGATGGTGAGCAATAATTATGAGATCTGTGTCATTAGTAGTTTTAAATTTTAGAGGAGATAATTATTTGGTATGGAATGTGAAAATAAAAACTTGGTTTAAATAGCAACATCTATAAGAGATTATTGAGTATGGTTATGATGTAGAAAATCAAAGTCATCAGAGAAATGATTTGTATGCCCTTTATTCACTTCAAGAAGAATTTGATGAGACTATCTTTCCTAGAATTTTTGCTGCAATAAATTATGAGGCTTGGGAGATGTTGAAGTAAAAATATCATGACAACTTTAAGGTATTGACCATTAAACTTCAAACTCTTGGAAGAAATTTTAAAAATTTATTTATGAATGAAAAGACTATGCAAGTTTATTTTTCAAGAGTTTTGGAAATAGTCAATCATATGGGAAGATATGGAGAATTAATTTCTAATAAAAAATATTGAAAACTATCAGATAAATATAGTCATGCAGTTGCTATTATTAAAGAATCAACATATCTATCTAAATTATATGTAAACAAATTAATGATTTATTTAACAATGTTTGGTATGTGGATAATGGTTATAGTAGTCATATGATATAAAAATCTTAGCACTTCAAAACCTTGGGACAAGTTGGTGAAAAGCCAAGTAAAGATAGGGAGATGGTTTTATAGAAGAAGTTGATGGTAAAGGCACTTTAGAAATAAACATGATAGGTCTTAAAGTAATTGAAAATATTCTTTATGCTCCTGACTTGGATTCCACACATAAAGTGTTTCCTGTCAGTATTGTTTTGAAAGTTAGATAAAAATTAGCTATGACATTATAGATACAGTCATCTAAGTTTCAAAGGTCTTGATCTACTATATAATAAAAATATGGTACATGGATTACCCATGATTCAAAATAATGACTCTATTCAAAAGTTCTGTAAAAGGAAAGCACCATAGAGATTCTTTTCCAAAACATAGAAATTGACAGCTAAAAGAACCATTAAAATTGCTACATACAGATATTTGTAGGCTGATGTAGACTCCTCTTAGTGAAAATTATTATTTTATAGTTTTTATTGATGATTTTAGTAGAATGACTTGGGTTTATTTTATTAAAACTAAAACTGAAGTTTTTAGTGTTTTTCATAAATTTAAAAAAATTATGGAGATAGAAATTACTTTTAAAATTAAAATTTTGCAGACAGTTGGAGGGGGGAGAATTTTTTTCTAGAAATTTTGAAAACTTTTGTGAAACTAATAAAATTTACAAGTAATTGATGGTTAGCTACACACCTCAGTAAAATGGTATTATAAAGAGAAAGAATAAGAGTTTATTAGATATAGCTAAAAGTACGATAAAAGTAAAAAATCTTCCTCATAAATTTTGGGCTGAAGTAGTATCTACTACAATATATACCTTGAATCGAAGTCTTACAGAAGTACTGAATCATATTACACCTTATGAAGCTTGGATAGGTTTTAAATTGAAGGTAAAATACTTTAAATTTTTTTGGATTCTTAGGGTTTACTCTTATTCCCTCACAAAATAGACAAAAATTGGATGATAATATTGTTAAGTGTATCTTTGTGGGCTACTGTCAAGAAAAAGTAAGGCTTATCGATTTTATAATCATGCCAATAATTCCTTAATTATAAGTCGTGATTCTATTTTTTTTATGAGTATGAAGCTTAGGATTTGACTTCATCTTCAATTGCTTCCTAAGTATTTGTCCCTAATTATGTACATACTGTTAGGATCGAGAACACTAAGAGGGGGGGGGGGGGGGTGAATTAGTGCAGCGGAAATCTTTCAGCGATTAAAAACGAAAGCTGCGTTCGTTCGATAAAGACTATTTTGATGCAAAAGCCGATTCTAAGATCACTTATGATTAAGTGCAATTTACGTCCAAACACAGTTTGCGTCTAAGCGCAGTTTACGCAGTTTGCGTCTAAATGCAGTTTGCGTCTAAATGTAGATTGCGTCTAAGCGCAGTTTGCATCTAAGCGCAGTTTGCGTCTAAGCTCAGTTTGCGTCTAAGCGCAGTTTGCGTCTAAGCGCAGATTGCGTCTAAGCGCAGTTTTTACGTTTAAAAACAGTTTACGTCTAAAACACAGTTTTACGTCTAAACGCAGTTTACGTCTAAAACGCAATTTTACGTCTAAACGCAGTTTGCGTCTAAAACGCAGTTTTACGTCTAAACGCAGTTTGCGTCTAAAACGCAGTTTTGAAAAGATCTGAACTTAGAAACCGTTCGTAAAAGCGCAGGAGACAGTTTGCAGTTATAAATAGAATCAAAACGTAAACGTAAACTGCAATGTAAAGATCATACGAAAACACCGATTTACGTTTGAATGCAGATTCAGAAAGATCAGAGCTTAGAGGCTTGTTCGTAAAAGCGCAGAGAGCAGTAGCAATGTAGGAGGTTTGCAGTAATGATAAAGTGCTCAAAATAAAAACAAACCAGAGGTTTAGAGTGGTTCGGTCAGTCTTGACCTACTCCACTTTTGGCTTCCTCCACCGACGAGGTTACCGACGTCAACTAGAGGCCTTCCTTCAATAGGCGAAGGCCAACTGCCCATTTACAGTTTCACTCCTTTTGACGGGCTCAGGAGACAACCCTTACAGAACCTTTCTCTCCTCTCTTTACAACTCAAGACTTGAAGAACAGAAAGAGGAGAACTTTTGAACTTAACACAAATTTGAGCTCTTAGAATCACAGAAAAGATCAAGAATTCGGTGTAGGTCTATTACTTTTCAGTGCTGAATGGGTGGGGTATTTATAGGCCCCAACCCAATTCAAATTTGGAGCTCAAAACGATCAAATCCCGGAATTCCGGGATCAGGCGGTTGCACCGCCTGACTGCAGCGGTTGCACCGCCTGGCAGAGCTCGAAGACTGAGCCCTGGGCGGTTCAACCTCCTGACAGGGGCGGTTCAACCTCCTGCCAGAGCTCGAAGACTGAGCTCAAGCGGTTCAACCGCCTGTCAGGGGCGGTTGCACCGCCCAGCCAAAGCTCGGAAACGGAGCTCGGGCGGTGCCACCGCCCACCCAGGCAGTGCCACCGCTGGCCAAAATTCTGGGTCCGAATGGGCTGATCCATTCGGCCCAATTCGTGTCTTTCAGGGGCCCAATTGCCCCAAGATTAAGTTAATGGGATCACCTCCCATTTCTAACTTAATCAATACGCTAACTACGACCTTTCTTAAGGCATATACTACAGCTTGCTCCGATGCGTCAATCGCTTCTTCCGACGAACATCCGACGAACCTTCGACGATGCTCCTGCGGACTTCCGGCAAACTCCTGGACTTGCGACGATCCACTTGGCGAGTTCCGACGAGCTTCTTTGGCAAGCTCCAGGACTTCTCGGATTTGTTCCCGCAGAACCTCCGACGACCGTCCGGACTTCCGTCGAACTCTCGAACTCCCAACGTGATCATAGTCTTGACTCCAGCGCAACTCCTGCTGCATGTCTTACTTTCATCGTAGTTAATCAATCCTTAACAAATGACAATTGACTTCATCATCAAAATCCGAGATTCAACAATCTCCCCCTTTTTGATGATGACAATCAATTGATAACGGAGTTAACCTTAACTCCCCCTATCTAGATGCCATACTTGAGATAAGTCATTCTTGAATTCAAAGCCTTTGAATTCAAGAGACATATTAATAAGTTAAAATCATTTAACCTTATCAATACACCCACCATGATTCCTATCATGATGTATCTCACTGAAAATGATGTCAAAGCATGACATCCATTTTCAAATCTTTCATTTCAAGTGTAAATGATGGTAGCAATTCATCATATGGTAAGATATCAATATGTAAAGTTACGATGCAAGTTCTTGATATCTTAACATGGCATAATGCAAATATGGCAATCAATTCATATATGGCATTTATAGTATCAATTCAAATATTTCTCCCCCTTTGTCATCAACAAAAAAAGGAGAACGATATAACCAGATTATAAGTGCGGTGCCATAAGTAGATTCATGTCATTTTTCAACAATGAGTGATAAGATACCAAACATCTCAAGAAAACATGACATGGAGATAGCTTTTAATACTTCTTCCTTTTTATTTGCTATTATCTTTATGCATGAAGGAGGAAGGCTATTTGTGAGCTTGAGAGATTGAATCATGCTTCATTTTTACAGGTATCAGGATATGTATAAGAAACAAAATTTTCGCAAGTAAAAACGCTATCATTCATATTAACATGCAAGAATCATTCCATTTCTCAAAATATATTTTTCATATTATAAGTGTATGAGAGATGTATTTGCTAGATGATTCCATATGTCAAAAATCAGTGATACCCATAGTTGACAGAATCCGAAAATAATATTAACACTTTCATGCATTCGGACAAGACTATGCTATTGATTTTCAAAATCAATCATGAAGACAAAACATGCTTAATATTATGGAAATTTTATATCCAAAACACATAATTTCCAACATGTTATTTAGACATCAAGTGATTCAAGCAACAAAGTCCGAAAAATACTTTTTAACAAGTTTATGTATTCGTAAAGACTATTTTGATGCCAAAGCCGATTCTAAGATCACTTAGGATTAAGTGCATTTTACGTTCAAATACTGTTTGCGTCAAAGCGCAGTTTTACGCAGTTTGCAGTTTGCGTCTAAAAGCAGATTGCGTCTATGCGCAGTTTGCGTCTAAGCGCAGTTTACGTAGTTTGCGTCTAAATGCAGTTTTACGTCTAAACGCAGTTTGCGTCTAAACTCAGTTTTGAAAGGATCTGAACTTAGAAACTCGTTCGTAAAAGCGCAGGAGACAGTTTGCAGTTATAAATCGAATCAAAACGTAAACGTAAACTGCAATGTAAAGATCATACGAAAACACCGGTTTATGTTTGAATGCAGATTCGGAAAGATCAGAGCTTAGAGGCTTGTTCGTAAAAGCGCAGAGAGCAGTAGCTATGTGGGAGGTTTGCAGTAATGATAAAGTGCTCAAAATAAAAGCAAACCAGAGATTTATAGTGGTTCGGTCAGTCTTGACCTACTCCACTTTTGGCTTCCTCCACCGACGAGGTTGCCGACGTCAACTAGAGGCCTTCCTTCAATAGGCGAAGGCCAACTGCCCTTTTACAGTTTCACTCCTTTTGATGGGCTCAGGAGACAACCCTTACAGAACCTTTCTCTCCTCTCTTTACAACTCAAGACTTGAAGAACAGAAAGAGGAGAACTTTTGGACTTAACACAAATTTGAGCTCTTAGAATCACAGAAAAGATCAAGAATTCGGTGTAGGTCTGTATCTTTTCAGTGCTGAATGGGTGGGGTATTTATAGGCCCCAACCCAGTTCAAATTTGGAGCTTAAAACGATCAAATCCCGGAATTCCGGGATCAGGCGGTTGCACCGCCTGGCAGAGCTCGAAGACTGAGCCCTGGGCGGTTCAACCTTCTGACATGGGCGGTTGCACCTCCTGCTAGAGCTCGAAGACTGAGCTCAGGCGGTTCAACCGCCTGTCAGGGGCGGTTGCACCGCCTAGCCAGAGCTCGGAAACTGAGCTCGGGCGGTGCCACCGCTGGCCAAAGTTCTGGGTCCGAATGGGCTGATCCATTCGGCCTAATTTGTGTCTTTCAGGGGCCCAATTGCCCCAAGATTAAGTTAATGGGATCACCTCCCATTTCTAACTTAATCATTGTGCTAACTACGACTTTTCTTAAGGCATATACTGCAGCTTGCTCCGATGCGTCAATCGCTTCTTCCGGCGAGCTTCCGGCGATCTTCCGGCGAACATCCGATGAACCTTCGACGATGCTCCTGCGGACTTCCGGCAAACTCCTGGACTTGCGACGATCCACTTGGCGAGTTTCGACGAGCTTCTTTGGCAAGCTCCAGGACTTCTCGGATTTGTTCCCGCAGAACCTTCGATGACCGTCCGGACTTCCGTCGAACTCTCGAACTCCCAACGTGATCATAGTCTTGACTCCGGCGCAACTCTTGCTGCATGTCTTACTTTCATCGTAGTTAATCCTGCACACTTAAAACAAAACTTGGATCGAGACAATTAATCCTAAGCAATTAACCAAGTTGTCCGGCATGTCATTGGTCCCTCGACGCTTCGTCCGATTCTTCGGCGCATCGTCCTCTCTTGCGACCTATTGCCCAATCGGCCAGTTGACTCCGCAACTCCGATATCCTTGGCGCAATATTCGCTCTTCTTGGCCCGATGCCCGAATCCACGACACGAAGCCTTCTGTCGATACGTCGACCGTTCCACTGGCCCGACGTCCAATCTTCTGACATGTTCCTCCGGCACAACATGATTCTTCCTGCTTTAATTGTCTCATCCTGATCGAAGCATCCTGCGTCACTCAAAACGCAGATTAAAACATAAACACATATCAAGTGGTTCATCATCAAAATACGAGATTCAACACATACATAAACAGATTATAAAGGCACTGGTTGCAGTTCTTTGAGCATTAGTAGTGATTTTTTATCACCTTAAACTTCACTTATTTCTTCATAAGTAACTCCACCAATAAAGGTATGATATTTGGCTAAAATTTATAAAAAATATAAGTTTGTTCAAGTTATAGAATCTCATAATTTTGAAGAAAAAGAAATTGAATTATTGAAAAAGAACCAAACTTGGGGCTTGGTAAAACTTCTATAAAAGAATTAAGTTATTGGCTTGAAGTGGATTTACAAAATTAAATACAAACCAAATAGTTCATAGAGTTAGACTTGTAACTAAGAAAAATTTACAGCAATAATGTATTGATTTTGAAAAACCTTTTGTTTCCTGTTGTAAGATTTGATACTCTTAGAATTTTACTGGTTATAGCTGCTTATAATAAGTGAAAAGTTTATTAATTTGATGTGAAATATTTTTTTTAATGATTATTTGGTTAAAGAAGTATATGTTGAGCAATCAAGGGGTTATGTGATTGAAGGACATGAGAAAAAGATTTATTAACTTAAAAAAACGATGGACTTTAGTAGGATCTTCCAACATCGTATGGCAGGATTGATGCAGAATTTATGCAGAATGTTTTTGATAAAAAGTCAAAAGTGAGCCCATACTTCAAGTACATATATTTTGATTGTTTGTTTATACGATTGATTTGATTTATGTTGGAAATAATCAGCACCCAATTGATGAATTTAAAAACAGCATGATTAATGAATTTGAGAAGATTGATCTTAACATGTTTGAGTTATTTTCTCCGCATTGAAGTGGAATAAGTTAAAAGTAAAATTTTTATCTCTCAGAAAAGATATATATATATCTTATTTGCTTCTAAAGTTTAAGGTGGAGAGTTACAGTCTTATTTGCTTCTCTCTCTCTCTCTCTCTTATTTTTTTCCTCTGATAGTGTTATTTCTCTCTCTCTCATAGCCCTCTTTGTAGCTCTATTTCTTTTTCTAAACAAACTCATTTTTTTCTTTAATAGATTTATTTTTTTCTCTCTAAAAGATCTATTTTTTTCTCTCTAATAAGATCTAATCAAGGCCCTCGATGAGATAAGATAAATCTAATGTTCTCTTGGCTCCCATGCCCTTTCTCTCTCTTAGGGTGGTGGATCGCTCTCTCTCTCTCTTAATCTATCTCTTATAGATCTAACTTGATCGCTCTCTCTTAATCTATATCTCTTATTAATTTATAGAGGAGCAAACTCAAGACATCGACTTCAACTACTGTGATAGTGACTTGTATCTTATTAGGACCCCTAAACTAAGATCCTCCTATCTAATCCCAAAGTTTAAATTAATATTTAAAGATAATTTCATTGCCACCAGGACCAATGCACAACAAGATGAGGTGCTGAGGGTCTCGCTGCCGCCGCTCTCCGGTGACCTCGCGATCTAGACTTTGTACGACAGCGCCGACAATGATACCTACGCTTGGGGCTTCATATCGATCAATGAGAGAATGCAAGTGATCTTCCATGATGTTGGGATTGAGGATGCAAGTGATCTAGACTTTGTACAACAGCGCCGCTCTTCCCATGGATGCCCACAAGAGGTAAAAGTTGGGTTATTCGGGTGGTTCGCCGTGGAGCTCGTCGCCAGAAGAGAAAGCAGCAACAACACGTAGGTTATCAAAACCATTAGCAACCGGCTCTACGAACTCAACTTTGTGGTGGGCAATGCCGAGAATGGTTGCCATGGATTGATGATGGCGGAAGCTTTCCCAAACAATCAATCAAATGGGGGAAGGCACGATTCCAGCCTCAGGGAAAAGGTGGATACAAAGGCTACAAGCTAGTGGTTTATGGCACCGGCGAATAGGAGTCGGATCACATTCTCTATGCTACGTACTACCTCACCAGCGTCAACTATCTAGTGTGGGCCTATGTTTGGATCGAGTTAGGGTTTACCCTATTAATGTTTGAGCCATTCAGATGTTGAAGGGATGAGCAAAGGTGCAAGTTACTCGCGTGTGGCTTCAATGTCCTCCGACGATGCATGGTTTGAGCCGCATATGGAGTTGGGAGTATCAGCTTAAATCTTATATTAAGTGTGACAACTGAGGAGCAGTTCACTATTTCTTGATCCGTAAATCATGTATTATGATCTCTATTATCTACATTTGTGTTCAAAGTGTTTAAGTCCACATTCATTCATTACATGACCTCCTTTCTTAAATATTGTGGAGAAGGACAACGTTTTTAAGGTGATGTTATTTTAACAGACACTTAATTAATCGTTTAATCTTTTCTATTTTGGGTTTAGTGTTGAATGACATGTTAATAAATCACTTGTTGAAACAAGTCTATCATTATGCTTCATGTTTGTATATTTAGATGTCTGAGAAGTAAAAATTGTATATGCCGTCATTATTATCTAAATTTTCAAGCTAAGTTACTGATAAATAATGCATGCATGCATATTTCGTGTATTGATTGATACATAATGTCATATACAATTTTTACTGCTCAAGCATCAAGGTTACTGCTCTCTAACCTAAGCAGGATGCATGCAGGGTTCATTCCTAATTAGTGAAGCCTCATGAAACGTTGGTTCTGCATTAGCGAGAAATTAAGCGCATACACTATTATGTATGCATTTGAGTGGCCTCTACCAATCATATTGCTTTTTCTGACTTGTAATGAATGGAACAGTTATATTACTAAGTTTTTCTTGTTTTAATTTCTTTCATTCTCCAATAATCATTTAATTTTATTTTGCATGTGGAAATAGTCAAGACAACAACTATTTGACCTAAGATGCTAATGTTGAAGATGATATGGAGCTGATACACTTCCACAACTCTTTTTTCTTTTTCTGTGGTTTAATGTTCGATGGCATGATGTTTTGAAGTTAGGTTGCTCGTGGGCCCACTGATAATAAATAAAGAAGAATAGTTTGTTAGAAAGAATAAAAGATAAGAAAAATTATCGAAGAAGTTTTATTGAATAGAAGCTTTATTAAAAAAAATTTATTGTATTCACATGTCCCTTTCCTATTTATACAGGTTAGGAGGGAGAATTTCTCTCAATAAAATAGAGATATTTCCTCATATAATTTGAGAAAATCTTATCTATCATCATAGTTGGTAATCTATCTATTCAAGTTACAATCTTCCTATAAGATTTCACTTCCCTTCCGTGATAGAAGGAATATAAAATGTATAGTATGAACAAGAAACTTAGAATATGTATGTACATATATAGTACTTACAATAGGTCCATTCCAGACTTAGATAATGTTTCCATTCTCTAGCGTTTTCTTTTCTTTTTCTCCAGGAGGAGGAGCAGAACACATACTTTGGTTTGGCAATGATTTGCTTGATAAAGTTGTAACCTTATTCTGCCAAATTAAATAGTTATGGTTGGTTTTATTGTTTAATTCTTAGTTGACTTTAACTATTAGTTGACGATGTTAGTATGAGTAGATGATGATGTAGTTGATGTGGCTTTTCCAAGGTGGGTCAGCCAACGATGATGATGATGACAATGGTAATTGCATCTTAGATTAGTATTAATATTTAAACTTGCCAGGCCAAATTATAGTTGAAATTATAGTTGTAAGAAAATATTTTGTTTTGGTAGGATAAGGAATTTGTGTTGTTTTTGTACGAATTATAAGTAATTATAGTCATAGACTTTGCTTTTAATATTGTTGGTCTTCTAAAAAATAATCTTTTGTAGCACTTTCACCCTCAGAAGTTGAAATAGTTACTACAGTAGCTTATCAAGCTATCTGGATGAGATGAATTCTAACATATTTGAAGCATTATTAAAGGGAACAACGATACTTTTTTTGACAATCAATTACTATGGGAAAGAATCCAATCCATTATAGTCAAACAAAGCATATCGAGCTACGATATGTTTTGAATTATTTTGATTCGTTCTTTGGTACTTGGTGTTTTCTTTTATCCTGGTTCTTAACACTACAACCTCATTCGACAACGAGTTCTAGACAACCTCATTTGACAACGAGTTCTTTTATCCAATAATTGTTTTATTTATTTGTAGTAGAAAATACTGCAAACTCTGCCATCGTCCAGACAGGTTAGCTGGTGTCACACGTTTGTCTTAAATGTTCCAGAACTGGATCCGCTCACCTTCCATGTTCCCTCACCGGCCCCCACAACTCCACCACGCCCCACTGCGCCGCCTCCGACGCCAGCCGATGGCGTCGCCCCTTCTCCTCCTTCGAACCCTCTCCTCCTTCTCTCCCCTCCGAGTCCTTCTCCTCCTCTCCGCCGTCCTCATCCTCTCCTTCCTCCTATTCTTCCCCAAACCCCTCCTCCGCCCCCCGGACGGTGCCGCAACCCCGCGGCCGCCGGCGCCCACCCCTACCACCCCCCGCCACCTCCTCTTCGGAATCGCTTCCTCCTCCAGGTCTTGGCCCCGCCGCAAGCCCTACCTACGCATCTGGTGGCGCCCGGGCCTCATGCACGGCGCTGCCTTCCTCGACTCCCCCTCCGCCCCAGCTTCCGGTGACGACGATGACTCTCGCCTCCCCCCCGCTCGCGTCTCTGCAGACGCCTCCAACCTCCCGTACGCCTACAAGGGCGGCCTCCGCTCCGCCGTCCGCGTCGCCCGGATCGTGAAGGAGCTCGTCGACGGTGTTGTCGGCAATGGCTCCTCACCCGTCGCCAGCATCGACGACATCAGGTGGGTCGTGCTCGGCGACGACGACACGTTGTTCATCCCGGAGAACCTCGCTGGAACCCTGGCGAGGTACGACTGGGAGCAGTGGTACTACGTCGGCGCGGGGTCGGAGAGCGTGGATCAGAACGCGAAGCATTCCTTCTCGATGGCATTCGGGGGAGGGGGCTTCGCGATCAGCTATCCGTTAGCGAAGGCTTTGGCTAGGGTTTTGGATTCTTGCCTTGTGAGGTATGCCCATTTGTACGGGAGTGATGATAGGGTCTTCTCCTGCTTGGCCGAGCTTGGAGTTGGGTTGACACATGAGCCGGGGTTCCATCAGGTAAAAGCTTCAAATTTTCTCCCACTCCTTGTTCATAATGATCTAAATTTGCATCCTTTTGGTGGCATAAATTCGGGCACTATTGATGCGGAATTTAATTTGATTTTTGAATCTTATTAATTTTAACCGATCAAAAGATTAGTTCATTGTCAAAGGAACTTCATACATTTAGAGCAAATGGATATATTGTATGATAAAAAGCAAAGTTCCTTCAATCCAGAGATTAAGTACGGGGGAATCAGAGGGCAACAAATATAGTTTCTGCAGTTAAATGCTAAAATTTTCACACGTTATAAGAAAGTTGATGTAATCGACTAAACGAAAAAAATGGAAAATTACTATGTTGATATGAGCATGATATGTTGGTCATTCTTCGTAGTTTTTCTGTATCTGCATGTTCCTCCACCATTATCACCGGTTACCTTTACTTTGTCCTCCACGTAGTAGGAAGCTTACTTATCCATCAATTTTTTGTGCAGTTCTTCATGACTTCATCCTCCACTTATGGTGTACTTGCGCTCCCTTTGATGTAGCTTTTCATCGTCATGTGTGTGTGTGTATGTTTTCTTCACGGATCAAGACATTTACACCTAATGTCATTTTGTGATATGTTTTGTCTAGGGCGCATCTCTGTTCTTTTATGTTCTGCAATAGTCAAAGTGCCCCCGGTTCAAGTATTATGACCTTTAAAGAAACAAGATGCACTAAAATGAAACTTCATTTCTTCCTTGTTGGTATGAAAAATAAACTTAAATACAACTTATGGCTTCTAATTTATGTTAGGTTTTGATATATGTCACCCTTTTAATATTGTTCGATGTCCTAAGTGAAAAAGAGAGAAGAAAACCCGAAAGACAAGACTCGAAAAAATTGCAGATAGATGGAACAATGCAAGCAGTAAGGCCTCTGTTGTTCCCTCCTAATCTGATATCCAAGATATCTATAAACCATAAATTGATTGTGTAGCTAAATTTAATACATCAAGAATCACACGTCACATTGAATGTATTGGGGTAACCTAGTGGTGAGTAGTTGTTTCTGTTAGCTTTTAAAATTTTATTAACAAGAGTTTAAATAGATTTTCTGCTGAACCATTTTTGTTTCAACTCATCAGTTTGATCTCCGTGGAGATATTTTCGGGATTTTGTCAGCACATCCATTGTCTCCTCTGATATCACTTCATCACATCGATCGTGTGGAACCAATATTCCCTGGCATGACTCATGTAGCAGCCTTAGATCATCTATTTAAAGCTGTAAACATTGATCCAGGCAGGATTTTGCAGCAAACTATTTGTTATGACAGCACAAAATTGCTTACCGTTTCGGTTTCTTGGGGATATGTGGTCCAGGTTTTTGAAGGCAATCAACTTCTTGTAGATCTGCTTTCTTTGCCACAAACATTTACTCCATGGAGGAGAGGTCGTAATTCTTCTTTAATTCCATATATGTTCAACACCAGGGAGCTCAACAAAGATCCATGTAAAAGACCAGATATTTTCTTTTTTGAGAGTGTGGCTTTGACTAAGGAGAAAACACAGAGCAATTACACAAGGCATGCATTTGGAAATTGCCAACAAAATATGAGTCCGGCCAAGGATCTTAAACAGATCAGGGTGTTCTCACAACCACTCCGTCGTCAGTCTGGGCTGGTACCATGTCTAACTTTTAGTGATCTACTACTCGTTGTCCCTAAGTTCTAAGAGTTACATATCTAATTGAGGTGCTGGGTTGTCATAATAATTCTTTTGCAATTTACAGGCCATACGACGAGAGTGCTGTGATGTTTCACAAACATCTTCTGACACGGTCATGGAGATAAATATCAGGAAATGTAAAGATGATGAGTTAATCGCGATGCATTGGTAGAAAGGATGATAATATCTTAACCAAACAAGTTTGGAGAAAAACTGATTTGGTTAATTTGAGGAAAAGAATGAAAACAATATGTTTTTTGTTGAAAATAGTCTAGACATATAAAATTTTCATTTATACATGAAGTTTATGCTTTTGGTGTCAATTTTCATTTCGAATCTTTGAACCATTGTATTTGTCTACATTTGTCTGTTGCTGGCACGTTGTGCCATGAACCTTTACCATGGCTACAAAGAAGAAGGCATTTCATTACCACACAAATGCAGCACTTTTCAAGTTAAGGAAGACGTCAATCATCGGAATATAATGGGTCATACGATGCAGATGCCTGATGCCTATCAAAAGGGATTTGGTACTTCTACCTGCAATTCAGGTCATAACCTACATAGTTGCTAAGTTCTAGTCTGTCTAGTATTAGTTTATGCTTCTCTTTGGAATGAACATTTCTTTTTGTTTATCATGTTCTATTTTTCCTACTTTTACGCTATTCTTTAAATCAAGCAAAATGTCAGTGATGATGCCAGGAGACTTGCTTTGTTTTGGTGGCAAATCACTCCTACCTGTAATGAATAAAACTAGCCATAAAATGATCTGACCTTTTAGGACAGGATGTGATAGTTGGATAGCAACAATTAGGAGTATATTTCTTATGCTATGTCATGATGCTAGTCATCAGTGTTACATGTCTTTCTGATTTGGAACTATTCTGGATGAGCTGGTGTAATTAGTTTAACTTTGCAGTTAGTTTCTGTTCTGAACATTTTTTCTTATGTTATATATATGGATAAATAACCATTATATAACCCTTTTGTTTATAGTATATACTTTGGAAGACATTAAGATGACACAAGTATTTTGATTCAAGAATAGTCATATCCCTACATGACATTGAGATCCATAATCTGCCCTCCTAGACACCTCCTGCCCTCAAAAATCCTTCACGCCATAGCGGGTCATATTTGGTCTGCTCACTCAAAATTGCATGGCACCCTTGCAAAAAGAGACTTGTGTACTAGAACAAAGAACTGTGCCCCCTGGAAAGTGGGGCAGATTGTTGGGATGGGTAACAAAAATATGAGCTCAGGGGGTGACCAAATAACAAGATGATAATGACTTACTGGTCATACTTTTGACTGGAGATGGTGATTACTAAAAGAGTTAAAATTTATATCAAGACAAGAGATGTGTACTTAAATATGATTTTGCACAAAAAAAGCGAAGGGTGGAAGGAGAGCATGATGAAGAAATGGGAAGCATAAGATTCTTCCCCCTTAAGCAAGAAGAGCATGATGATCATTTTTAAGTGCTTGTCAAACAACTCTTTGCCATTACTATTGTTGGTAAATCACTTATCCTTCTTCTTATCTCAATGTTTTCTGATTATTGAAGTTCATAATCCTCCTGAACATTACTTTTTAAAATGACTATGTTTATCTATTAAATTTCCATGAGTTCTCTGTCTTAAATCGCTAGTCTTTTATTTTCTTTTAGATTTCTAACGTGAGAGTCGAGACAAGTTACATTTATATTGAATTAGTTGCAAAGATTCCTGTATAATTCCTCTTCATAGAAGGTACAGAAAGAAATATGCACCTATGCTTTATCTTATTCTTCATGTTAGCTGCAAAAGAAGAGATTTCCCACGTTTCTTTCCATTTTTTGTTACTTGCACTTTTGGCATGCTTTGATTTTGTTGTCATCTTATTTACGGATTATCGTCCATCAGGAAGACTATTCTAATTGAATCTGCACAATCAAGTGGTTTCACATGTTGGACATAGTGTATAACAACTATTTCTACTTTTTGAACCCATATATTGGATTTGCATTATGATTATCATATCATTTGCTTATGTTGCTCTTTTAACCCAGATATTTTCTTACAAGCCAAGAATTCAGTTCAGTCTCCTGACCCTTTTTCCATTTGTGAGTAGCTGACATTATCTTCCATCATGGAACGCCATTTGGGCTCTTATAAATGGCTACAAGACTGATTCAGATTGTTGTCCTTTAAAGAAAGGTTGGCCGTTCGAGCTGCTTACATCTTCTATGCATTTGCTGACTGATGAAAGACAAACCAACCTTCAGAGAATAGATTGACCTTCATCGAGTAGCATTGTTCATTCTTTGTTCTTAAAGGAGTTGCTACTGATTCATCAATGAAGAAGCAAATTCATGAATGAGCTGGACGAGTACGAGACATCCAAACCAAATATCTGACTGGGTAGATCAAGATTCATCTGAGACAAGAACATCCGCTGGACTTTGTACACTTCAAACCATGTCTACAGGTCTGGTTTTTCTCAGTTCAGAATTTGGGCAGCAAAAAAGATCCACAAACCAGTTTGTATGTGCCAGTCCTTTTGATACATTTTGTATCCAGAGAACAGAGTTCTATAACTTTTAAGATTACATCAGCTTCTTTTAGTATAGACTTGAGCTAATTATGGGTCAAGCATAATATATGTATGATTATATTTTTAGTTATTCTTTTAATCTCTCCTTATACATAAATATTTTCTAATTATATTTACAGCAGTAAATTTGACTTTGGTTGTATAAGATTCAAATCTCTCTCCTTTATTATCGTATCAAATTCATCAAGATTAATACATATCGGTTCGACTCCAAATGTTTAAACCAATATTAAGTCAAACTCAATACAAATCACAACACAACACGAGTCTCTCCATATTTATCGATGTGAGATAATTTATGAATAATTTCTAACATTCAAGTTTGATCGATAATTTATCAACTTAAAATTTTGGATTAAATTAATATCTGACTCAATATATGTTAATCTTTATTAGTTTAACTCCATATTCATTATTAATGAAAACCAAATTTAGTAATTGTCGAATCAAGATTCTATCTGAGGTAAGAACATCTTCTGAACTTTTGTAGATTTGTGGTTTCAATACATTTCTATCTCTGTCAGTCTTTTTGATACGTTTTGTAGCGGAGAATAGAGTTGTATCTAGTAGTTCATGCTTCTAAGTTTTGAGTGAGCCTTACTCTTTAACATAATTTTATTTTTTAATAATTAATTTAATTTGACATGGATAAAGAGTCTAATTTTAAAGGGTCATTTTAAAATTGCCCATTCCATCATTATTTTTTTAATCTCAATCGGCCATTTATTGTATCAAATTAAGTTCATGATATTTAGTTTTTTATTCAAACTAAAATTATTAATAATAGAAAAAAATATTTTATTAATAATAAAAAAAATCTATGTAGTCAGATCCCAAATTGATAGGATGTTTTAACCTTATTATTAATTATTATTATTGTATAATAATGTCTTTTTAATTTAAGTTTACCTTTTTTTCCCCGCAACACAAATTCTAACAATCTTGACCTCGTAGCTAATAGCAACAACTTTTGACTTGGTTGTGGGAAACGTGTGACATTTAATTCATCTCATCCATATTAATATCCCAACAAGCTTCCAAGTCAATTTATACATCATATACACAAATTGAAAGCTTCGAGACTACACATGGCTGGGTCAACTTCCGGCATACGACACAGTCTGTCACCCGCGTTTTGTTTGGCAGCCCCAAATCGTTGACTATTTTTGGTGAAGACTTAACGATCAATCTCTCCTCTTCCATGAATCCGTCTTCCCTCACCAACTCTATATAACCTCTGCAAGCTTCCCATCATTAGCACGCAATAAGCACATTCTTCTTCTAGCTCAGCAAGCATCTCCTCCTCCTCTGCAGCCCCTTCTGTTTCTGTGACGATGGCTGCAATGATGAGAGCTGTATTGGCGATAGCGACGGTGGCAGCCATCTCTGCGATTGCCATGGGCGCCAACTACGACGTCGGCGGCCCCGCCGGCTCTTGGGATCTCGCCACTAACTACACGCAGTGGGTCTCCGGCAAGGCATTCCGCGTGGGTGACACACTGAGTGAGTCCTCTCCTTCCTCGTTTCCTCCCCTCTACATTGCTTATGATGTCGAAGTATATGATGTTATACAAATTCTCGCTGAGGTAATTAAGAAGTAGGATGCGAGGGAGATGATAGCTTATGAATGCTCACAAGTAGTGCAGTTCTTGATCTTGGCATGCAATGGCAACCAACTCTTCTAGATATTATTCTCTTCAGTTGTTCTTTCCGTAACAATTGATTCTTTAATATGATGAACATGTATGATTAGATGATGATGGTCTCCTTGAACGCAATAAACGAATCCATGAATGCAAGAAATGTTTATTGATAACTCCTCTAATCCATATTGTTTTTGCATGTACTTCTTTAAGTTCATATAGTTCCCTCTAAACTTATGCTTTGCAATTCAGATACAAATATTTGTTATCTTTTGACTATCCATCAGTGTTTTTAGATAATGTTGAATATTTGTAGCGGTTTAGCATATGCATTGGAATGGAAATAAAAATTAATGTGATTGAGACTCTTTTGTGAGCATGAATTTCCAACTTGGGCTTGACCAAACCAAATAAGAATGTGTTTCTATTGCCACAAGTTCTTATCAACATAAAAGGCAATCTTAAGTTACAAATCATTACCAATTTCTCTTTACATTTTGGTGCATAATCAGAAAAGGAAGAATGGTATTGGTATATAAGTCGTGTTGATCTTTTGTTATACGTTCCAATAGAAATTGTCAATGGAACAAGTTTTTATATGGTTAGACTTGTGTAGTATGTTTTCGCATGTACTTTTTGTGATAGATACCAGCTCTGCAGGACAGAAAGCAAAAAATAGTTGGTCTACAAAGCTATACTTCTTGGTAATGAAAGAGGTTTTAGCTTGTTTTTGTGATAATCTAGGTCCCCGTATAATGTGCTTGCTTTATAAACCTTTTTATGATAGCTTCATTCTATAGTTATCACCACTTATTCCATCAGGCGAACATACACATGTTTCTTTTTGTGACTTTTCCTTAGTAAATGGTAGTTTGGTCCAATTATATATATATATTTTCTTGTAGTTTCAATTTTAACCATGTTTGTTCAGCATTCCCAGTGGTTGACAGTAGAACAAAGAATCTTCTGGAAGACAATGTAAAACTTCTTCACCAGATTGCAGTTAACATTGAAAATAATGAGGTAGCTATTTTAATCTCATTTGCTATGAGCTGTAATAGTTATATATTTTATTTTCATAGAATACTGGTCTGAGAATCAGGTTATGCCATTTGTATTGTGCTAGATGGAAGAATTGGATATATTACTCTGCTGTAGGGAGCAGAGTGATTGCAGTCTTATCCTTTAAACTAGAGCAGAATTTGTCATTCATTTCCTTTGGGTGTATGAAGTAACTTATCTGCACTGGTTTGTTCTATGCTCCCTTATTCAATACAGAACAATTTATCCACTAAGCATTATTAAAAAGTGCATTGGTACTTTTATCATATGTGTTTCTGAATCATATAATCAGATGCTTAAGACTCTTATGGCATTGTAAAATTTCAAGTTACACTGATTGTTTCTAAGATTTATGTATCACAGATTGTTAATAATCTTTTATGACTATTTAGTTTTTGGAAGTTTTAGGGCATGCATTTATCTATTTATCCAAGCTTCTTTTAACATATCCAAGCATATCGATCATTGGTCAATTGTACATTCATTGTAACAATTAACCTTCTTATTTACCATTCTTTCTTATATATCATGACTTTTTTGTTTTTTTTTGTTTTAAATAACAAGTACATGACGCGTATACATGGACTCAAATCTGAGGCCTATCGCTTGTGTAACAATACAATAACCAACCCGGTTGTCACATGTAGACTTTTTTGGCTTTTAATTGAGGGATATGTTGAATCACAGTGACCAGTGCAATGCCATCAATGTTCTTAATTAGGAAACACTAAAATTCTCTATTTTCCTGTAAGCATTTAATCACTTTTTTTCCTGCAGATTAAATGTTATGGAATCTGGAATTAATTTTTGACCCAGGAAAATGTGCATATTAAGAGAACTTTTAGATGCTTATTAATAAAATAAAATTCCCTTGTTGGGTGAAGTTGCTTGGATTTATATACGTTGATGCATGAGACCAGAAAAATTATTGACCAAAGAGATGTGGAACTATAGCAACATAAATGTGGCATGAGGTACATATCTCATTTGTTAAGATATTAAAATTTATCCAGCACAAGCATTTAGGAACTGCGATCCATCTTTTATAACACAAGCCTATACAGATATTTCTCACTTCACTGTCCATCAATTATTCACTTTGTATTTTGGTGTCCTATTCATTTCTGTGGTTGCCCATCACTATAAACCCATCGGGAGTGGTGACATGATTTTGATTTTTATATTATTTATTGCTACTTTATAAACTTATTAGTGAATACCTATAGTGTGCTGAGGATTGTGAGAAAAAATATTACTCTATTAACCTATGTTACCTGTTGAAAATGTAAACAAGATAATGTTATCATTTGTCTGTCATATGTTCCTCTGTCATCTATCTAGATTTTGATTTACTATGATCTAGATTTTGCTACACAGTAAGTTACAGATTGGTTACTATTATAAATAGGTAGATCATGCTATCCTTTCAGCGTGTATCATTGTCTCTTTTTTATCATCTTCATTCAGAAGCATAAATATGGTTCTTTGTTATTTATGCCTTTTAATTTGTCTGCAGATACAAAATAACATCGATCTCTTGTATCGCACAAACAACAACATAACAGCCACTCTAAATAGGTACTTGATGATTAAAGAACTTGAAACAGAAGTTTCTATCTGATAGTCATTCAAGTGGATATTTCATACTTTTTAATGTTAGATTGAGTTTCTGAACAAGATTTTTCTCTTTCAACAGCATGCTTGAAATGCCTGGTATTATGAGCCAGATGCTTCCACTGCCTGTGTATACCAATGAGAATCTTCTGCATTCCATATTGCCCTATACTAGTCAGGTAAGCTTCCACTTGTTAATTAATTTGTCCCCACCTTTCTGAAGTCTATTATATGTTATCGTAGCTGCTTGGATGTCGATAAACCATAATTGGCTTTTGTTGTTGATGTTGGTTCGGATTTAATTTTAACCACAATGCCATCTGGTTTATCCAAAATAATTTGTGAAGTACTATGAAGCAAGGTCCGTCGTACTGTACCGTACCAGAGTTTCGACCCGGGCTCGGTACGGTACGGTGTACCGACCGGTATACCGAGATGTACCGAGCGGTACACCTGATTTTACCGATTTAACCCTCCAAAATACTTGAAAATTAGAAAAAAAGTTAGGATAGGGTTTTCAAGTTACAAATAAATATAGTAATAGTATAAGTTTAGCAAAATCAATGTAAATTAGGTAAAAATAGTATCACATATCTTTTTCGGGCTTTGAGGTAGTTTTGTTCGAGGTTCGTATTTCAGCCCGTTATAAATTAAAATATCTACAGAAAAATCAGTTGAATTGTTAGACTATTTTGTTACCATATAAACTCTAAAATTCAAATGAATTAAATTATCACATATCTAAATATACCTGATTGTTGATTCTACCACCAAAACGAATGACGGGCCTCTACGGGTGGTGGATCGGGGTCCTCGATCCGATACATATCAATATGATATGTTTGTTGGACCCAATCATGAAATTGATCCTATGACTTAGTGTATTGATGCATCGTGTGCCATTGATGCATCAATGTGGTGCTGATCGTAGACTGATCGTCATGAATCATATTTGCCCGAGGTAGCTCTTGAGCCATATATTGGTGCTGTTCTATATCATGCTGTTGCTCAGAGAAGGATGACCAACTATCACCATACTGTTGTTGCCTATATGATTCTCCATAATATGATGAGCCTCTTTCTGTGTCTATATCATGCATGCTCTATCGTATTTGTTCATATTCATCCACTGCCTTCCCTTTCCCCTTCCCCTTTCGCGTATAAACTTGACCAGTATCTTGTCGAGTTTCTGTTAAGATCAGAGCGGCACTAAGAAGAGGGGGGGTGAATTAGTGTAGCGGATTAAAACTTGTAAGTTTTAAAGCGATTTCGTAAATGCGTAGAGATTTCGATTCGACAATGAATGACTTGGTGAAAGCAGCTCGAGTAAAGTGAGAAGATGAAAACCGAAAACTTGCTGCTATGTAAATAACGATTTCAGAAAGGTAAACACTCACACATTCAAGGAACACACCAATTTAAAGTGGTTCGGTCAAATAACCTACATCCACTTGCGAAGCCTTCTTCGACGAGGCTCCCAACTTCCACTAGCAAATCACTTTGAAGGGGAATGACAAATACCCTTCTTACAACCTTTTACAAGTGGTTCACACTCTTATAGATTTTCAAAAATGAGGGAGGTGAACACTTAAGCTATTAAAAACAAGACTTGCTAAAGACTTTGCTAAGGCTTTATCTCAATTTCTAACTTCTCAAAAGTTGTATTCTCTGCTGAGAATTGAGGGGTATTTATAGACCCCAAGAGGATTCAAATTTGGGC
>LVTN01000300.1:0-57538 GCA_001649415.1 Musa itinerans
CACAAAATCTAAATCCATTAAAAGGGATACAAACATATGAAATATTAGCATGAACACCGTTTGGGAATATGACTTTGTTGTTCGTATTTTTGATTGATGTGATGTCTTAACATTTTTGTACAGAAACCAATCCATAGAAGTGGGGTTGCAAAAAAGGAACGTTGAGAGTTTGGCAGGGTTATACTCTAATCTCCTAGTGGTCATAAAACATGAGAGACATCATGTTTTTGGGAGTTTGGACACTAAACTATGCCTAATGGTGGAGAGAGAGAATCTGATGAAGAAAATTTATCAGCCCAAGAAAGGCTGGTTTTGGTGAGAACTAAAGAAATGCAACTCTGCAACTCAATGATTAGATCACTCGCTCACCTTTGTCAAAAGAAACATGCCAATGAGTTTTTATTTTTTTTCTAATATTTCTTTTAAATATGTATATATTTTTCCAAAATAAGTTATGTACATTTACATAGGTAAATGGAGAATATGGATTCGATCTTTAGAACGAATAAGTAATATATATATATATATATATATATATATATGAAAAAGCCTCTGGTATAATTGTTGAACTCACTAGCATTTAATACTTAAAACTTGCTAATATACACGACTCGATTTCTTTTCTAACTTAGGGGTGTTATGGGCAGCTCGAACTTCATTGTTGTAACATTTTACTCGTAGTTATATTCATATTTTATATCTATGATTAAAATGGGATGTTATTTTTTAACTTTTTATTATTATCAATAAGGGTATAGATAATCTTAAGAATAAAATGTACTAATTTACTAAACAAAATTATAAGATTTTTCTAATGCCTAATGATTTTGATACCGATATATAATTATAACATTTGACCAAAAGATAAGTATGCTCACATAATAAGTTGAAAAGTCATACACATACAAACGCTTATAGGTTATGATTCATATCTGTACTAGTATAAAAGTGTATCTGCTCACTTCTTAATCCAATTACTTGGGTGAGATATTAGTATTTTTATCTATAAAATAAGATATATAGTAAGCAATCACTTAGTAAGTATAAGTCTTTATATAGCTCTATTTATGTGAGTATGTATCATGTCATATATATTATTTTAAAATCATCAACATAAGATATTTAATGATAAATATTTGATCCTATGACCTTTTTAGCAAGCATAACCCTACAACATAGCATATGCAAAATTAAAAAAAAAATCTATGTTCAAATAATTCAAAATACTTATAAAACATAACAAATTCATGGACTTTTACACCATATATCATAATATATATGTACATTATATACCACATACCATAATATATATATATATATACTTCTACTCGTATATCATAATATATATATATATATACTCTCATTCTATACATCATAGCATATATGTACATTATATATTGTAATATATTTGTGCACTCTCACATTATAGAAAATATGTGCATTTCACATTGTTCATCATCATATATACATACATACAATATATTTTTATTACAATTCATATATTTTTATGCATACAAAATATATAAATTCATATTTAACTCATGTCAAGCTCATGACAATTATATCATTTATTTCAAACATACTTTTCAAAATACATTATGAATATAATAATTTATATAATTATCATTTTGTAGTGAATTAAATATATTCTTTGATTTAAAAATAATATTAATCAGAGATTGAAATAATAATTTAAAAGATAAACAAATCTAATCACATAAATTGATCTAAAATTTCTTTATGATTTAAGTTATTTTAATTTCAAAAATGGTTCTAATGCTAATTGTAAGCATAAAAACTATAATAATACTATTGTTATAAAAAAATTTAATACTAAAAACTAAAATCTAATAACTATAGATTGAAGATTAGATGCACATATATTTCGAGGTCAATCAAATTTTTTTTTTCTAATATGAGAATATACTCTGTAATCCGATTGGTAGAATGTAGTAATATTAATATGTCAAAAGAACTAATATATGTTATATATTATACATGTAGTCTTATATATATTGTGTTATTATAAGTGTTGAGTCCCTAAAAGATTATATCTATTTATAGACGAAAGTAAATGATCTAAGATAAATAATTAAGAATCTTATCATGTATTTTCTTTCTATTGATTGATGATCATAATTAGAATCTAATTATATCTATAATATATGTTACATAATTAAACAGGATTACATAATCTAATCAAATATAGTAAAAAAAATTATACTTATAACTTGATTATTTAGCTTGGGATTCACTTTTATATAGTCAATCTAAATTAATCAGGGTGGTGTATAGGTGTTCCTCTCTCCTTCCTAGCCTATTCGTTTCAAATTTAAAAAATATATTTCACTTTAATTATTTATATTAAATTATTTTGATTATTTTTAAATAACTCTTCATAATTTATAACTATGACATTCGGAATGTTATGTTTATAAACCATGATGTGACAATTCTTAGTTTCAAAAGATAATTAACCACAAAATGGTGCTAAATCAAATAGCATTAGACGGACTTAACCATGGAGTTTGAGTTTGTTCTATTACAATAGCTATCAGTTATCAAACAAGACCTTTGTTATGATGACAAGATAAAATTGCACTCAGAATTATAATTCAATATTTTTTTGGCTGAAAAATGTCCTGGATTTTTCATGGCCAAAATAAATACTAACGAAAAAAGCACTCTAATAAATCACATAAGATGTGTTTGAGTTTTATTGGGAGATTATGATTTTGTTAATGTTATTATTGTCCATGACATAAAGAGATACTGTTGTTTGATATGGAACTGCATATCCAAATAAATGCATGGTAAAGAGGGGAAAATATCATGTACATCCAAAAGTGAACACATATGCAAGTTTAAGGCATGGTAAAGAGGGATTAAAGAAGTTTAAGGCTGTAGTTAGAGTGACTGATTCAAGCCTGACATCAAACACAGAATAAAAAATAGAAGTTATTCTGATCATTTGCTGCCAAAACCTTTTGAATTATACGTTGTTGAGGATCTTTGATGGTACGTTATGTTGCTTCATGGCTAATTCATCATTAATCGTCCTGCAAAGTACACCAAATACCCAATTAATGGGGCCGCAATTATGCGTGTCGGCGCCATGATCGCTGAGTCGGTAAATTCTGTCGGCTACTCATTATGCCGTCAGTCGATCCATACTTTCTCCAGGATTGGAGAAGGGTCAATGGGACCCGCCTATTTTAAGGTATGGTAAGAGGGTAAACAGTAAGCATGTTACTTTGAGATGCGAGATAGAGCAGATATCAAGCGCATCGAACGGTGATTATTTGGTCTTGCATGGGTTCGTGTGCGCTTTGCAGCGCGTGGATGATTTTTCCGCTATTCTCACCCGTCCGATCTGTCCCGATCACAGAATGAACGATCCAGATTTTACCTCGCTGTGTGTACCTTGTTACCGGGGTCCACGCACCGTGACGGTTATTGTCACCCAGTCGCGCTTTTGCCGGGTGTTGGGTCGTATCTTGTCACCGCATTGGGCGAAGCACCGCAGTAAATAGTCTGGTTTCGTTCGAGGGAGGACACGTGGGGACCACTAACTGGAACTGCAAGGACTGTTACTTGCACCGTGGGGCGGTGCCCGAAGTTAATTACCGACATGGGGAGGGCAATTTGGTCAAATCAACTCCCTCCTCTTCTTTCTACGAACTTTAAACGCGAACCGATCAAAAGTTTAGCGGGGTTTTGATACCCTAATTTATACCGTTTCTTAAACCTTTCTTTGGTTTCTTGTTAGTTGTTAGGCTGCGACGCTTCCGCTCGAATCTTGTTCCTCGTACCCTCGGTCTCTCTTGGTATTCTCTGACTACATATGTCGGCAGAGAAGAGGGTTGCTCTTGGCGACGCATTCCCGAGCGTTCGAGGTGAGATCCTGCTCACTGGATTGAAGTTCTGTGTCTTCTTGTTCGATTTCTGTGCTTTTCTTTATTCTTTTACTTCGCGGAGATCGATGCAGGGGTGTGGAACCTTTCATCTAGAACCTGCATTCTCTCAAGATCGCGGAGAGTGTGGTCTTCCTTGGAGTCTAGTACGTTTTCTTGGTGGGTTTTGAGTTTTCGGTCGGTTTCTTGGCTTTTGGTGTAGTTTGAGAGCCAAGATCGGGGTTCTTTTCTCTTCTTGTCGAACTGCGTGAGATTAACGCCTAGTTTTTTCTTGTATTTAACTGGTTTTACTCGAATTGAAGAGAAATCCCGGTGTTCTGTCTTTCTTTGAGGCAGAGATCGGAAGGTCAGCTTCGTGAGTTCCTTTTCTTGATTTCGTGGTGTTTCATTAGGAAATTGTATAGAAGATAAGCGTGCCTGCTATGTTTGTTTGTTGCTTGAGGTAGACTGAGGTCATTCACTTAAATTCGTGCGCGGAATACTTCGAAATGGTATTTTTGGGTGGTTGAATTGTCTGAGCTTCGATTCAGACGTCAATCCCATAAACATTTCTGTGGAAATGGAGCCGCATTTAGAGATTCACCTTGAGGATCCGGTCAAAAAGCCTCAATCATCGACTGCCTCTGAACAATCGACAGCTGTTGAGGCCTTGAAGAAATCATCGAAAATGGTAAAACCCAGCGGAAGAACACCAACTGCTAGAATCTCCAGTACCGTTTCTTCCATCAACAAGCGGACAGAAGGAGCTGATCAAACAGATTTGCGTGCCAGAAGGTCTAAATCCACTTTAACGAAGTCTGCTGGGAGCTTGAATGCCGCTTCATGGCAGAGGAGAAATAGCACCGGTTGTATTGCACTGAAGCTGCCATCTTCAGCTCCAAAACGGCAGGAAAATGGAACGTTTATTGATGGTAAAAAGAAAGCTTCTTCGGTTTCTGAACATGGGAAGAGAAGAAGCCTTGAAAGCAGACTTTCATTACTGCCTTCTGTGATCCCAAAGGCACCTTCCGCTGTAGCACGTTCAGAGACATTGAAGTCATCTCCTGTGTCTCAGTTATCATCTAAGTCTGACAGTACTGAGGCAGATTTGACACGGAAGCCACTCGTGAAACCATCAACAGTTTCTTCTTTCAGAAGGTTTACCACATCTTCAGTGGACAGTCCCGATGGCTGCAGTAGTCTAAGAAAAGTGGATTCAAACCTGTCGTCTCCCTCAGGACGTTCACCTTCAGTTACAAGCAGCTTTAAGTTGGGACCAATGTCTGCATCTATCGATAGGGGTTCCTCTTTATCAGGCCGAAAGAAGACTTTGACTCCAGAGAGTCGTGATTCACGCTTCATGATGCTTCCTCAGGTGGATGTCAAGGCAGGGGTCGAAATGGTAAGTGATGAAGTCACTTGTGTGTTGGATTGTTATATTACGATATAATTCTTTTATCTTTGTAGTTTATTCTGGGTTATCAGTCCTAGAGAATAATTCAAAATTTGGATCCATCTAGCTAAGCAATGCAATCCATCTTTTGTCTCACCGATATTTTTATTGATTTTTTAATTTATTTTCAGCGGCTTGATTTAAGAGGACACAGGGTTCGCAGTCTTAATGCCTTGACTTTGTCACCAATCCTAGAGGTAATTGTCATTATGGATCCAGTGTCCAATTTAATTTTAGTCCAGACACAAACTAATACTATTTTGAATGAAGAATGATGACTTTACTTTCTGTGGAGATATATTGGTTGCAATCATTTTCTTATTTATTTCTTCCTTAGTTTGAGAATTTTGGAACCATTGTTATTTATTTCTGCCTTGAGAAATCACCTAGTTCCCTTGAATAAAAAGTGTTCTTTATGTTAAATACATTAAGTGTTGGTAATGATGTTTTGAAATAAATAGATAAAAGAATGTTTGTGTGAGGCCTTGCATACTAAACTAATTGAGTGGAACTTCTCTGGAAATTCTTGTGCTTTCCTGCTCATGTAACTGCCTATCTAGTTCTTTTGGGTGAAGTTTAATTACTGAGTTATCATGGGAAAAGATGTTATATTCTGTTTGCAACCTTAAGCTGGCATCTGACCATACAAGAAAAAATAAGAGTGTATGGAGGAGAGATGCAGTGGGAGAAGACAAATTGTTGAACTAATGTGAGGTCCACTTGTTTAACATGTATGCACAATAAGTGCCAACTATTTGGGGTTTTTTAACATGTACCTCTCCCCTCTAAACCAGCCTGTCAACCTATGGTTGACCACTGGGTGGCTTGTTGGAGATAAGTCCAAGCTTATGGTGATTAATAAGGATGTGGTAGAATTCTGCACAATGTACTTTGGGTCATGTAAATTTTCATCAAATGCAGAATCTGAACTTGTCTAATGAGACGGGTGATATATTATATCAAAAGTGGAAGGTTGAAGAAGGCAATATAGCACAAAATTATTAATCACCTGATGGTAAGTTTTAGGGCTTTCTTCTCTTGACTTCTGGACTGATACAAAAATAATGATCATACTCATGAATTAGATCGAAGGGTTAAAATGGAATATTTTGGAAAGAATAAGAAGGTTCCAGTTATAGCACACGTTCTTATGATAAATTGAAAGTGTAAAACATATTTACCATGAAAAACTTTGAACTGGTAATCTTTGTTTCTGGAAAATACCATCACTTTGTATCTATTTAAAGATTATCTTGAAAGACGAGGAATTGGGACAATATGCAAAGATGTAAGTTTGGTGCGAGAGATGTGGTAAATTGAGAGGGTTATAATTATTGTGGAATATTGGTAACTGCATATTGTCTCCAGAACTTGCATTTTTAGAATTTGAAAATTGACCTTGACCCATGGAACAAGGTACCCAAGTTATCACGCTTGAAATACTTTTGTTTCTTTATACAATTATTATCTTGTCTTTGCTGAAGCTGTCTATGATCTTGGTACAAGACTGACTGCTAGCTTAATGGACTAAGAATGGGCTTAAAGTCACTGTGGACTAGTTGATTAGGTATGTTTTGCAGATAATGATATTGGTAGCTGGGGCATATAGTTACACATTCATTGATACTGGTGGCTCATGTATACAATTACACATGCTTGAGAGTTGCAAACCTTTCTTGTGGTACAAATTTGCTAAGAATTGATCATATGTTAACGTCTCAGTGCCTTGCAATTAATGCCAGCTTTCTGTTGTGATCAGCAATCTATTTTGTGCTGGTAAATGTCTGCATGATTGGTGATTACAAAATTCATGGTTGCAAATTTCACTGAATATTGTGAAAGTCCTTTTTTCTTGTACCAAATATGGTTTCACTGGTAGATTTATTATGGCCTTACTTTTCTTTCTATGTGCACTAAAATTTCTATGAAAAATGATATGTTTCTACATGTAGTAATATTCCTACTTTGTAGTTTGTTTATCTCAGGGACAATCTTCTATCATCTGTGGAGGGTATTGAAGTTTTAAAGAGGTTGAAGGTATAATATCTTGGTTTATATTGCCAGAATTTGTCATTTTATTTGTTAAACTGGCAGGGAGTTACCTTTCATATGTTTGTCTTGACCCACACCATCTTAGTGTTATATTAATGAGCCGGTAAATTCCACCTTGTAGGTGCTTGATCTGAGTTTCAATGATTTCAAAGGGCTTGGTTTTGAGCCTCTTGGAAATTGCAAAGGCCTCCAGGTGTGTATATGGGCTTATATGGGTTTTTCTTTGAAAATAGTATGTATCTCGATATGAAAGCTCTTAGACTATACTCTGCAACTAAGAATGATGTATGCCTTATTACTTCAGCAACTTTATCTTGCTGGAAATCAAATAACATCTCTGGTTACCCTTCCTCAACTTCCAAATCTGGAGGTCTGTTGTTATCATCATAATCCTAAATTGGAGAATACGTTTTCTTTTTCAATATTGACTTTCTTGTCTCTGACAAACCTAAGGTGACCTTTCTTATTTCCAGTTTCTGTCTGTTGCTCAAAACAGATTAATATGTACTTTCTTGTCTCTCACAAACCTAAGGTGACCTTTCTTATCTCCAGTTTCTGTCTGTTGCTCAAAACAGATTAAAGTCACTTTCCATGTCTGGCCAACCTCGGCTGCAGGTCAGCTAGTTTCAACTTATACAACTAATGATTTTTTTTTTTTAACTCAGTCACTGTTCTTTGTTTTGATATTTGTTCAGGTATTAGCAGCTAGCAAAAATAAGATATCAACTTTGAAGGGGTTTCCGTATTTACCACTTCTTGAGGTCAGGCTTTTCCATTCATTTACCAAACTTAGTATTTCTTTGTTTTTCCTGCTCTATCAGAGTGGAAAAGAAAAAAAGAGAAAGGTCTTTAGCTTTTACTCTGGGTTTACAATGCACTATAGTTCTCTTTTTGGGCAAACTTTAAGCATTAGTATCTTATAGACGCTGGGTTTTATCATTTATTTTCACATACAAAATAGTTGTTCTGTTTCATCTAACTGAACATTTCGTTAATATAGTTGTGTTAATTCTATTGGTTGTTAAAATAAGTTGTGTGGTTTTCTCTAAACATCAAACGGGGTTTTAGGGAATTGATGTGTTATTTGTGAGAAGCTTAGTCATATTTAGCATATTTCTGAAAAAAACCTTAGGTAAATATGCAATGAAGTGAATGCATGTTAGTTTTTGGAATACTGATGGTTTGTATAGAAACAGAAACCCATTCGGCATTTGACATAGTTTTAACTGCATTTGGACATGTCTTATGCAAACTCAAAATTTCTTCACAAGCAAATGATTATCTTCTTTGAAAAATAATTTCCAAATGTGCTTAAAGGTGATGAATTTACTTTATTTCTTCTGGTACATGTGATACCTTTAGTTTCTCAAACATTTGAATGGGCTACTGCATCATGCTAAATGAATCTTATGCGTTGGTATTATCTCATGTGGTTTGTTTAAGATACCAAAATATTTGGTGCTACCTATTAATTTGTCTTTAGGTGCCAATCTTTTAGAACATCTTACATTTCCCTTTTCACATTCTGAAACAGTTCTTTGTGCCATTAGTAACAGCAACTTATGTGAAGTTCCCAAATGCTATATGCAGCATCTGCGTGTGGAGGAAAATCCTATATTAAAGATGCCTCACTTAGAAGCAGCTTTGGTATTGCTTATTGGTCCTACAATAAAGAAGTTTAATGACCGTGGTATCTTCCATGTTCTTTAATCTTTATATGGCATTTTTTTCTTGGTCTTTTCTGTAGCTTGTCAAATTAGTATCTGCTTCCATTTTGTTTTACATTGCTTCCTTTATGTTTGATCTTAACCAAAACCTATGACAATTTTGTTTAAACATGATGCAATTATGCATGGTTTATTTTATGATCGCCCGAAACTAATGGTTAGGCATGGGATATATTCTGGATTTCTAGAACTGTCCATATTAGCCTTCAGATGCTGTCTGGCATAAAAAGCTCAGGATTTTGGCTGTTGATTGCCTGTTTAACTTTTCAATTGTAAGAGCCTGATTGTTGATGCATGATCGATCAATATCATGTTTGTAAATTTGTTAAATCATTAGAAAGTAGAGATTATGGTTTGAGTGGATTAGCATTAATTGAAAATGAAAGTTACTTGTTTTGGTTGATCTATCTACTCTTACACTAATAGAACATTGCAGATGTTTCACCTCAAGAACTGGAAATTGCAAAGCTATACCCTGGTCATACAGCTTTGTGCATCAGAGATGGATGGGAATTTTGCCGGCCAGATCTTGCTGAAGGTCTGCCTTAAGAGTTCCGGATTTTTAAATGTAGTCACCTTCTTGACTTTTGCAACTTGTTATACTGCACTAGTTGTGCAAAAAAAATTTCATATAGCTTAGTTTCAATTCCTATTATATCGGCTATTGTTTTTATTTTTATTGTTGTGCTTTAACATGATTTTAAATTGCTATTGGTTGTTGTTTGCATTATCAGGTTTAGGTGGATTGTTTTGATTCTTCTTGTCTTTACTGGTGAATGGAAGCCTGTTGGCTAGAAATTTTAACCATCGTGTGGACACATAAGTTTATACTGGCCTGTCTTGGGACCGTGTCATTCGATGGCTTGCCACAGGATGAACTGGTTGACTTCAAAATTGTCAATCTGTTTCTTTGACTTTTTGCTGTATCCCAACTCTTCTTCTTGTGTCTCTTCCTTGCCCGCCTTCTCACTTGATCCAATATGTTGGTCTCGACATCCTTGGTTGTTTCTTTAAGCCTCTTGAAATTGGTTTCAGATACAGCTCTATGACTTTTGTCTGTGATTGGTCCTCTTCAGCTGGCGTGGTCGCCAATGGATTGAGGTTAGTTTCAAGCAGCAACCAACTTATGCTGGTTGTCGCATGGAATGACATATCTTCAAGTTCTCTGCTTCTCATTCCTGGATATTATGGACCAGATTTCTGATAAGTTTGTTTTTGTTGTAAGAGCATAAATAGTAAAGCACGAGTCCTAGAACCATAATCTTTTGTGAATTCATACCACAGTTGTAGTAGTTTGTCAGACAGAAATTTTGATGGTTTATCTGCTGAAAATTACAAGGTTAAGATTGATTAAATCCGTTGAAAGTCAGAAATCTTCATTCGAATAAAAGAAAAGCACTGTACTAGGATGCTTGTAGAATCTGCGACTTGACATAGTAATTCATGGAACTGCCATTATCTAGGCTATACATCTTATATGCAATGCAACATCTTGTTACAGTAAGAATATGTTAGGACTCTAACTAGGAGAGTCCTAATTGTGAGAGGCATTTATGTAAAACCTACCTAAGCCAACCCCTATTAAAGAGGGGCTAGGGTTAGGAGGTTATTTCTTAGAGAAGAATTAGAAGTTGTAAAGGAATAGGAGTCTTAAGTTGGAGTCCTATTAGGAGTTGACTAGAAGTAAGAGTCTTGAGTAGGAGTCCTATTAGGAGTTAGGGTTTAGAAGCCCTATAAATAGCCATGTATTCCTCCTCTTTTGATAGGCAATAGATGAATCTTTTCTGCAGCCTTTGAGCAGCAACTTGGAGGGAGGAACCCCTATAGAGTTCCAAGGAGGCCGATCCCCTAAAGAGATCAACCCCAAGTTTAGAATCTACTAGGGTTCAGTAAGAATATCCACTACTAATCCAACAGACCCATAAGAATGCATGGCCTCAGAGTATTGTTTGTGTTTATTTTCCTCTGCAACATATGCAATCCTTTATAATACTTCATATGATTAGTGTTTTCTTCGTAGTGTCAAGTGTCATCATTCATCTTTGTAAAGTTGTTAACTATTACAGCTTTATGTTTTGGACAGAGTCAACATTTTCATTCCTAGTTGAAAAATGGAAGGATTACATTCCTCATGGCTGCATGCTTAAACGAACCTCAGTTGATCAGCCATTTGAAGAAGATATCTGCTGCTGCCACTTTAACTTTGTAAACTTAAGCAGTGACTCTGAGCTTGTCCTTAAGTTCCAATGGCTTATAGGAGAAAGAATACTCTCTAGCTTTTTACCTATTGCAGATGCTGTAGGCGAGGTACAGTGGTACTTGCCTATGAGTTTTGTTGATGTTTTTCTTGAGTTCCAGTATGTTAATCGTTTGTCGCCTGCAAACAATAAGGTTTACTGGCCAAAACACGATGATGTTGGCAAATATCTGAAGGTCGAATGCACTCCAATTCTCAATGATGTTGAGTACCCTTCTGTTTTTGCTGTATCATCAGTTGTTGCCCCAGGTACATCTCTTGTGAAATGTCACATTAGTTAAACATTTCTATAGCTTCCCCTAAGTAGAAAGTTAGTATGCTAATTCACGTTTGTTCTCTACTTGTGTGTATAACACATTGAAGATATACATGGTTTTAAATATGAGGTGATTGACTGAACTTTTGAATTTTATTAATTTGTAGATACAATCTTTTGCCTTCTATACAACTGGATATATGGATTCCATACCTGATACATGGTTATATATGTTGCAAACAAAAAATTGGTATACAGGGAACGAAAGTTCTTTTCTGCAAAGTTTGCATTTTTGAAATCTTTATCATATCAAGATAATTATTAAGAGTAAACATGGACCCTTTTGTTGCATATAAAGAAACATGCAACCATCTGATGTTGCTACAATACCGAAAAAATTTGAGTGCCAGATAATGAGACTAAATGACAGTTATAATATCAGTTCCTATGAGAAAAAGTCATGAAGCCTTTGCTTGTTTGGCTGTGCTGCAGTTCTTTTAATAATTGCTGGAACAACAGTTGAGTCTGTTCCATGTTATGATTTGACCGAATTGTTTACAGCGAATTTTCCTACTTGTATTTGGATAAGGTGGGTGACAGATTTTCTGTTGCTTATGAGTGTATCTGTATGAAATGACAGCTACATAACAATTCCTGCAGGATTGGGAGTTGAAAGGCCTTCAACCTCTTGGTTGTGTCAAAGTTCTTTCTTAACAACTGGTGAAAGGACAATTAAATATGTTTCAATTTATAATCTGGCTTAACATGAAACATCCCCAGTTTAGTTCCATTATAATTTGGCTTAATAAGTTTCAATTTATAATTTGGCTAAATTTATAATTGAGCTAACAAACGAGATTTATGCAGGCTCACAGTGCAAAAGGGGAATATAACATGTGTGATCTGGTCATGGATGTTTATGGTCATTTTTGAATTAAAATATTAAAACTACTTGGTGTCATTCTGTGAAAGAAAGTTCGAAAAACATCTTTGGTTTATCATTCAGTACTCATGAGACCTGAGAATAAATTTTAGGTTTGGTCTATTATTTCAGTTAGAAGCCAATTTGCTGTTGAGATGAATACAGATGACGAGTCTTTTTCTTGCTGATGTTTGAATAGTTACAAGTCTCATTAGACACTTAGACCAAAAAAAAGTGTAAACCCATGCATCATCCTGAGGGTTTTTGGCTATTTGCCCTCCAGTGGAACAAAATTCTGCAAGAGTATACCATTGTTGGTTTGCTGGAGACTGAAAAGCATTTGAATGTATGAGTGGATGCAAGGAAAATGAGATTATTCTAAGCTCTGGTTTTCTGGGTAGTGGTTATAGACAATTATAAGTGGCTACCACTTGATGATATTAGGATAATTTACAAAAAGATCAATTTCTGAAGATGACAACTACAAAGTCCTGATTATATTTGAGTTTGCCAAAAAAATTTCTTTTTCAAAATTTAAGGTTGTAGGGACATCTTATTGAAGATCTTCAAATGCCACTTCCCGTAATTCCTTCAAGGTAATCTTTTTAGACTGTTTTGGGTGATATCATTCCTTCAAAGTGCTATTCCAAAAGTGCATGCAATTTATGGTATGGCTACTATTGATGCAGCTTAAATTTGCTTTTGCTTTATGATTTATGAAGTTCTTATGGAGTCAGTAATAGGAGACAATCTTCTTGTATCATGAATTTTTAGTTCCTGAAGGAAGCTATGTGTGAGATTAACATGTTAATTTTATTAATAATTTCATGGTTTTCTTTTGTTGTCACATGCTGTAGTCGTGATTCCTCTAATTGCAATTCCTTGGTTAGGAACCAGATATCCTAAGGTTTTAAATTTGACCGTGCATGGTGAGCTTGTGGAGGGAAATGTAATAAGAGGTTCTGCTGAGGTTGCATGGTGTGGTGGAACCCCAGGTAAATGTGTAGCAAGGTGCGTAGTCTACAGTACTATCGACAATTAGGTTGTTACAGTGCGTCAATCATCATTCTCATTTCTCATGTGTCCATGAATGCAACTTACACTGAAAAACTTATTCTCGAGCTTACCGAACAGCTGGTTGAGGCGAAGATGGAACAGCAGCCCTGTTGTAATAGTGGGAGCTGAAGATGAGGAGTACAAGTTAACTGTAGATGACATCGATTCGATTTTGGTTTTCATGTACACTCCAGTTACAGAAGCTGGTGTCAAGGGAGAACCACAATCTGCAATGACTGACTTTATAAAAGCAGGTATTGATTGCTATATGTGTTCCTGAGTTTTTTTTTTCTTTTGCCTTCTGTTCTGTTTGTGAATTGTGATTATATATTAGTGGACTGATAGCATAGAGTGCAATATTGTCATATTTTGTTATTTGTCATTATACACCATTGAGTTGTTGGAGTTATAGTTTTTTATATATTTGTTTTGCTTATGGCCGGGAAAATATGCTACTTGCTAGTAGCAGTTGATAGCATGTTGTCCTAAGTTATGTGTACCAGCATATATTTTTTCACATTTGCATAACCTGCAATTGCAGTGGTTGTCTGCTTGTATGCTTGCTAGGTTCCTGTTACAAGGGATAGTTTATCGATGTATGAAAGAACCTATAATTATGGTTAACAATTAATATACCTTTTCAGTATTATATTGCCTTTTTGTTTTCTTATGGTTTTCTTGATTTATAGAAAAATCTTCAATTTATGATAAACATATCATCGCAGTATTGTATGTTATAATTATTATTAGTTTAGTACACACTTGATTGTCTGAAATGATGTTTGTCGTGGATTTAAATGATTCAACTATTAAAATTCTATTTCTGCAGTGCTGACTATGTGTAACCGCTTCTCATTTGTTTTCAGCTGCCCCATCGGTCAATAATGTGTGGGTTCTAGGAGATGCCGTTGAAGGAAATACATTAAAAGGTGTTGGAGAATATTTCGGAGGAAAAGAAGGGCCTAGCAAGTTCAAGTGGTTAAGAGAGAGTAAAGATTCAAGGTATTTTTTTGCTTTTTTTTAACCCTTAAATGTGCATATTTTTCTTTCTTGAAGAAGGATTAATCAATTACTTTTTATTTTGACATTTGTAACCAAGGTATTACCTTGTTTTGGATAATTTGTGTTCTTAACATATATTCTGGAAGCCAAGAATAATGGAATATTTGAGCTGATCGATTTTCTTCCTACTTAAATCATTCACTGATTTTGCTTTGAGTAAATAAAGAGATTCTTATATAAGTCAATTATGCTGAAGAATAGTGAAACTTAATGCCTCATTCAAAGAAACCACCCACACAAAAAAGATGGGTAATCACATCACCCATCTGTTATGGACCACCACTGGTACTGTTGAAAATGTGTTGTACAGTTGCACTAACTGTGATTAGAAAAATATGTTGATATGGCCATTTAATACATACTTTAGCAGCACTACATGTATCTCTATAGCTGTGTTTGCTCATTGTTAACCTTATATTTGTTAGAATTTAGTACTTTTGTGTCATGTCCTGCTAAATCTATAGTTAACTACACCTTTTCTCATGCATGCAATATATCAGTCCTCTGACCTGTGGAAAAGCTGTGTTGTTTTCTAACCCATGCAAAATACTAATTAAGCTTGTAAGTTGTAGTGTGCCATTAAATAATACACATTTCACTAATAGTTTCAGTTGAACAGTTCTGCAATCCTAGTTAGCGTCAACAAATGAACTATCAAGCTTGAACTACTTCTTTGAAGCTTCATTTTTAGCCAGCAATTTTATATTCTGTTTGGTTTGAATTGGACAGCATTTCTGAACTAGCATCTTCTGGTACCAATGAGTATTCCTTGACCAAAAAGGATATTGGGAGATGCTTAGTCTTTGTATATATTCCTGTTAACTTTCAAGGTATGTTAATGTATTATTCTCCTGCAACATGATTATTTTAGTTAATGAAACTATATTAAATTTTTTAGGTTTATTTTCTGTCATTTTCCAGGCCAGGAGGGACAATCATCATCTGCCACTTCAGAAATTGTAAAGCAAGGTATGGTAAAAACCAAGGAATGCAATCTTGTACCAGACCATCATGCCGTTCCTAGGCCAGACCAGTACTTACTACCGAATACCGATACTGGCAAACCGACACTCAGTACGTCGGTATGTACAGACACTCTGTTGGAGGAGGGAGAGGATGGGAGGAAAAAGGAAGAGGAAGAAGATGGAAGAAGAGGAAGAAGAGAAAAAAGAGGAGGCATTGGAGGAAGAAGAAGGAAAAAGGAGGAGGCAGCATACTGGCAAAGAGATGGGTGGTGTGTGGTGGGTTGGCGGGTGGATAGGTGGCATGTGGAGGAGGATTGACAGCACCTGGTTCGCGGAGGAGGAGAAGAGGGCTAGTGACTTCCTTCACGAGCCCTAATGTTTTTTTTAGATGCACCAGACCGGACCTTCCGAAATGGGGGCAGTCTTCATATTGTTTCATGCTTGGACTGATAAATACTGGTTGTACGGATCGGTTTGGATGAAATTGCAAACCATGATCAAAACATTATATTTGTTAAATGTACTGATAAACTTGTTAGCTTCTTCATATCAGTTTCTCACCTCACATTGTATCACTTTCTCCTGCAGCCCCTCCAAGGGTTACCAATTTGAAGATTGTTGGAGATATTAGAGAAGGAAGCAAGGTGACTGTTAGTGCTGTTGTTAATGGGGGAACTGAGGGATCTAGTAGAGTTCAATGGTTCAGAACAACTTCCCAGAAATTGGAAGGTGAAAATTGTCTTGAAGCAGTTAGTGCCTCCAAAATTTCAAAAGTGAGATATCTTAAAGTATATTTTCAATGAGGCTAAGTTGTTTACTTTATCAAAGTTTATGATCTGCTTAGTCATATAAACTATCACTTATGCTGATCTTTTTATAGGCATTTCGTATTCCACTTGGTGCTGTTGGGCACTACATTGTTGTGAAATTCACTCCTATGCCCCCTGATGGTGAAGCTGGTGAACCAACATATGCTATATCGGGAAAAGTAGTTGAGGGTAAGTTATGTTGGTCTCTCTGATTGCTTGATTCTCTTGAACACTTGATTTGTCACAAGCAAAGGACCATTTTGCTTACCGAGGCCATGAAGATCAGAATTTTCTCAGTATGTCCATATCTAATCTATCTTTAAATATGAAGAAATTACTGTGATGATTGCAATTTCACAACCATGGCACTGTATGCCCTATCATTAATTATAGTTTAAAAAATAGAATAGTTTAGGCCACTAAAGACTTGGTTTTCTCCATCTTCAACTTACCCAGGAATGCTGTGAAGGTCAGACTATTCTAGTAATAGTAAATCCAAATTTAGTGTCTTTTTAAAGATATGAAAAAAATTACTGAGTGATGACTGCAATCTCACAAGCATGATGCTGATGCCCTGGATGTCTTGTCTTCAATTTAGTTAAAAAAGTAAAATTAGTTAATGCCACTAAAAGACATGGTTTTTCTTCATCACCTATTATGATACCTAAAAATGACATTATTGTTTCGTTATATTTTACCTTAAAGAGAAACTTCTGACTTGGAGTTCTATTTGAAGACTTTTTGTTTAGCATTTGTTGGTACTGCTGGCATTTGTTTCAGACCCTATCCTGGGTCAAACTCCTCCATTTGTTTATTGTCTTTAGACTTCTACAATTTCACACAATATCAAAATTTTATAAAAAAGTTTGAAGCATGAAGGTTTTGATATAAATACCACAATTGTAACCTATTAAAATTTATTTTAGAGGAATATGCACTGGATCCTGTGGCTCACATTGGAGTGCAGTTATATTAGTTAAGTAATTTCTTTAAGGTTTTTGAAATTTTGGTGTGGCATTAGGGTAAAGTTGAAGATGCGAGATGCAACAAAGAATTTGGGAGCAAATAAGGGTCACTGGAAGTACGTTGGGGTAAGGGATTCTTCTAGATCATTTGTATGCTTATGGTGAGATGGAAACTAGATTCATCAATGAAATAATTGATGAGGCTGGAAAGGTGGTGGCAACATGCATTGAGATGTCAACAACGCAGGGAGAGAGAGAGAGAGAGAGAGAGAGAGAGAGAGCAAGTAGGGATTGATAATGAGGATTGGGGTGTGTGCTAGATTTGTAAGGGAAGGGTTTTTGCTAGCAGTTGCTAAGAAGATCAATGTATAAGAAAGACATTGGTGCCAAATGAGTGGCCAAGTGCCATTGACCATTTAGACTCTGGGTGGGCATCTATATAGCTGCTTGATTGAGGTCATCTAATCAATAGCAGCAGATGGCAGATGCAAGCAATAACTAGTTCTTTTGCAGCCACTGCAACTACTGGACTTGCACTACAAGAGCAGTCATCTTTGTCATCTCTAGCTGAGGCAACAACAAAAGCTGTTGGCATTGTAGGAACCTTACGGCTTACGGAATAAAAAAAGTTCAAGAAGACTATCCTTTACCTTACTGATAGTTCAAGTTCACCACCATTTGTTCTTGGCCATCTGATTGCCATCAATAGGTATTGGGATGCCTGGGAATCTTATAGATTATATGAAAATAAGTTAACAAGTACACAGCCCATTAAAATAATTGCCACTGTGCGATCCACTTACATTACATAAGTGACTACCGAGCCAGGTCGATTAGTTGCAATCGAAGATATTAAGCATTTGTTTAGTATCCAGCCACCTAAAGCAATAATTGTTGAAGAAACTCAATGCCCTGTGTTCCAAGTGTCTTGGCGGGTGCTCGAATCATTTTCTAAAACAATGAAGATGATACTCACGTATAGTGGATTTGGAACCAGATGTTTGAGGAAAACCATATCGTACGAATAAGGATTCTGGCTAGTGAACATATGGCTCATTGGTATTACTATTCAAAATATAATTAATTTACCTGAGACATGAAAACCTGACGTTGACTGTTAATTGAGCATTGAGGTGGACAAGTACCATTAACAAGAATTTAAACTTAATTCATCTTTTCTTATCCCTCAATTGGTGTGTAGGTTCAGTATCGAATTTCAACTGCTTTGCTTTTAAAATAAATGTGTCAATGTCTCAGTCCATTGAATCTAGTTTTATCTGCTGTAGCATGGAGCTGAAAATTTCATATCTGAGTCCAGAAATGTTAGTTGCTATCTTTGCAGTTTGAAACTTTGAATTGTAATGTTTGTGCTATTTATATTATTATATCTCCTACAATCTTCTTCTGTGATTCATTGTTATTTTCAGTACATAATTGACCTTACATTTCTTTTGCAGCTCTTCCACCAAGCCTAAATTTTCTGTCTGTAACTGGTGTTTTCTCTGAGGGTGAGATGTTGACAACATCATATAGTTATATTGGGGGCCATGAGGGTAAAAGTATCTTCAATTGGTATCTCCATGAAGTATGTCTTCTTCTGTTTCTTGTTAAAATTTCATGTTGTAATGGCTATGACCAATAATCTGATTCAGATCAGTTTTATTTAGCCTTTGTTAAATTGCCTGGGTGTCACTTTCTATTTTAGCAAAAAGTTTTTGTGACTTTTGGATGTTGCAGAATGAAACCAGTAAAGGCGTGTTAATACCAGAGGCATCAGGATTGCTTCAGTATCGGATTACAAAAGATGCTATTGGCAAATATGTTTCTATTAAATTCACTCCTGTAAGAGATGATGGAATCATTGGTGAGCCAAGAACTTTCGTAGGACAAGAACAAGTTCGTCCAGGTGTATATATTTCCTTTGATTTTATGAATTTTAATTGTGACGTGACATACCTAAGCATTTTTGTAGACATAATCCTTATGGATGTTCTTTTGTATATTGACTATTGAGTATAATCTAAAAAGTATGGTAGAAGTAAATAGTTCATCTTATCCAAGCCAAATAAATAAATATACCGATATCTCATTTGAACTAGCAAAACCTTAGTCATAGCAAATGTGTGGTTGGGCATTTAGTTGCAGAATAAAGAAAAAAAGGATAAGTGCTGATTATAATTTTTTTTTTCTAGTTGCTTTGTATCTTGAAAAAATATTTAGCAGTTGTAGACATTCTTCTAAAAAATTATGTACCCGTCTGAAAGTTGTATTTTTTTCCTTGCGTGCGACAAACAGATCTATTTGTAAACCAAAGAATTATAGAAAACAATGCCCCTTGCACTAACTGTTTAACCAACAGGAAGTCCAAGAATGCTTTCGCTACGGATAATTGGCAAGGCTGTTGAAGGAAACACATTGTGTGCTGACAAAAGATATTGGGGTGGAGAAGAAGGTGATTCTGTCTTCCGTTGGTTCCTGGTCAGTGGGGGTTGCCAGTTTTTGTCTGTTCTTTCTAATTTTTGCAAAATGCCAATAGCTATTTCTGACTTCTGGTTGTCCAGTTCATTTAAACATTAAGCTCTTTCATGTTAATTAAGTTTTATGATCCATTTTTCAGACAAGTCCTGATGGTATTCAGCATGAAAACAAAAGTGCTACAACTACATCATATACCCTAAGAGTCAATGATATTGGCTTTCTAGTGTCTGTTTCATGTGAACCGGTTCGAAGTGACTGTGCTCATGGTCCTACAGTTCTTTCAGAATGTATTGGTCCCATTGTTCCTGGTATGTCTCTTCTTGCAATATCAAGCATGTATTGTTTCTTGAGATACAAATTTCTACATGCCCTGATTTTACATTGTAATATTACTCTTTAGACCTTGAGACTTGGAAGAATCAAACATTCTAGCTAAGTTTGCCATTTGCTTCATGCTTTTAATAGATATTCTAGTAAGGACTTATTCCACCAAATTTCTTTTGTAGGATCACCATCTTGTCGATCACTTGAATTTCTTGGAGCAATTATTGAAGGAAGCAGCTTGAGCTTTATCGCTGAATATAATGGAGGGTGAGACCACTTTAATGATGGTCAACTTTCAATGAATGTTTTTGTCAGTCTGATGACTAGTTGCCTATTTACTTCAGTAAAAGAGGGACCTGCATACATGAATGGTTTAGGGTGAAGGATAATGGTGCAAAGGATAGAATTAGTGCTAATGGTGCGCTCATAAAAGTTCTAAGCAATTTTCATCTTTTAAAATGTCACAAGACTTGATATGGGATAATCATGAAACAACTTCTTCTCCAGATTACCTTGATTTGAGTATCGATGATGTTGGTGCATGCATTGAGCTTGTCTATACACCTGTAAGGAAGGATGGAGCAAGAGGATCTCCAAAGAGCATTATTTCAGATATCATAGTTCCTGGTAATTGCCTATTTGCACTGAAATTAATTAATTCAATCATGTCCATCTACATTGCTAATTAAATTATCAAACATCCTGTTCTCGATACTGTGCTTGCACCAATTTGGCATGCTGTGGAGTCTCTGCTGCAGACATGCTATATATGTAACTGTGGCATTGTCATCCACTTGACACCTTGCCAGCATGAATTTGTCCTAAAGCATGTCTGTGCTGCACATTATGCATATACAGAACCAGTCGCGTACAAGTGTATGTGTGGCCAGCATAGGTGCATGGTGAAAATACTTTAGTATTGGAAATCAATGGATTAATTTTATAACCGTATAAATATGGATCAGACACAAATCAAATATTTGTTAAAAACTTAAGTTCATTAGCTTGGACATTGTTAAAATTTAATAGTAGCAGTAAATAGATCCTCTGTTGGATAAATTAAACTAATTTCTCATAGTACTGAATATTCATTAATTCTTTGGTGATCCTATGCACTATGCATTGCACCAAGATTCGTCGTGCCACGGCATACTACTCGGTACGAGCGATATATACCGGTTTGACAAGTGATCAGTCTGGGCGGTACATATCGGTTTTTTGGTATGTCCCATCGTATCATGTGTCAATACGTTGGTACGTACTATATCGATGGCCGATTGATATACCAGTATAGACTGGTAAGACGAACCATGTATTGCACAGTTTTTCTAACTACTGTAATGAGCATATGCCCCCCTTTTCAAGACTTTGTCTGGCCTTTTAATCTTCTCCAATATTTTGGAAACAAAAGGAAGTTGAAAAGGGAAGTTAAATGGGAGATAAAGAAAGTATATGGCATTAATAAGTGAGATTATAAATCTCATAGCTCATGGATTACAGATTTTTGTTTCCAAACTTTTGGAAGCAAAATATTTTTGCTCTGAAAAATTTTAGAGAGAATGGAATTACTGCACTGCATCACAACATCAAAATAACTATCATTTTGATTTGTATAGAATATAAAAATAAATGAGCGAGCTTTCTTTATTGTTATTTGTATAAAATATAAAAATAACTATTATATGATTGAGTCACTCAGTGTCACTTTTTGTCCATTACACAGCGGATCCAAAGGGCATTGAGCTTGTCCTACCAAGCTGCTGTGAGGATCAAGAAATTTTTCCCCTGAAGTCATACTATGGTGGGAAAGAGGGAACTGGGAAATATGTTTGGTACAGAACCAAAGAGAAGATAGATGTGTCAGAACTTGTAAATAAAGCTGCTTCATCTGATGATATTCTTCTTGTTGGAGAAACATTGTGAGTTGTTTGTTTTAGGTGATGTTTGTACTGTTTGGTTTCTTATGTGGGGTCTTTTATAGCAAAGATTACCTTTAATTGGATATTGAAATCTCCAAGCAGAACATACACACCCTCATTTGAAGACGTTGGTTGCTATTTGGCCCTATACTGGGTGCCTACACGGACAGATGGGAAACTGGGCAAGCCATTAGTCGCTTTTAGTAGTCATGTGGTCATGGCAGGTTGTCTTGATTTGCATGCATCTTGATAGTTTGGACTATTATTCTCTTTTTTGGCATCTTTTTTTTCCTTATTTTTTGGATATAATTGAAATATGCAGCTCTTCCTTCTGTTTCGGAAGTATGTATAAAAGAGCTCAGTTCAGGTGTATATGCTGGAGAAGGAAAATATTACGGTGGGTATGAGGGATCAAGCCTGTATAGTTGGTACAGAGAAACTAAAGAAGGAACTATAGCTCTTATTACTGAAGCCAATTCCACCATTTATGAGGTTAAAGATTCAGATTACAACTGCCGTCTATTATTTGGGTAAGTTCTTGCACGTTAATATATATTTGTTATTCTTTATTATTAATTTTATTACAACATTATTGACTGCTGTCACTAATTATAATATCAGTGCCAATTGTTATAGATAATGATTTAACTTGGTATATAATATCAAGGTTTGCGATTTCGAATCGTACCGCCCGTACCGGACAATACGTACCGATTTGCCTGTGACGGGCGGTCCACTCGATATAACCTCGTATCAGACTGTTACCACCCGAAATAGGTTGATTATCACCTGCTACCGGGCAGTATCAGCCTGGTTGCGACGAGGCTGAGGGAGAAGCGTCGAAGAAGGAAGAAGAAGGAGAGGGCGTTCGAAGAAGAGGGAGAATCAGGAGAACCTTGGCATGAACTTGTTTCCACGCCCTTTCTCGATCCCGATCCTGATCCGACGCCACCCTCCCTCAACGATCCCGATCCAAGAGGTAACGATAAGGAGAGTCGTAAAGAGGAGGATCTGGAGGCGCGGGGATCAGGGGAGGCAGCGGCTAGAGCAGCGAAAGAGGCGATCTCCTTCATCGCCTTATCTGCGACTCTGTGGCCTTCTTCGTTGTCGAAGGCCAGAAACGTCTGCGGCCTTCGCTGCATTCTTCGCTGAAGGCTAGAGACGTTTGCGACCTTCGACGTCTTCGTGCCTTCTTCGCCGAATGTCGTAGACGAGGCGACGTCGCCGAGGTTGCGTACGCCTTTTCTTAATATTTTTAATATTGTTTTTATATTTTTATATATTGATTTTTATTTTTTTAAATATATATATATACCGCTCGGTATGCCATATCGTATTGTACCGTGCAAATCTTAGTACACCGGTATGGTACGAAATTTCAAACCTTGTATAGTATCTTTGATATTATTTATGTGGGAGTATCACTTTCTAGTTAAAGAATCTTGACTTTAGAACTTGTGGTGTGAAACAAAAACTATGCATTTGTATTTGGTGCTACTCAGATCAGTGTGACAACCTGCCTAGTTTTTGAGTCACTATTTACTAAATTCAGGACTCTTGGCCACAGGATGTGCCATAAATGGCACAAAATGATATGTGTCAACTGTCGTAGCACCTTCAAACACGCTTTTCACTTGTATTATCTTGTGCAAGTGTGTGTTCCCATTGGCAAAGCATATGTCAGTAAGACATGTGGTTCAGGAAGCTACCATGAGGGCCCATTCAATTTCCTTCAGTAAATTCCTTTGTTTTGTGTTCATTAGTGTGATATATAAATTGTTTATAACTGACATTTCATCTGCCTGTTCTCGAGCAAAATGAAACTATTGACAATATTAAGATTTAAGACATCAAAAATAAAACAATGGTTGGATGATACATGAAATGAAACAATGCAAAAATCATCCAATGATGCTTTACATCTATAAACGTGCATGGTCTGATGGAGGAAAATTTGTATATTCTAATATGAGGTGTCAGATGCAGCATCTATAGCAGCCTACTTTACCATATAGTTCATGCAACAGATTGAAAAGCATGTAATGATAAGGGATCTATGAAAAAAGAAGATTTAACATTTCTGGCATATCCCTGGTTAGTGGTGACTGATTCCTTTTTTAATTTATTCTGGTAATCAGTTATGATGGAGGTACTCTGGGTCCAACTATTATCTGAGTTTCACTGGAGCTGAGAATGGTTGATCTGAAAATCTAACATCAAAGAAAGTTATACTTTATGTTTATGTTGCTTATGACTTTAATGTGGTTGGTGCCATCGATTTGTTTGTACTTTGTAGAAAATATATTAGTATTTCTTCTCTTCACTAATTTACTTTATTTGGTTATTGTTTCTTCACTAATCTGAGTTTCACTGGAGCTGAGAATGGTTGATCTGAAAATCTAACATCAAAGAAAGTTATACTTTATGTTTATGTTGCTTATGACTTTAATGTGGTTGGTGCCATCGATTTGTTTGTACTTTGTAGAAAATATATTAGTATTTCTTCTCTTCACTAATTTACTTTATTTGGTTATTGTTTCTTGCCAGTTACTTGAATAGATTTTTAATGATTTAATTTGTCATTTTATATGTATTTTCATTTGTTTATTTTTACTTAGATAGCTGTGTATGCTTCAGATTCTCTCCTTTTATATTTTAGTTTAATCTTTGAATTTGTACAAAAAAAATGACCTTCAAATGTTACTTGGCAGCTATATTCCTGTTCGTTTTGATGCAGTTGTAGGAGAACTCAAGTTATCAGAACCAATTGATGTAATTCTCCCAGGTATATTTATGTTTTGTCAAATCCACTGTCTTTGGAGTAACTACAGTTGTCTGATTTTCAGATGCTTATTACTAGAGCTTGTCTGATTTGTATTCGCTGTTAAAGAAATGAACTACAGAAGAAGTGAAACCTACAAATTCTCTAATTAGTCTTGCTCTTAGCATATACATTTGTTTTCTCTTCTCTGATAGTGGTAATCATTGCTATGAAATTGTGCAATGGACAAGGTGTCTTTTAATCTAAGACTGTTGTTTACTCTGCAAGTCACAAATACCATCTGCCAGTGCTGTTGAAGTTCATTATTCCCAAAATAGTAAATCTGGTCATGCTCTTCCTTCCCTGGTATGGACCGTTGCATGATAGAAAGGAACTCTTACTATTTCCTCTCTGAGCTTGAGATAACATTTATGCCCTCAGTTGCTAACTTCAACTTTCGCCAGTAGTTGAAACAAAGGGATTTAAATTTGCTAGCATAAAGCATTTTGGTACTGTCCTGGCAAGAGACATTAGAGGGCCTATACTATTCTGCATGAGCCTGTAGCTAGTAAAGGTTCAACTGGGACACCCTTGGCATAGCCTGAAGCCATGTCCTGGTGCCGTACTGTCTAGTGAAAATTGGCATGGTTGGAAATGCAATCTTTAACGGAACAGCACATTCATTTGGATATGGTACCCCTTATATGGGGAGTCAATGCGAGTCTTATATCTTTTACCAGCCCAGTGGTGTGTGTTAATTAGTGCCACATAAGGGTTAAGGCTGAAGAAGGCCTATTTCTCGTCGACAACACAGGAAAGTCGAACCGATGATTCCTACTCTCTCCTTACCCTTATGAAAAATAGGTAGACCTCTTCCTCAATTCTCAACTTTTAGATGGAGAACCTAACAAATATCTAATTTTCAGCTTTAGATGCTGCACATACTTTTAAGTTGTTAAATTGCACTTGTCAAATGAAAGATTGAAGTACATGTTTTTGTGGTTCAGAAACATTAATATCAAGCATTGCTGAATAGTATTAGTTGTTTCTTGCACATTTCATTAGAATAATACTAGGCTACCCCTTGAATGGGAGAGCCCCAAATAATAGGCACTTGCAATTATATGGTTCATATCTTTACATAAAAGACTCTTTGTGAGGGTCTGTTTGGTGTTAGTATCTAGTTTGCAGCTTATTTATTCTAGAAAGTCTAAACTATTGTCATTGTTATATTGAAACTTTTGTGTATGTTTCGGCACAGACATTATTGCACATACATAACATTTTATTGTTTTTTCGTTCGCATTCTTTAAACTATGCCCTTATTATGTTCATCTTCAACTCATAGTAAATATTTTGTTGCTTTCCTCCAGAGATTCCAAAAATTGATATGCTTTCTTTTAAAGGAAAGGAAGTTGAAGGAGAAATGATTACAGCTGTTGAACTAATTCCTAAAAGTGATATTCAGCAGCATGTCTGGAACAAGTACAAGAAAGAGATTAAGTACCAATGGTAATATTCAGGTTAAGTTTCTTTTACCAAAATTTCCACATCTATTGTTTAATGATAATCTTGGAGAACAGGTTTTATTCATTAGGAGATGGAGAGCATCCATCCTTTGAACCATTGCCATCTCAGCTTTCTTGTTCATATAAAGTGTGGTTTGAGGATATAGGCCGAAGTTTGAAATGTGAATGCACCGTCACAGATGTGTTCGGAAGAACAAGTAATACTGTGTCAGCACAAACTTCTGCTGTATTGCCAGGTCTTCTTCATCACCTTGCCACTTAGTTTTAGTTGGAACTGGGCCCAAAATATTGAACTCATAACAACAGTAAGCTTGTTGCCTTTTTTGCTTGCAAGATATGAGTAACTGCTGGTTTTTTATGCCAACTGCTTTTCATCATGATGCCATTCTCCTAAGTTCTCTAGAAATACTTTATCAAGTGGCAAATAATTATTCAACCTTTTCTGAGTAACAATATTTGTTTGCTTATAGAAAACACATATTTGTCCTGAAGAACATCATAATGCTGGTGTGGAGCACTTGTTTTATTGAAATTCTTTTACGTGTACATTTTTACCATCCAGAACTTAATTGCTGAAACAAAGTCTCAACTAAGCTAATTCTCCAGTTCTTTAGTCAGATTCAGAATCTCCCGATAAGATGCGCTACATTTTAAATCACTTGTCTGCAAAATGACAACTTGTGCTGCTTTTAGGAATTCCTAAAATTGATAAACTGGAGATTGAAGGAAGGGGCTACCACACAAATTTGTTTGCTGTTCGAGGTATCTATAGTGGTGGTAAAGAAGGCAAGAGCAGAATCCAGTGGCTTAGATCAATGGTTGGAAGCCCTGATTTAATCTCAATACCTGGTATAACAGACTTGCTACTCAAATAACTTCAGTTTCCATTTGTATAAAATGGAAGCTAGTTAACTGTGCCATCTACTTTTAGCTCTTGCCGCTTTAGTTTTTATTTTATATTATGCACTAAATTTTCTTATTAATCTTGCTGCATTTATATTCTTGTTATCAGATGAAAATATTTTTTGCATAACATGGAGTTCAGCTACATTTGGATGGACAGTGGAATTTAAACTCATCAAATTTGCCTGCTATGTCCATCCTTATTTTAGAATATTGTACATAACCAGTGTCATTGCATGATTTAAGCAACAAGTCTTCTCTCATATAGAAGAGTGGCCTAGTGGGCAGTTCATGTACTTTTAATATATTATATACCCTCGATCTGACTTCAATTATGTATATTTTGGAAGGTTGTGGGTTGATCACCTGATGTTTTCCTGCAGATGCATTTTGGTTTCTTTGTGTGTGTGCACACATGCACGTGAGGTCTGAGAAAGAAACTCAGAAGCAGACAAAATTCTTCTTTAGTACTTATTTTCTTGGGTCAAACATCTTAAATGTGGCTCTAGCTTTTTTTGTTTTTTGCCTCTTCCAATAAATGAGTTTATCCTCCTTCTTCCTCTCGCACTTACTCCTCACCTCTGGTTATTGTCATTTGTTTTCATTTATCTCCAGAAATAAGCTGAGTAAGCTCTCCTCTCCTCACTCTTGTCATCATGTGGGGTTTCTGTTTCTATTTTCTTTGCTACTCTTTCTTATTTTTCCTATTCTCTGATTTATCAGAGAGAGGGTCAATGTGACAGGATCTGTCCCGTTCATAGTAGTCTTCTCTGTGTGTTTTTTCTGTAAATTTTTTTTTTGCTTTCTATTCAACCTGCACATACTTGGCATGCCAGCATGGCACAATATGAACTGTTCAACAGCTGGCTGGCAAACCCATGCTTCTGGAACTCAAATTTTTGTATATCGAAAATCTGGAACATAAATGCCTAGTTGGTTTACTTCATGAATCCTTACATGCCATTGGTAGATAGAATGAAGTAACTTATTAAAGGGAAACTTTTAGACAAGAAAATTGGACTGCTACGTGTCAGAACATGAATGTAGTCAGCTGGTTCCAACTGCCAGTAAATATTTCTTTTTTTGTCATTACAGGCGAGACTAGTAGGATGTACGAAGCTAATGTCGATGATGTAGGATACAGATTGATAGCAGTTTATACGCCAATAAGAGAAGATGGAATGGAGGGACAAGCTGTATCTGCATCAATGGACCCAATTTCAGTTGGTATACCCCTTGCCTTAGATACTTGAACATGAATGTGTTTTATTTCATTGCTCATCAGTATGATGATTTAGAGACTTCAACTATGGCTGCCTGAATATGCAAATGCTATAATGGCAAAACGCAAGCATTTCATCTAGTCCATTTGTTTGGTTGCCTAGCATTGGTTGCTGTTACTTAAGTTTTCCAGGCTGCATTTCGATGTGGCTAAATTCCTTTCATGTGGAAATGTGGGCTACTTGCAGCTTGAGAGCCACTACTTCTGAAATTGCTTATGACCACTTTGACCCCTCTCATCGTCCTTCCTGAACACCAGTATCTTTTTTTCTCTCACCATTCTGTGGCCACTGCCCTTCTCCACCACCTAGCTTGAAGATGATCATATCTTCTGTGATCTATCCTGATCATCATATTCCTTGAGATCATTTGTTCCCAGGACTCAATTGCAGATGCAAATGACCATATTTAGCTTTGCAAACTGTAATCATAAATGTAGGCAATTAAACTACTTAATTACATTAGCAAATATGCAAATGCTATATTAACTGTTGAATTCTATTTATAAATAATGTTTTTCTACTAGTTTATGTTTTACCTTCCTCATGTACCTCCCTTGAGAGATGAGTCCCATGTGGATCCCGGCTCTCTGTCAAAACACATGGTAGGTACATGTTCTGGAAAACATGCTATTCTTTTGAGAGCACGGAATTGCCAAAGGATTTCATGGTTGGTTACCCTAGACCTATCAAATCAATAATAATTTATTTAATTCATTCTGTTTATTGCCTCAATATTCAAAATATGCAAGAGAAGTTTTAGTTTTCTTCTGTGTGAATGCTGACAAATGCTTGATGTGGGCAATCAAGTGAATTGACTTTTTAAATAAGTTTGATCTATCAGTAGCTATAATTTCTCCTACCGTTTGCTCTTTTTATTATATTTAATGGCCTCTTTTGTCCATTTTCAGAGCCTGATATTTATAAGGAAGTGAAGCAGAAGTTGGAACTTGGATCTGTGAAATTTGAGGTACTGCTATGTTGCTGCTTAATTTTTTTTTTTCGGTCAAGGTCATTAAACCTGGTTCTAAGACTTCTTTTCCAAACACTGAAATCCGTGGAACTTATACCCCGCCTTTTCATGTAAGCTATCTTGTTACCTCATAGAAGTGCAGATTGATATTGTTGACATTGAGAAGCATGATAAGGTTTATTGATGAAGACTTGTAAGACTGTTAGAACATTAGGATATTGTTAAAATTTTATGATATGTTGTTTCAGTAGCTTCTAGTTGCGTAGCAGAAAGTGGCAGGGTGGGCTCGGTGTGCTTATATGAGTGTTGACATCTCATTGTACATTTGCAGGTTGAACTGTATCGGAATGACCAACACCGATTCAAGATTGTAGTTGACACTTGACAATGAGAATGAAATGGACTTGATGGTGCAAACTCGACATATGCGGGATGTCATTGTTCTTGTAATAAGAGGTTTTGCCCAGCGGTTCAACAGCACTTCTCTTAATTCACTTCTCAAGACAGAGACATGATGCATTTGGTATTAGAAGACAGGGACACAAGAATGTGGAGGTGCCCTTCAGTATATCTTTTTGCAATGCACCATGAGGAGATTTTTTCTTTTTTTGCCTATACTTGCTGGACGCCAGCCTTGGACGGGTTCTCAATGTGATTGCCGGTGCATGTTGTCCTGATCTTTGGTAGGGATGTAAAATGTCCAACCCCGAGGAAGCTGGACAAGCACTTTTTATCAATCATTCACCCATCGGCCTCATACTTTCGCTGGATTGCACTTGTTTGCTGTGAATTATGATGTGCCTTTGATGATATTTGTGCGTTTGATATGTCTGCTACGATAAGAGACTGTTGTGAGGAATTTTTTGAGAGGTTCCTTCGAGGTATCCATACTACGCCTTTGAAGTACAATTCGTGTTTCATCCTATCTTGTACTGTTGTTTCTTATTATTCAAGTTGGTGCAGTAGTGTATTTAATACTTGTACTATTAAAAGTTGACACAAATGTCATCAAAAGTTAATATGTGAAAGTTATCATTTCTTTTAACTTTTAGAGGACCGTAGCTCATGTTTTTTGGATTATTAATTAGGAACAGAATATTGAGATTGAATCAGTATTTTGTTATTATCTATTTCCAGACATTGTTATGGCCTAACTTGTTTCTTTTTGTTTACACCGAGTGAGGCAGTTTAGCTTTTAACGCATCGAACGATATTAGTTGTCGGTAATAAAACTAATGCCTTTAAAAAGCTAATAATGTGAACCTTCTGTACGAATAAACAGGATAAATTTATTTATTCCATGTAATATTCTACGTTTGTTATTAATTCAGGCATTATATGCTCATAGTACACTCACCTCCACGTTTTCCTGTACCAAAGAAGGGGCAGTTGAGAAGTATTCGTACTGCACACCAATGCTCACCAAGCTTTTACTGCACAATAATAATCCATAAAGCAGCGATATAGTGGTAAACAAGGAGAATGAAAGTGACCGAAGATAATGCATCTGAATACATTAAATGCATCATCAATGTTAAAAGGACATTTTTTATGTTGTCTCAAAAAATGTGAACTGGGCCCAAAATATTGAACTCATAACAACAGTAAGCTTGTTGCCTTTTTTGCTTGCAAGATATGAGTAACTGCTGGTTTTTTATGCCAACTGCTTTTCATCATGATGCCATTCTCCTAAGTTCTCTAGAAATACTTTATCAAGTGGCAAATAATTATTCAACCTTTTCTGAGTAACAATATTTGTTTGCTTATAGAAAACACATATTTGTCCTGAAGAACATCATAATGCTGGTGTGGAGCACTTGTTTTATTGAAATTCTTTTACGTGTACATTTTTACCATCCAAAACTTAATTGCTGAAACAAAGTATCAACTAAGCTAATTCTCCAGTTCTTTAGTCAGATTCAGAATCTCCCGATAAGATGCACTACATTTTAAATCACTTGTCTGCAAAATGACAACTTTTGCTGCTTTTAGGAATTCCTAAAATTGATAAACTGGAGATTGAAGGAAGGGGCTACCACACAAATTTGTTTGCTGTTCGAGGTATCTATAGTGGTGGTAAAGAAGGCAAGAGCAGAATCCAGTGGCTTAGATCAATGGTTGGAAGCCCTGATTTAATCTCAATACCTGGTATAACAGACTTGCTACTCAAATAACTTCAGTTTCCATTTGTATAAAATGGAAGCTAGTTAACTGTGTCATCTACTTTTAGCTCTTGCCACTTTAGTTTTTATTTTATATTATGCACTAAATTTTCTTATTAATCTTGCTGCATTTATATTCTTGTTATCAGATGAAAATATGTTCTGCATAACATGGAGTTCAGCTACATTTGGATGGACAGTGGAATTTAAACTCATCAAATTTGCCTGCTATGTCCATCCTTATTTTAGAATATTGTACATAACCAGTGTCATTGCATGATTTAAGCAACAAGTCTTCTCTCATATAGAAGAGTGGCCTAGTGGGCAGTTCATGTACTTTTAATATATTATATACCCTCGATCTGACTTCAATTATGTATATTTTGGAAGGTTGTGGGTTGATCACCTGATGTTTTCCTGCAGATGCATTTTGGTTTCTTTGTGTGTGTGCACACATGCACGTGAGGTCTGAGAAAGAAACTCAGAAGCAGACAAAATTCTTCTTTAGTACTTATTTTCTTGGGTCAAACATCTTAAATGTGGCTCTAGCTTTTTTTGTTTTTTGCCTCTTCCAATAAATGAGTTTATCCTCCTTCTTCCTCTCGCACTTACTCCTCACCTCTGGTTATTGTCATTTGTTTTCATTTATCTCCAGAAATAAGCTGAGTAAGCTCTCCTCTCCTCACTCTTGTCATCATGTGGGGTTTCTGTTTCTATTTTCTTTGCTACTCTTTCTTATTTTTCCTATTCTCTGATTTATCAGAGAGAGGGTCAATGTGACAGGATCTGTCCCGTTCATAGTAGTCTTCTCTGTGTGTTTTTTCTGTAAATTTTTTTTTTGCTTTCTATTCAACCTGCACATACTTGGCATGCCAGCATGGCACAATATGAACTGTTCAACAGCTGGCTGGCAAACCCATGCTTCTGGAACTCAAATTTTTGTATATCGAAAATCTGGAACATAAATGCCTAGTTGGTTTACTTCATGAATCCTTACATGTCATTGGTAGATAGAATGAAGTAACTTATTAAAGGGAAACTTTTAGACAAGAAAATTGGAATGCTACGTGTCAGAACATGAATGTAGTCAGCTGGTTCCAACTGCCAGTAAATATTTCTTTTTTTGTCATTACAGGCGAGACTAGTAGGATGTACGAAGCTAATGTCGATGATGTAGGATACAGATTGATAGCAGTTTATACGCCAATAAGAGAAGATGGAATGGAGGGACAAGCTGTATCTGCATCAATGGACCCAATTTCAGTTGGTATACCCCTTGCCTTAGATACTTGAACATGAATGTGTTTTATTTCATTGCTCATCAGTATGATGATTTAGAGACTTCAACTATGGCTGCCTGAATATGCAAATGCTATAATGGCAAAACGCAAGCATTTCATCTAGTCCATTTGTTTGGTTGCCTAGCATTGGTTGCTGTTACTTAAGTTTTCCAGGCTGCATTTCGATGTGGCTAAATTCCTTTCATGTGGAAATGTGGGCTACTTGCAGCTTGAGAGCCACTACTTCTGAAATTGCTTATGACCACTTTGACCCCTCTCATCGTCCTTCCTGAACACCAGTATCTTTTTTTCTCTCACCATTCTGTGGCCACTGCCCTTCTCCACCACCTAGCTAGAAGATGATCATATCTTCTGTGATCTATCCTGATCATCATATTCCTTGAGATCATTTGTTCCCAGGACTCAATTGCAGATGCAAATGACCATATTTAGCTTTGCAAACTGTAATCATAAATGTAGGCAATTAAACTACTTAATTACATTAGCAAATATGCAAATGCTATATTAACTGTTGAATTCTATTTATAAATAATGTTTTTCTACTAGTTTATGTTTTACCTTCCTCATGTACCTCCCTTGAGAGATGAGTCCCATGTGGATCCCGGCTCTCTGTCAAAACACATGGTAGGTACATGTTCTGGAAAACATGCTATTCTTTTGAGAGCACGGAATTGCCAAAGGATTTCATGGTTGGTTACCCTAGACCTATCAAATCAATAATAATTTATTTAATTCATTCTGTTTATTGCCTCAATATTCAAAATATGCAAGAGAAGTTTTAGTTTTCTTCTGTGTGAATGCTGACAAATGCTTGATGTGGGCAATCAAGTGAATTGACTTTTTAAATAAGTTTGATCTATCAGTAGCTATAATTTCTCCTACCGTTTGCTCTTTTTATTATATTTAATGGCCTCTTTTGTCCATTTTCAGAGCCTGATATTTATAAGGAAGTGAAGCAGAAGTTGGAACTTGGATCTGTGAAATTTGAGGTACTGCTATGTTGCTGTTTATTTTTTTTTTTTCTTGTTCTATATTTTGTAGATTGGAAACCTTATTTTGAAACCAGATTTACCCTTGAACATCTCCTTGTGTTTTCTGGTTTTATTCTCAAATATTGCCTATTTACATATGCATACAAGGTATGCAATGTTGTCATGCCAGCAGATTCCTGTACATGGTACGTTGAGTGCTTGACTGTGTACTTCAATCAAACGTGCAGGCCAGAATCTTGACTTACCATGATGAGGCATGGCATGTGGCATGCATCATGCCAGGCAATACTAATGTACATGGGTGCTTATATCTGTAGCATAGAATTAGAATTTAGTATAGTAGCCAGAGATAAGGAATTCAAGCAACATGTTGACTACTGATACTGTGATTGCTATCTCATTGACTTATCCTGGAATATAATTTTTATCAAAACATATGAAATAACTTTAATCTTTCAAGATGATTACTGGAATAGGGGATTTGTTTTGTTATTATTATTATTATTATTATTATTATTGTATTGGGAAGTTGACAATCCATTTTACACTGGAAACAGGTATTATGTGACAAAGTTCGATCTGCAAAAGAGGTAGCTTGATTCATTTTATGTTCCCTATCACAGACGACCATGCATCAAAAAGGATATTGGATGAGGTCTGCTAAAACCCCTTTTCTGTAATTTCATCACTTTCACAGGCTCCAGGTGTAGGGAATCTGGAGAGAAGAATTCTAGAAGTCAACAGGAAGAGGGTCAAGGTCATTAAACCTGGTTCTAAGACTTCTTTTCCAAACACTGAAATCCGTGGAACTTATACCCCGCCTTTTCATGTAAGCTATCTTGTTACCTCATAGAAGTGCAGATTGATATTGTTGACATTGAGAAGCATGATAAGGTTTATTGATGAAGACTTGTAAGACTGTTAGAACATTAGGATATTGTTAAAATTTTATGATATGTTGTTTCAGTAGCTTCTAGTTGCGTAGCAGAAAGTGGCAGGGTGGGCTCGGTGTGCTTATATGAGTGTTGACATCTCATTGTACATTTGCAGGTTGAACTGTATCGGAATGACCAACACCGATTCAAGATTGTAGTTGACAATGAGAATGAAATGGACTTGATGGTGCAAACTCGACATATGCGGGATGTCATTGTTCTTGTAATAAGAGGTTTTGCCCAGCGGTTCAACAGCACTTCTCTTAATTCACTTCTCAAGACAGAGACATGATGCATTTGGTATTAGAAGACAGGGACACAAGAATGTGGAGGTGCCCTTCAGTATATCTTTTTGCAATGCACCATGAGGAGATTTTTTCTTTTTTTGCCTATACTTGCTGGACGCCAGCCTTGGACGGGTTCTCAATGTGATTGCCGGTGCATGTTGTCCTGATCTTTGGTAGGGATGTAAAATGTCCAACCCCGAGGAAGCTGGACAAGCACTTTTTATCAATCATTCACCCATCGGCCTCATACTTTCGCTGGATTGCACTTGTTTGCTGTGAATTATGATGTGCCTTTGATGATATTTGTGCGTTTGATATGTCTGCTACGATAAGAGACTGTTGTGAGGAATTTTTTGAGAGGTTCCTTCGAGGTATCCATACTACGCCTTTGAAGTACAATTCGTGTTTCATCCTATCTTGTACTGTTGTTTCTTATTATTCAAGTTGGTGCAGTAGTGTATTTAATACTTGTACTATTAAAAGTTGACACAAATGTCATCAAAAGTTAATATGTGAAAGTTATCATTTCTTTTAACTTTTAGAGGACCGTAGCTCATGTTTTTTGGATTATTAATTAGGAACAGAATATTGAGATTGAATCAGTATTTTGTTATTATCTATTTCCAGACATTGTTATGGCCTAACTTGTTTCTTTTTGTTTACACCGAGTGAGGCAGTTTAGCTTTTAACGCATCGAACGATATTAGTTGTCGGTAATAAAACTAATGCCTTTAAAAAACTAATAATGTGAACTTTCTGTACGAATAAACAGGGTAAATTTATTTATTCCATGTAATATTCTACGTTTGTTATTAATTCAGGCATTATATGCTCATAGTACACTCACCTCCACGTTTTCCTGTACCAAAGAAGGGGCAGTTGAGAAGTATTCGTACTGCACACCAATGCTCACCAAGCTTTTACTGCACAATAATAATCCATAAAGCAGCGATATAGTGGCAAACAAGGAGAATGAAAGTGACCGAAGATAATGCATCTGAATACATTAAATGCATCATCAATGTTAAAAGGACATTTTTTATGTTGTCTCAAAAAATGTGTTCCTAATCGAGAGTTCCTTGTGAGATCTTTAATACAATTGCTGTCTCCAGTGGTATAATTAAGCCCCCCATTGCTCTAAATAGTCTAATCCAAACTCAAGAAAGAAAATGTTCCACCATGTCAGATTTTCCCTACAGACAACAATCTCCCATAGGCAATCATTCAGCTTCCTACACAATCATCTGCAGGTTTGGCGAGTCCAGGCAGCACAAGATATCATCAGCCAATTTGGAAGATCTCACTCTGAAGCACCAACTCTCCTCCCCCATACACTTGGTCTTCCGAGTTCCGATAGCATATACAACAACAATTGTTTGGAGTCACAACACCGTGGAACCAACAATGACCCAGTGAGTCCTGAGGTTGACTGTGAACAAAGCAGGAATCCCAAGGGTCGTCATGCTTGTGAATCTGCATCACGTTAGCTATTCAAACATATCCACATTAATGCTGAAACTAAAATTATAGTATCTCTGGTGAAGTTGCACCTGGAGAAAAGCTAAATTGACCAGTCGATTCCTGTCAAGCTCGGACTATCTGCACATTTCACAAAAACCTTAGTTACTATGACAAAAGAGATAGAATGATATGTTTGAATTCAATTTCATAGAATTGGATGAATTAAACAAAAACTATGAAACATAGGTTGGACGACTCAATTGAAGCAAAAACTTCATATATTCACTGACAAAATAGTTACATGATACTTATGGCCAAAAAAAGATATTACCAGGTCAGCTGTTTTTCTGTTTTTAATAGTCAACATTGCTGCCTCCGCAAAAGCCTGTGCTGCTTCTGCATCAGCTTCTGCAGCCTCTGCCTCCTTTGCCGCCTCTTCAGCTTGCGCCATGGCTGCTTCTGCCTCCGCAACAGCTTGAGCAGCAGCTGCAGCTGCCTCTTGTGCAGTCATATTTCGCATCCGTGCTAATTCAACATCTACTTGAGATCTCAAGAGGGGTGTGAAGTCATCAACTACTGATCCGGATGGCTCCCTTTGTCTTCCCTCATAAATAGAAATATTTGATGATTTTCCTTTCAGAAAAGCTGATGTTGGTGCTATTCTATACCTGCGCTTGACCTAAAAGGGCAAGTAGGTGAGAATTCTGGCCATTTAGACAAAAGGATGATCACAGGAGATGTATCCGAGTGACATGTATAGGCACTTCAAGGGCATGAACATGTATGCTAGCATACATAACAATTTTCTATTCAACAGCAATAAGCACATAAATTATCCATTAGCCAAAACTCCATAGTTTCACGACATTGCTAACACATAAATTTAACCAGGAAAAGAACTACTACCTTAATCAATCTCCCACTTGCAGTCAATGTCTTCAGCTTAGCTGATAATAATCGTGTAAAATCTGGAGGAGGCCAATATTGATCCTACATGAAGGTAGAGAGAAATCTATGATCAAATAAAACAAGAGGTATGCAATTATTAAAATTATTGTTTTAATCCAATGATTCTGTGAGTTTGAAAAATGCTCGGGTTCCTAGTCCCTATCAGTGAAAAGATAATATTTATATAATCAACATTTTCTTTATAAGATTGTATCGCATTTCCCTTTAAGAGAGCTAGGAGAGTGGGATTTAGCCTCAGGATTGATACAAACCTCTATATACATCGCAATAGTTGTCTTGTTAGATCCAGTGGGTTCCTTCAAGTTCGTTATAGCTTCCAATATCAGATTGTCTATCCTACATACATAGTTAAGCAAAATATAAATTAGTATACATCAGTGATAACTAAAAAGAATAGCAGAAGGATCAAGATGCTGTTCTGATAGCATTCTAGAACATGCTTCATCAGAATGAAATCAATGTTGAAAAATGGTTAGAATCTTATGTAGTTCAAATGCATAAAACTCCCTTATATTTTACCTCAAAAAAAGATATATTTACATTTAGAAGTCTTGCTACTATCATCACCATTATTATGCAAAATTAAGAAAGACAATAAGGGTACATATAGATACGGGAAAGTCCATATCATCAAGTGTAGTGTTTGAATTGTCTTGTCACCATGGATCCTTGCAACTCTCATTAATCTTAGTATGTGTTGTTGTACTCATTGATCCTAACCATTCATTTTTCCATTTTCTAGTAATGAGATATATTTATAAAAGTATTTAGTGAAATACATAGGGAGGTCTAAGTATTTTAATTGGGGTAAGCAGTGTAGGGGAATGCATGCAGAGAACTAAATTCCAAGTTGGTGAGCAAATCTTCCAATATGCTATAAATGAAAATATGTGACAAGGTAAAATATTACAGCACATAGTCAAATCTACACCCTTTTAAGTAGAGAAGGGAATTCCAAAGTCACCAAACACGTTCCATGTTTGAGGTATATTAATGAGTAATGACTTCAACCTTTACTGTCAATTATCAACCTGTTTTCTATATATAAATATAAGACCATAAAAAGGGCACAATCCGTAACAAATATAAGTAAAACTTCATAACTGCCGCATGATACACTAAATAAACATGAAAATAAGAAGAAAAAAAAAAACATGAGGCAACTGTTGATCTAAATGGAAAAGAGACAGATGCTAACTTCAAAACAAGAAATAATGAAGCATTAGTATCACTAACCGTGAGAATGATCTTTTTTGACCAGTTACATGAATATTTTCACTACTCACAGCAATAGGCTTGATGTCAAGCATTTCATCATCACTATCTTCAATTGACGTGCTGACAGCCTTTGGGCTATTGTCATGCTTAACTATTTGTTGGCTCCGTTTCATGGCTATTCTGGCCTTCTCTCTAGATCCCCACCCATTAGCGGTCACACTCAAATTCCGCCACTTATCCTGTCCATTGAAGATAAAACAAATCAAAAAAATAAAAATCATACCTTAAGCATTCACTTAGCAATTTAAATCTCATATTTATATACTGTCTCGAGTTATTACATGACAGAAGATGCTATTTTCAAATATTTTACAGCAAAAAACCCAAAGAAGAAAAGTAGGTTTTGCCTGACTTTTACCTTGAGGTCCACATTCGACCTCAGACATAATGTACCACTAAATTCTGGATCTTTCAATATTGTGCGCCATTTTCCAGCCCCGTGCTTTCGAACTCCAGCTTTGAGAGCGGACTCCTCTTCGGCAGTCCATTTTTGCTTGGGTGCGCCCATTAACAAGAGACCAAAATCTTCTATAATGGCATTTGATAGCACACTATCCTGATCACATATCAGCTGCAGGATGTCCAAGTCAAACATCAAGAAACCAACAAAGAAGATGCACAAACTAAATCAAATTCCACAATCAAAATTGTGTGAAGCTTGATAAAAATCATGTCATTTTCTAAAATGAGAGAAATCAATGACAAAAGTACAAAAACAAAATCAACCAGACTTCATCAGCTTCATGATGATCCATACATCTGCAACAAATTTCCATGCCCATGAATCCAACACCATTACTCCCACAAAGCACAGTTTTAACAGATATGACGAAAGAAACAAAAAAACAACCAAGTGAAATAGTAATGGAATGTACAAGTAATAACTGCACTACATACTCTCTAGAACTCCTTAGTTACAATGCAACCTTCTTACAAGCAGTCAAAAAAGCGCAAAGGTAAACATTTCTGCAAAATACAACAGCTCAGTGATAATATATAGCTCTTAAAACAAAGCAGCCATATTCATCAGATAACCTACATACAAGTACTTTAGAAAATCATTGAGAAGCAGACTCCCGATAAGAGATAAAAAGCAAAGGAGAAACGATCGAATCACCATAACAAGCTCAGGAATCAAATTCTATCAAGCAGAAACAAACACCGAGCTAAAATTTTGAAAGGACAATAACAAATTTAAAAAAAAACCCAACATCATAATCAATGAATAACTTATCAGATATTATCGTCGAATCTCCAAATCGGAGATGGAATTAGGTCAATCTTCCGCAAGATTGTCAGTAAGCAAAACTAGAAGTCCCGATTCCATGTAAGGAAAGCGACCAACACAAACCCCGCAACAACTATCAACAAGAAAAAAAGAATCCGGCAGACAATTCCGCAGTTAATTTCAAGCAGTTCGAAATCTAACGGAAAGCCCTAGTTCTCCCAAAGAACCCAAAATGAAGGTCCGAATTGAGACGATTGAACGGCAATCCAGCAAAAAGAAGTACTCCGTGCAAAACAATAATTCAAAGGAAACAAAACCCTAGATAGTTCGAGCACACCATCAAAGCGAGAGAACTAAGAAAGACCAATTAGCAGCAGGGAACAACCTCCGGTCTTGGTCTTGGAATTGGCCATGGAGGAGATAATTGTGTAACCCTAACCCTCGATTAAAAATATATAGCCTCGTCTTCTCCTGAGTCTCTCTTCCAAGCGATCGGTGGCCATGAGTTGCAGGTCGAAACCCAACCCAGAATTAACCGGACCAAGTTTAACCTAACCCTAACCGGAATCAAGCAATGTTGGCTCTTCAAGCCCCCCGGTAGATCGGATCAAATCTCTCTCTCACACACACATATAATAAAATATTAAAATCGTAATTAATCGAATCAGCGTTTAATAGCAAAGTTACAAATATAATATAAATTATATCTTATGTTGAGATTTAAATATATAAATAAAAATATTATAAATGTGTATTTCAAAAATATATAGATAAAAGGCAAACACGTTTCAAGAGGAAATAATGTAATAGAATTTTATTTTCTTTCATTATGTAATAGTGTCTTTCGAAAAATCTATTGTGATAAACTAAGAGTTTAGCACATTTCATTCATTATTCTTTTAAGACTCAGAAATGATTTAATTAGCGAACCCATTCGGTCCAGAATTTATAGGCATGAATGAAATCCGAAATAGGAAATTGTAGTGATCGAACCAAATCAGTTTGATGCCTCTCCTCGAACACTATCTTATCCACTTAGCTCGGGCTAACAAGAGGCTGCCATTTCAGCACCAAGAATCTAAGGTTTATCCATGGTGGCTACCTGAGTCCACAAGGTTGACACTCCAAGATCTCCACCTCATGTTTTAAAGTCCTGATGAATGCGTGACAGCAGAGGAAGCAGCTTGATCCCTGCGGTGCAAGACAAGCCATGGCCTCCAAGCTCGCCTCTCCAGCCGCAGCCATGACCGCCCTCCCACAGTTCAGCGGCCTCAAGGTCCAGCCATCCATGGTGAGCGGGTCCACAAGCACTGGTTCTATGTTTTCTCGACTGCATTTCTTATTCTGCACTCGTGTTCTTGGTAGGTGATGCTGCCTCAACTCAAGCAGCGTGGGCGGGGAGCTTTGGGCGCTCGCTGTGACTTCATCGGCTCTCCGACCAACATTGTGAGCTCCAACTTCATGCATATCTCGCACTATAGATGGATTTGGCACATGCACGGACGTTGGAGAATGCAGATGAGACGATTGTGTAAATGACTCTGATGTTTGTGTTTGGCAGATAATGGTGACGAGCACGAGCTTGATGTTGTTCGCCGGGAGGTTCGGGCTGGCACCGTCGGCGAACAGGAAGGCTACGGCGGGGTTGAAGCTGGAGGTCCGCGACTCCGGGCTGCAGACCGGCGACCCCGCCGGATTCACCTTGGCGGACACCTTGGCTTGCGGCGTCGTCGGCCACATCATCGGCGTCGGCGTCGTGTTAGGCCTCAAGAACCTGGGCGCCCTATGAGAGAAGCGACTTTGTCATGCCTCTCTGTCAATGCCACTCTTTGTCGTGCAATATGTGAAGCCTTCTTCTTCTTCTTCTTGCGGCTCTCAATTCAGTCAGACGTTCTATTCCTCTTTGTTGTGAACCTGAAGTACAGAAGTATCATCTAAATCCCATTCGTTTCACTTTGGACATTTAACCTGATACGGTATGTTTTGACGGTCTGGATATGTTACAACTAACGCTGTATGCCAAGTTAGAGCCCACACCACATGTCCCGTCCCGGGAGCTCATACCAAGAAGATAAGCTATATGTCCCATTCCGAGAGCTTGGGACGGTGTCGTCCGACACCACTTTGCACGTCCCAGAAGGATCGTCCCATCTCTCGAGAGTCAGTGGTGACGTCGAATCGACGTTCCATCAACCCTCGTGCCTTAGTATAAAACTTCTAATTGGCCCTCTCGTTGTTAACTACTCGTCGGAGGGGCCAGAACCGGGTACCATCAGGCGAAGGTCATTTTTTGCAGGAGGATGATCGTTCGTTGACGGCGAGGGACTTGGCACGGGAGTACGATTCGCTTGACAGAGAGGAGTTGTCAGTCAGCCCCAACCTTGACTAACGCCAACCAGCACTCCTTCCCGATGGCTCGACCACCTCATCATTCAAATCACCCTGCAGAGAGTTCCCGACACCGGCCCGCGAACTTAGCCGTGCTGACTCATCATATTTGTTCCTAACATAACCTACAACCATCAGTCTGTGAATACATTCTAATTCTTGTTGCCTATTTTTATTCAATAATTCAATTTAATCAACGAAGTTTTATGATTGTATATAGATACAATATAAATGCAAGAATGAGTAAACAAAACTCACTCTCATAGTACTGGCATTCCATAGGCTCGAAACACAAGTGGAGACCAACCAAACGGTTCCATATGTCTCACAAAGATTGAGCCGAAATCAAGAAACAGTTACCCCGCTGACTTGTCCTCTCCCATTACCCGGTGGTGCGCACGTGATCCACGCCCTCTCGTGGTCTCCGCGCTGTACCCCACCCAACGAAAGGAAAGGCTACCCTTTGTGGTCTTTTGATTCTCGAAAAAGAGGGTACACTTTGACCAACCCGTCTCTTAACAACCAGTCGAAATCACCAATATGGTATTTCGAGACTAGCTGGGGCCCACGTCTGATAAGTCCGGTATGTCTTGGGTGCGTCAAAAAAATGCACAAACAAAAAGAAAAGCGATAGACTTTTGTGCATGCGCGTGACCGACTTGCCTTCCTCACCTTCTTAAGGAAGGAGTCAGCCTCTCGAGGTTATTGCCTAATTACCATTTGTTCTATCCACCGCTCTGAATATTAATTTAACACACACACACACACACACACACACACACACACACACACACACACACACACACACACACACACACACACACACACACACACACACACACACACACACACACACACACACACACACACACACACACACACACACACACACACACACACACACACACACACACACACACACACACACACACACACACACACACACACACACACACACACACACACACACACACACACACACACACACACACACACACACACACATGAAGCCTTCTTCTTCTTCTTCTTCTTCTTCTTCTTCTTCTTCTTGCGGCTCTCAATTCAGTCAGACGTTCTATTCCTCTTTGTTGTGAACCTGAAGTACAGAAGTATCATCTAAATCCCATTCGTTTCACTTTGGACATTTAACCTGATACGATATATTTTGACGACCCGGACATGTCACAGCCAACACTATACGCTAAGTCAGAGCCCACGCCACACGCCCTGTCCCAGGAGCTCATACCAAGAAGATAAGCTACATGTCCCATTCCGGGAGCTTGGGACGGTGTCGTCCGACACTACTTTGCACGTCTCATAAGAGTCGTCTCATCCCTCGAGAGTCAGCGACGACGCTAAATCGACGCTCCATCAACCCTCATGCCTTAGTATAAAACTCCTGACTGGCTTCCGGCCAAAAGAGGGAAAAAAAAATCCCTCTCGTTGTTAACTACTCGTCGGAGGGGCCACAACCGGGTATCACCAGGCGAAGGTCATTTTTTACAGGAGGACGATCGTTCGTTGATGACGAGGGACTCGGCACGGGAGTGCGATCCGCTCAATAGAGAGGAGTTATCAATCAGCCCCGACCCCGACCAATGCCAACCAGCACTCCTTCCAGAGGGTCGATCACCTCATCATCCGAATCATCCCACAGAGAGCTCCCGACATTGACCGACGAACTTACCCATGCTGACTCACCAGCTACAGCATATTTATTCCCTAACATAACCTACAACCATCAGTCTGTGAATACATTCTAATTCTTGTTGTCTATTGTTATACAATAATTCAATTTAATCAACGAAGTTTTATGATTGTCTATAGATACAATATAAATGCAAGAATGAGTAAACAAAACTCACTCTCATAGTACTGGCATTCCATAGGCTCGAAACACAAGTGGAGACCAACCAAACGGTTCCATATGTCTCACAAAGATTGAGCCGAAATCAAGAAACAGTTACCCCGCTGACTTGTCCTCTCCCATTACCCGGTGGTGCGCACGTGATCCACGCCCTCTCGTGGTCTCCGCGCTGTACCCCACCCAACGAAAGGAAAGGCTACCCTTTGTGGTCTTTTGATTCTCGAAAAAGAGGGTACACTTTGACCAACCCGTCTCTTAACAACCAGTCGAAATCACCAATATGGTATTTCGAGACTAGCTGGGGCCCACGTCTGATAAGTCCGGTATGTCTTGGGTGCGTCAAAAAAATGCACAAACAAAAAGAAAAGCGATAGACTTTTGTGCATGCGCGTGACCGACTTGCCTTCCTCACCTTCTTAAGGAAGGAGTCAGCCTCTCGAGGTTATTGCCTAATTACCATTTGTTCTATCCACCGCTCTGAATATTAATTTAACACACACACACACACACACACACACACACAAAACCTTTTATTAAACGTATTTATGAAGGGGGCCATTAAAACAACGTGTCCGTCAACGATTGCCCCTCTACCTGGGCAAGCCGCAAAAAAATCATTCGGAAAAGCTTGTCCAATGACGTGGCTCGGTCGAATTGGTTTGTCGAAAGTGGGACCCAAACCTGCCGCTTTTCCCTCACGTCCAATCATCGGCGCGCACCCAAGCCCAGACAGCCAATCGCATCGTGCCACATCATCACGTAGATTAGGTAAGCGGGACCCTATCGGCCAACTCACCGCAGGTTGGCGGAGTACAGAAACTTCGTCGAGCTGTTACTACGCAACAAACATAATCCCACGTTTATTTCCTATTAAACGACAACTTATGCCCGTTTGTTACGGCGCCGTTTCATTCTCATTTCGCTACTTTATTATTCGTTGGCATTAAAGAGAGAGGGAATAATATTAAAGGAAAGATAGATAACCTCTCAGTACTTGATACTTTCGTTAGATGTGTTTGCCGGTCTTATGATTGAAGTTAGATGTGGGACTCAGCTGCCAAAGGCGGGTAGGTGACATGAGTGTGTCATAAGCGGGTGAAATAAAAAACTAGACGTTCTTCATAGCCCACTTAACTTTTAATGTTTAAAACCCCTGCTTTAATTACGATCTTAATGGATAAATAACTGCCTAATCCCGTCTTCCTCCGTTAAATCCTTAGGGTTTGGTCGCCCTTTTTTAACTCCTTTCCTCTTCTCCCTCCACTTCGATCGAATACCTACTCATTCCTCGAAGCCCCTCCTATGGGATCACCGGAGGCAAAACTCTAACGGTCTTGATCTTACCCCTCCGTCGATTCCCAGGGACTGGCACCGGTGATGAAGCGGAGCAAGAGCGTGGAGTCACTCCACGGCCGGCGCTGGAGGCTCTCCCACCTTCTCCTCGTTGCCGCAGCACTCTACCTTTTCTTCATCGCCTTAAAGTTCCGCCACTTCCTGGAGGTTCCATACGTCGTCAGCGACGACGGCAGCGTCTCCGGCGGACTCGACCGGCCGCTCGATGGCGTCGCTGACGTCGGGCGGAGCTTGTTTGGGTCGGCCTACCATGGCGGCGCACACCAACGGAAGCTGGAGGACGGGCGGACCCTGGACGCTCCCCGGGTGCCCCACGGCAAGGACCCACTCGTACTCCGCGCCCGGCAGTCTGGTTCCTTTGACGAGGGCTACGGCCGGATCACCGGCGAGATATTGAAGCGTTACCTGCGGGGTGGGGGCCGGCAACGGAGGGGCAATTTCTCAGTGTTGGAGGGAATGGCGCAGGAGGCATGGGCGCTGGGCCTCAAGGCTTGGGAGGAGCTGGAGAACTACCGTTCCGGGACCGAAATGATCCCTGCCACAGTGGTCCGGATTAAGCCCGAGTCTTGCCCCTCGTCGATCACCGGGCCTGAGACGGTGGCAGAAAGTGAGCGAGCGATGTTTCTTCCCTGTGGATTGGCCGTAGGGTCATCGATCACGGTGGTCGGCACACCGCAAAATGCCCATCTGGAGTATGTGCCTCAGCTTGCGAGGTTGAGGCAGGGGAATGATACTGTGATGGTGTCACAGTTCGTGTTGGAGCTGCAGGGGCTTAAGTCGGCGGACAGTGAAGACCCGCCCAAGATTCTGCACTTGAATCCAAGGCTGAAGGGAGACTGGAGTCAGGTTCCCATCATCGAGCACAATACGTGCTACCGGATGCAGTGGAGCAAGGCTCTGCGCTGCGATGGGGTGCCTTCTAAGGAGGATGAAGAAACAGGTAAAATTTTAATTCCAATCCCTTGTTTCATTGTTCTTTAATACTTTGTTATTTTGGTAGTATAAGTTATTTTGTTAGAAACAGAAACACTTGCTGCAAAACTATATTTCTGTGTCCAGTTCATGTGATTTTGACATTTGAAAATTGCATCATCTAGATAGTTTGAAAACTAATAATATTTTATGTGAACTTGATCAGTAAGTTTTTACCCAAGTAAAAATGACAAATTGACCTGGTGGCCAAACTGCAATAGCTTTCGTTTGCTTTTTTATGGTGTCTGGTGTTGATTTTCTTTGTAGAATAAGTGGTCATGGGATTCTTTTGTGAATAACCTGGAAACGTTGTTGCTTTATGTGCAAATCTTACATTGTTAAACAGAAGTATGAATTTTTATGTGGAATCTTTAGGCAACAATGAATAGTGCAACTGAGAATGATTTTTACATTATAATTAGACGTAATTGTTTTAGACTAAGCCTCATGCAAATTTAAGATTCTGCATTTACTTTAAGTGAAATGTACACAAAAGCCATCAAAATCTGTTCAAATTCTTTGTTTTATTACCTTCAAGGAACAGCTCTTGTTGTTATTTCTAGTCCATTCCAAAAATTTCTTGATGTCCATGGTTTCTAGTCCCTCTTTGTTTTCCATTTTATTATATTATATATATATATATATCCATTGCATCGCATCCAGACTGAAGTGTTATCATTGGATATATTTCTTTTAATTTCAGGGTAACATGTTTCTGCTAAGTCTACACTGTTGACTTATTCTTTTGTAGTTGATGGTTTTATCAAATGTGAGAAGTGGGAGCATGTTGATTCTGTTGATTCAAAGGAGACAAAGACCACTTCATGGTTGAAGCGATTCGTTGGTCGTGCAAAGAAGCCAGAAATGACATGGCCTTTTCCATTTGCTGAAGGCAAGCTGTTTGTTCTGACAATTCAAGCCGGTGTCGAAGGATATCACATTTATGTAGGGGGGCGGCATGTATCTTCTTTCCCATATCGAATGGTGTGTAGATTGCATCTTTCTTTTTTTCTATTTAAAGTTGATAACCCACATTTGTGGCATTTTGACAAGCAATTTGAAGGAACTGATCATTCAAATTGTTTTGTTTTCTGGTCCTGGCTAGGACCGGATGCTATATGCATTCAACTTTTGAGACTTGAAGCCTGTTTATATTCACTGATATTTGTGGATGTCCTTTGCAGGGATTTACTCTTGAAGATGCAACAGGTTTAACAATTAAGGGAGATGTGGACATACACTCAGTATATGCTACTTCTCTTCCAACTTCTCACCCCAGTTTCTCAGCTCAACATGTACTGGAGATGTCGGAAAGATGGAAATCCCCTCCTCTGCCACAAAATCCAGTTCAACTTTTTGTTGGTATTATATCAGCTACAGGTCATTTTGCTGAGCGAATGGCTGTTCGGAAAACGTGGATGCAGTATCCTGCACTGCACTCGTCAAGTGCAATAGCCCATTTCTTTGTTGCATTGGTAATTTTTGTTTGTTTCTTTTTTTTTTTTTTCATATTTTGCTTACTTCTTGCATTTGCTTACATACATATTATACAAATTTTTATGCTAAACCAAAACAATAGTCACAAAAGTCTAGAAGTCTTTGTTTAGAGAATCATGTATAAACTTGGATCCTGATGAGCACCAACTGCAAGATGAAAAAGTTCATGGACTTTTTCATGTATTCCAATATAAATAAAATGTAGATGTTAGATATAAAGCACAAGCGTTCTATGTATGTTCTATTAGGGAATATTTAACTACAATTGGGATTAGTACCAAATAACATTGTGCTACATGGATATGATTTAGTGGGTTTGTTAACTGGATATCTTTGCTGCTATTAAGTCCATGCATTCTGAGCTCCAAGTGATGAACCAGACTTATTGTTGTTCTAGAGACACTTCAATCACAAAACGAGACAGTTAAGATGATGAATGCAAGTGTTCAGTGCTTGTAGACTTTGTCATCTACAACATGAAGTTTTCTTTATGTTATCATGAAATTGGAATACCACTACCATTTTTTAGTGCGCCAACTCTGTACAAGCAACCATGCCTGATTTCATAATGATATTTAAAACTAGAAACCTGCATAAGTTTCTAAGCCTCCGATGCTGGTTCTTTGTGCTAGTTTGCAAGAATTATGACTAAACTGCTATTCCATTTGTTGACTTACTATAACAAAATTTTAATCTGAAGAAACAAAGAAATTTTTTGTATAACAGCACTAGTCATATACAAATTAGTTTATAGCAACACACTCGGTGAAGTTTCCTCGCTTAGTGAAGATATAAGAAACTAAGTGAATGGTTGACTTAAAATGACTTTTCTGTTGAAATTATTAGTCCAGCCACTGATTTATGCTCTAACCCATGTCAATTACTGTAAGTCAAAGTTCTATATGCACTTCATTTTATCAGAAGGAAGTAGAGTTCATGTTACCTTAGTTACTTATGGATTGTATAGAAGTTTGAAAAGTGGGTCACAACTCTTGTATCCCTTTGTAATTTAATCAATAAAAGTTTATAATGTTTGTTATGTTTTGACAAATGCTCTAAGCCCCAAAGAAGTCTTCCGGGTCTTTTACAACTTTTAATGCTTAGATGCAATCTACTGAAATTTCATTACATCATATGTGAGATTCTTATTTTTAAGGAACAGTAGTTTTTCTTTTTTCACAATGGAATAAAATTATCTTTTCATTAAAAGTGGGTGTTTCTTAAATACCCTTAGTCAATTTAAAGCATGTAGTCCAGGACCCTTTTTTTGTTTAGGACTTCATCTTGACTTGCAACGTACTTCTTTTGTTATCTCTTCTACATATTTCTTATTATATTTTGATTTTTTAATGTAAATTGCATTTTCAGAGTCCAAAGAAGGAGCTAAATGCAGCATTGAAGAGAGAGGCAGAGTATTTTAAAGATATTGTGATTTTGCCATTCATGGATCATTATGATTTAGTGGTTCTTAAAACGATTGCAATTTGTGAGTTTGGGGTAAGTTTATCATGATATTTCTTGGCATCCTGATTTATGCAGTTTGCTTATAGAACACAGTTCATCACATGTATTAACTTGGCCATCTTTATCCTGTAGGTTCATAATTTGACTGCAGCATATATTATGAAATGTGATGATGATACATTTGTTAGGGTGGATGTAATACTGAGAATGATCGAAACAGATGCTTCTAATACATCTCTTTATATGGGTAATCTAAACGCCTTACATAGACCGCTCAGGAGTGGAAAATGGGCAGTCACGTATGAGGTGGGTATACTGCATAATATTTAATGCATTTATAGGAATTCTTTTTATTAGTTGTGTAACTTTTATATTTTTTCTGTTGAGAGCATCATTGAAACTGATTCTTGTGTAATTTCTTCCTCTTTCTTTTGATCCTCTTCAAATCATTAGATATGAGCATATCTATATTGTGTGGATGGTTTCTTGAAATAGGATTGGCTAGTTCCCTGAAATTGTTCTTCCCTTGGTTTACTTCGTTTGAAGTCTGTATAATCATAAATCTTATGCTTGGGCATGTCCACGTCTTTTACCACTGCCATTGTGCCTTATTTATATATATTAGGAAGTGCCTTAATAATGACATGATGATATTGTTTGCAGGAATGGCCAGAAGAGATATATCCTCCATACGCTGATGGGCCTGGATACATAATCTCAAATGACATCGCCAGATATGTTGTATCCCAACATGCCAACCATAGCTTAAGAGTAAGCTTCTTGCAACCTTGAGAACCTAACATCTAGCATACATAAGGTGTCTTGGCGCCTTAGCTTTATGCACTCCTGACACATAATTTGCAGCTATTCAAGATGGAAGATGTAAGCATGGGTATGTGGGTTGAAGAGTTCAACACCACCACAACCACCACCGTTCAGTATTCCCACAGCTGGAAGTTCTGCCAGTTTGGATGCATGGAAAACTATTTTACGGCACATTACCAGTCACCCAGGCAAATGATATGCTTATGGGAAAAATTGTCACACGGTCGAGCTCAGTGCTGCAACCTTCGATGACAAGGTGATGTTCACCATCTGATTTCTTATTGATTCTTCAGTGCAATTTTTTAGGGGGATACCAAATTTGGGTGATTCAAGATGGAAGATTTAAGCATGGGTATGTGGGTTGAAGAGTTCAACACCACCATCACCACCACCACCACAATCACCACAGCTGGAAGCTCTGCCAATATGGATGCATGGAAAACTATCTTACGGCACATTACCAGTCACCCAGGCAAATGATATGCTCATGGGAAAATTTGTCACACGGTCCAGCTCAGTGCTGCAACTTTAGATGACAAGGTGATGGTCACTATCTGATTTCTTGTTGATTCTTCAGTGCAATTTTTCTCGGGGGATACCAAATTTGGGTGTGATTTTGCTGGAACCACATTGCCCCCCCTAGTTGTAAAAGTAATGTAAATCTATTTTGATTTTTCAACAGATCCTCCATATTTAGTTTGTTACATAGGAAGCATAAGATCAAACGAGGATCATTACATGACATAGCTTTTCTGATAATTTCTTCCGTGCATATCTTCTTTCTTTCATTTGCATGCCCCACCTTTCATGCAATTTGTCGGCAGTTTAATCTGATGTGATGAATTGTTTGTATGGCAACGAATTTATCTCATTCCAACTCGGAAGGTAATTGTTTGTATTGTCAAGTCTAATCAAATTTCTGCAAGACTTCAAAATATTAGAAAATGTTTGTTCTGAAATGAGACAAGTCGGAAGCTGATGTGCTTCCTTGAAAACCTTGCAGTATATACTGTGGAGAGCCATACAAGCTAAAAGAGACCCTTATGTGCTCTTCTTATTTCTCTATCAATTTTTTGATCAGTATATAACAATTACTAGACTCCTATCCCACTTCACATTCACTTATCTACAAGTGGTGTTGACTGCTTATGTTGGAATCCGAGTGTTCTTCTTCTCTACCAACTGCTTGAGCTCCTCATCGGTGCTCTTGAGCATGGTAGACAAGGGCAGGGTAAGCCCGCTGTGTCTCAGCTCCTGCGCTGATGGGCCTGGATACATAATCTCAAATGACATCGCCAGATATGTTGTATCCCAACATGCCAACCATAGCTTAAGAGTAAGCTTCTTGCAACCTTGAGAACCTAACATCTAGCATACATAAGGTGTCTTGGCGCCTTAGCTTTATGCACTCCTGACACATAATTTGCAGCTATTCAAGATGGAAGATGTAAGCATGGGTATGTGGGTTGAAGAGTTCAACACCACCACAACCACCACCGTTCAGTATTCCCACAGCTGGAAGTTCTGCCAGTTTGGATGCATGGAAAACTATTTTACGGCACATTACCAGTCACCCAGGCAAATGATATGCTCATGGGAAAATTTGTCACACGGTCCAGCTCAGTGCTGCAACCTTCGATGACAAGGTGATGTTCACCATCTGATTTCTTATTGATTCTTCAGTGCAATTTTTTAGGGGGATACCAAATTTGGGTGATTCAAGATGGAAGATTTAAGCATGGGTATGTGGGTTGAAGAGTTCAACACCACCATCACCACCACCACCACAATCACCACAGCTGGAAGCTCTGCCAATATGGATGCATGGAAAACTATCTTACGGCACATTACCAGTCACCCAGGCAAATGATATGCTCATGGGAAAATTTGTCACACGGTCCAGCTCAGTGCTGCAACTTTAGATGACAAGGTGATGGTCACTATCTGATTTCTTGTTGATTCTTCAGTGCAATTTTTCTCGGGGGATACCAAATTTGGGTGTGATTTTGCTGGAACCACATTGCCCCCCCTAGTTGTAAAAGTAATGTAAATCTATTTTGATTTTTCAACAGATCCTCCATATTTAGTTTGTTACATAGGAAGCATAAGATCAAACGAGGATCATTACATGACATAGCTTTTCTGATAATTTCTTCCGTGCATATCTTCTTTCTTTCATTTGCATGCCCCACCTTTCATGCAATTTGTCGGCAGTTTAATCTGATGTGATGAATTGTTTGTATGGCAACGAATTTATCTCATTCCAACTCGGAAGGTAATTGTTTGTATTGTCAAGTCTAATCAAATTTCTGCAAGACTTCAAAATATTAGAAAATGTTTGTTCTGAAATGAGACAAGTCGGAAGCTGATGTGCTTCCTTGAAAACCTTGCAGTATATACTGTGGAGAGCCATACAAGCTAAAAGAGACCCTTATGTGCTCTTCTTATTTCTCTATCAATTTTTTGATCAGTATATAACAATTACTAGACTCCTATCCCACTTCACATTCACTTATCTACAAGTGGTGTTGACTGCTTATGTTGGAATCCGAGTGTTCTTCTTCTCTACCAACTGCTTGAGCTCCTCATCGGTGCTCTTGAGCATGGTAGACAAGGGCAGGGTAAGCCCGCTGTGTCTCAGCTCCTGATGCCTGCGCTTGATCCTCTTCTCCAAGCTGAAAGCAAAGTACTGGGGGAAGTCCTTGAGGTCCTGCAAGCTCCTCCCCATCTGCCCGACCAAGTACTCGTACTTGGGCTTGAAGTTCCTGTCGATGCTGAAGGTGAATAGCCCCGGGCACCTTAGCACCATCCCCACCGCCTCCTCCCTCGACATGCCCAACCCCACCAGGTACTGCAGCTTGGGGATCAGGGTCTTCTCCACGCTGGAGACCAGAAGAACGGGGTCGTGGTAAGCGAGCGCGTTGGTGTCCGTGAAGCCCAGCCGCCGGAGGTAGTCGAGGGCGGGCTTGAGCTGGTCGCCGACGCTGGAGGCTAGCAGCCGGGGGCACTTGTTGATGACCCGCCGGAAGCCTGAGTCGGGGACGCCGAGGTCCCGGGAGAGGAAGGCGAAGACGGGGCCGAGGTCGGCGCGGACGCTGGAAGTCAGGATCCGGGGGCACATGCCCAGGATGCGGCCCAGGTCCTTGTGGTGGATGCCCTTGGAGAGGAGGTAGGCGATGACGGAGTGGACGGAGTCGAGGCTGGCAGTGCGGAGCGCCGGGTTGAGCGAGAGGGCCCGGCCGGCGTCCACGCCCATCACCTCCAGGCTGAGGATCTTCTCCTTGACGTGAGTTGGAAGGCCCGGAATCGGGACGGCGAAGTCTTTACTGCTGCTGCTTGGAGCTGGGCTGAGCACCGACGGCTTTGCGGCTAACTGTGCGGCGGCGGTGGTGGTGGTGGGAAGGATAAGGGAGGAGGAAGCACAGAGGGAGTGGAGGAGAGGCATGTTGCAGTTCGAGCAAGAGGGCACAAACTGTGGATGGATCACTATGTGACCTACCGCTCCATGGAGAAGGCAGTTGTTCCCCACCCGTTATCTGTTGAAGATTGGGAGACTACGTGGTGACATGATGGAAGCTCATTGGTGGCTAAGATTTTTACAGGTATCAATCAATATATGACACATTAACACAACTTATTTAAAACTTCTGTATTATGATGATGAATTTTAAGAAATATCATATTGTAGTTACGGTTAGTACTTAATTTCAAAGTGGTTATTGTTATGGTTAGCATTGGTTGATATGACCTTTTCAGACGGATGTAAGGGGGGAAATTAAGAGGAATATATAAACGTTATATTAAAATTTATAAGGGTGAATATTCTATTTCTAAACCTTGCAAGCGTAGATAAGGATTAAGAATAGACGAACTGTGGACGGTCGAGATGACAGGGGGAAGTAACGATGGACGGTAGAGATGACAGAGGAGGTCCCAACAACGCTGGTGGCGCACTCTCGCGTTGGCTTGCTTCGCGGTATAAAGACGGCGTCTCTCCTTGGCGTACGGCACAGAGAGGACGAGTCGTGTAAACTCACCGAACAGAGAGGACGAGAGGAGAGGAGGACAGGAGGAATGGGCGACGAGAGGTATACTTCTTTCGATCTTTCCCTAGACAGCCGTCTTCCGATCCCCTTTTCGCTCTGTCTTTCTTGTCGATCGATGCTCTCTTCTATTTATGATGTTAGGGTTCTTGTCGATCGATGATCATGAGATCGATGCTCTCTTCTGTATATATTGTTAGGGGTTCTTATCGGGTTCTTAGGATGAGGAGGAGGAGAGCGAGGAATGGGCGACGAGGGGTACCCTTTCGATTCTCTCCCTAAAGATCTGTCTTCCGATCATTTAATCTCTTCTCTCCTTCTCGCTTTACCGTCATATCCGTCCGTGAGGGTTGCAATATTGATCGAGGTTCTTGTCGATCGATTTGCCTCATTCGTCATGAGATCAATGCTTTTCTGCCGCGTCTGTTTTTAGCGTTCTGAGATCTCGTTATTAATACGAGGAGGAGAGCGAGGAATGGGCAACGAGACGTATCCTTCTCTTGATCGTTCCCTTAGAGGTCCTCTTCTGATGCCCTAATCTCTTCTCTCTATTTCTTTCTTTGCCTTTATCATCATCCGTGTGAATTGCAATCTTGATCGGGGTTCTTGTCGATCGATTTGGTATCCATCTTTAGATATCTTCCCTAAAGATCCTTCTTCCGATGCCCTAATCTCTTCTCTCTTTCTTATTTTCTTTGCCTCCATCTACGTCTGTGAGGATTGAAAATCTTGATTAGGGTTCTTATCGATCTTGATTGCAAATCTTGATTACGGTTCTTATCGATCAATTTGCCTCATTCAAACGTGAGATCGATGCTATCTTCCGCTTCTGTCGTTTGGTGATCTTAGGTCGGGTTCTTGGACTCTGTTTTATTTCCTTTATCATCGTCTGTGAGGATTGCAATCTTGATTAAGGTTCTTATCGATAGATGTACCTCAGGTTACCATCAGATTCGTTCTTCGGTTTCCTTTTGGTGGGTTATTAGAACGGGTTTTTGGATTGCCTTTGCTGGAGCAGTTTACAATGGGTTTTTCGTCTTCTTGATTGGATTGTACCCATATGTTTCAGGAATAGACTTGCGTTTTCCAGACTGAGTTGGAACAGAGTCTATCCGACTGGTAATGGAAACTGCTTATGTTAATCTTGATATGAATATGATCTGATCGCTTCTCGCCATGTTTTGATGCACATAGATTTTTGCTTAAGATGTTCTTGACAAATAGTTGAATGTTATCCAAGTACATATCTCTTTAATCACATCTGTATCCCATTTGCTATATCAAGACCCCTGTGAAAACGAGCTAGTAGAATCTTTTTAACCTCCAGTAGCTCTAGCCACCTATTTTACATCAACATCTGGAACAGCACAATTGCAATTCTTAATTATGATAATTGTATCGCCTCTATATAGTTATACACTTTGAGATGTAGATTGATTGGCATACTTGATTCGTTCCAGTGATAGAGAACAACCTTGGTTCTCCCTCAGGCGAATGCTTTGGACATTTTCATTAATCATGCTTCATATACTGCATTGGTGTGTGTTAGTTTTTTATTGTTTCCTTTGTAATCAAAGGATCAATAGGTGTCCAATGTATGACCAGCAAATGCAATTAGTTATGGTTGATAGAATCTATGATTAATGATTGGTAGCCATAACTGGGTTTATGTCTCTGCAGTTGTTTGTTATCTTGTTCTTGTGGTTCTTGTTTGCCATTATAGGTAGTTTGTTATGAAATAAATGTGTTTCCTTTACTCCTCAGAAGTATACTCCTTCCTTCTTCGTGTGATTAAAATACCTTAAGTACTGTACGTTTAGTGGTACAGCAGTCACACAATCATTTGCTTAAATGTTGCAAATGAAATAATTTTGAATTCTCTATTTTAGTGTTCTCCACTGGTCCCAATGCAATTTTGGAATTCATGATTGCTTTGTTATTGTATATCCAAATTTCATTGCAAGATATCTGGCACATTCACATGCGCATGAAAACCAACAGTACTCACTTCAAATCATGTCACCATTTTGGACCCTTAAGCCAACTCCAACTGCCTCTCTTGCCTGGTCTGTCATCATCCATATGCGTGACCTAACTTGTTTCAATTTCAATAAGTGAATGGTTTGTAAATCTGGATCAAGTTGGGTTTGAATTTTTTAATTCGGTTCATGTGAAAATTTTAAATTTTTATTAGCCTATTCATATGGAACAGATCGCAATGGCTCCAGGTAACTAAAATGTGCATTTAAAGAACAAAAAGGGATTCTTTATTAATTCTGGTCATTTGTGTTCACGGTTTTTAACGAATCAAATGGTCCTCCATAAGATTTTTAATCTTTTCTGATATCATCATTCTTAGCTTTGGATGTGAACCTGGCTATTATGTCTAGGTTTTAGTTTTAGCCACTTGGATTCAGTTGCTGACTGAGGCAGTATGTTTCCATGTGCACAAATATCTTGCTTCAGCAATTTTCAATTCTTTTAATAGATTCCAAGATTCTCTTCTTGTGCTTATTTAACTAAAAATTGGTGTGGAATATGGATTTGATCTAGACCATCGCCAAAAATTGGCATCCTTATGTCTTAACCGGTGTGGGATTATAAATCTGCATTCGTAAGAAGGTTTCAAAAATTATTTACATCTTTAGCAAAATAAGGATTCAAAGTTGCTGAAGGGTCAACTCAGAAAGAGACAATTGGAAAAGCTGTAGTGCATTGACAATGAATTTGAAAAGGTTTGCATGTTGTGGGACTTTGACAGGCGTTTTGTGAGCTCCGTTATTGATTTTGCGCTTATCTGATTGTTAGGTACTTCTCATAGTACCCTCTATTTTATACTGCTTCTGTTTGTGACCTCTTTTATATTTGTATATTTGTGTGTGTACATATGAACATACATGTGTACATATGTATGTTCATATATATATATATA
>LVTN01000300.1:57697-118013 GCA_001649415.1 Musa itinerans
ACATGTATACATGTATATATGTATATGTATGTATATGTATATGTGTGTATACATATATATATATATATACATATATAAATATACCTATGTATGTTTATATTTGTGTGTATATATATTTTCTAGGTGTTCAAATAATTACAGTGGAATATATTAAGCACGGAACATGAGAACGCAATTTGGCGTCAAGAACCCGCAAACGGAAAATCTGAGGCGTCCGACAAGATGGACAAATTGCTTCAACATACTTCCCCAGACAACATAAATATTTAATCCAATGTAAGAAAGATGGCAAACATGACTGATTAGCACAGCTTGAGAAGATGGCGGCCGTGACTGAGAAGATGGCAAACATAAATATTTAATCCAATGTAAGAAAAACAGTTTCATAAGTTCAAACACTTTGAGCTATGGCGGCCGTGACTGAGACGACGTGGAAGATCGTCATCGACCATCTGAATTTTCATCAGGAACAAACGTGTTTCTTTCTCCTTTTTTTCATATATTTTTGTGTAAAAAGAGAGAATCTACATGTGACAAACTAGCAGGAAATTCTTGCAACATTTCTTGAGATTGGTTTAAGCTACCACCACCGAAGGTCAAGTAGGTCAAGTCTCTTTCGTTCCTCATGTTTGCTTATTCAGTGTTTATTTCTTAAATAACACAACAATAATAAAAATAAAGTTTAAATAGTCTCAATTATTTGAAGTCCATTATAGTTTATATTAAAGTTTTCATAGGTTTTCTTCCTCGTATCATTAACATTAATTATTTTACCTCTTTTGAATAATTTTTCTGAAGCGAGATTATCTTTATGGGGAATTTATAATTTTTCAAATTTTTAAATAATTTATAATTAATTTATAATTTATATTTATAAAAAATAAAATAATTTATAAAATAAACTATTCTATAATTTATAAATTATAAATCTACAATTTATAAATATAAATTATAAAAAAATAAAATTAAACTATTCTATAATTTATAAATTATAAATCTACAATTTATAAATATAAATCATAAATAAAAATAAAAAAATGAATATTGTATATTGCAATTTGATTCCTTCCCCTATAAAAAAACTTGCAATTTGTATAAAATAAACTATTCTACAATTTATAAATTATAAATCATAAATAAAAATAAAAAAATGAATATTGTATATTGCAATTTGATTCCTTCCCCTATAAAAAAACTTGCAATTTGTATATTCCATCAATTATATCTATCAAAAAACTGAGTTAGTCCACAATTATATGACCAATTTGTATATTCCAATTTTTATTTGGTCCAAGAGAATTCTTTTAGGACCAATTTTTATTTTTCCAGAAAAATTCTTTTAGGACCTAGTAATTTACAGATAAAGTTCAAATTCCGGAAAAATGAATAAGCAGACCCATATAAGATATATGCTATGAATAGTCTGGAAATAGCTATATTTACTGAAAAAATTACATTTGTAAAAAATTCATACCAATCCACGGAATAACTCGAATTTGGATGGAAAAGGTTTGTGAGTGGAGTTATATTACTGCTTGATCAAAATGAATTCCTATTGATCCAACAAACAAAGTAAATAATACCAATATACCTATTGTCCACTTAGCGAGGGTACATGGAAGTGTACCTTTTTTTCGAAAGAAGTATTAAAGTATCGTATGCATTTTTTTTAGATTATTATCAATTTTATACATATCCTTTGAAAAAAAAAAGACCTTATTATTCATTGTTGATAAAGGTAAATTTCTATTAACTGCTTTAGGTACCTCCTTTCCCCCACAGAGATATTGAATAGGATGAACTATTTTTCATAGGCTTTCTTCCTCTATTGAAGCGAGATTATCTTTCATAATAACTTCACACATTTATCTTATCGTTCTTATCTCGACAATATAAATTTTTTATATATTTTTTTCTTCATTATCCAACACTCAAATTTATAAAGTATTTTTATCACATAAGCGTCTTATAAATTTTTTCTTCTGATTTAAAATGTATTTGACAATCACACGAAACTAAAGCTTCAAGTAAAATTAAAGATTTAAAATGTATCTTTAAGTAAAACTAAAGCTTTGACTTAAAGATATTTCTTATCTATCCTAAGCAAACTATATTCTTTTGTCTATTTTTAGAATCATTAAAATTATATTTTATATATTTAGTTTTAGTCTTATATATTTAAAATCTATAGTTTTAGTCTTATCTATCCTAAGTTTATAATTAATTTCATTTGGGCTCTCATCAACTAAGACAATATCATTAGCAACTAACATACCAATGAGGTCTATCAACAAGTTCATCCATTATCAATGTGAAAATGTAATAATTTAATATGGGTCCTTGTTTAATCCTATACTAATAGGAAATTCACTAGACATATTTTATATAGTTATAATACTAGTAATTATATTATTATATATAACTTAATAATATTAATATAATTAGTGAATGCATCTTTTTTTTCTAAAGTAATCATAATAAATCTCTATGAACCATATCATAAGCTTTCTCTAAGTCAATAAAAATTATATGTAAATTTTTTTTTCTCTTTATGCTTTTTCATTAATTGTATTAATATATAAATAGCTTCTATAGTTGATCTTTCAAGCATAAAAAACTAAATTAATTTTTAAAAATACTTATTTTAAGTATTATCTACTTTTGATAACTCTTTCACAAAGTTTCATATGACTTATGATTTAATTTCTCTATAATTTAAACAATTTTGTATATCCACTAAAAAACTCTTTCTTTATTCCTCAAGTATCCCTTCAAATCTTATGATTTTGTTAAATAAGCTAGTTAACCAAGTTACTCCCTTGTTCCATAAATTTTTTTAAACCTCAATAAGGGTATCATTAGGCCCCACACTCTTTAGTTATTTTTATCTTCATTAATATGTGTTTTATTTTATTAACATTAATTTTATGAATAAATCAATGATTATTAAATCTACCACTATCATTTATCAATAAATCTAAGTCCTTCGTGGAATATTTGTTAAATAATTTATAAAAAAAAAATAAATCTTTTTTTAATCTCATTATCATTAATAAGTATTTTTTTCACGTTCATCTTTAATGCATCTAATATTACACAAATCCTTACTTTTTTTTTCTAGCTTTAGTAATTCAATATATATTTTTTTCACAATCTTTAGTATCTAATTTATTATAAAAACTACGGTAAATCTTATATCTTATCATACTAATCGCTATTTTAGCCTTTTTTGGATTTTTATATCTTTTAGATTTTTCTCATTTTTACAATCTTAACAATCTTTAAAACATGATATATTAGTAAAAATTATTTTTTAAATTTCCTAGCACCACCACCAGCGCTCTCTTAAGGTTATGCTTTTACCTTTATTTTCTCTAAATATCTCATTTGTCAAGATCCTAATATTATTAGTCATTGTAGTCCAAATAACATTAATATTATCCTCATCTAAGTTCTAAGTCGTCTCATTTTCTATCTTATTCTTAAAAGTATTTATATTATTATTTTTAAAATTTCACCATCTAATCCTAGTAATTTTTTTATTATCTTTTTATTTCTATAATAAATATCTAATATGGTCGATCTATATTGATTCATCAAATTTTCGCTTAGTATAATTTTATCTATCTTTCTAGTGAGAAAAAAGTCTATTTGACAACAATTATAACTATTTTTATAAATAATTAATTATAACTATTCTTATAAATAATTAAATGTTCATCACTCTTTTTAAAGTGAGTATTTGCAATCATAAGGCCAGACGAAGTTGCAAAATTTAAAATCATACCATCATCTTCATTTCTCTCCTCATAACCAAAGGCTCTATACGCCCTTTTATATTCATCATATGTTTTTCCTACGTAACTATTCAAATCTCCTCCAATTATATTTTTCAATTATAAGCATTTCTCGAATGATATCTTCTAAGCCTTCTAAAAATTCTCTTGATCATCCAATCTAACTTGACAGCATAAGTAATAATGACATTTAATATGTTTTATCCTTTCTAAAATATTAGAACTATAATTATCTTTTTATATCTACAACATTATTTTTAATATTTTTATCAATAATAATTCCTACACTAATTCTCTGTTTAACTTTTTCAATATATCAAATTTTAAATCCAGTACTATTAATCTCTCTAGATTTTTTTCCCTACCAACTAAGTCTCTTGTGAGTAAATAATATTTATTCTTCTTCTCATCATAGTATCTAACAATTTTAATCCCTCCTAAAGTGTTCATATATTTCAAGTTACTTATCTAACCCTCTATTCTTTGACTAACTTCTTTACTCTCATTGGTCTAAAACAATGAGAGAACACATCCAGGTGTCAATGTGATGGGCCGATTTCAAACGATGTTTTAGCCTATGATTTGTAACTTAAGACACTCATGTGATGAAAATGTCTCATGTCACTTTCGGGTGACGATCTAATTATATACTGAAATCGATTAAAATTTATGTTCATAAGATTTGATATAATTTTACATTGATTGCCAATGATAATATAATCCTTCATCTTTTTCATTTGAGACAATGACTTAATAAAATAAAATTGACTAACGTGACTAAACGTAATGTTATCTATAACCAACCATGCCTACTATCTAACTTGCATCATTAATGTTTTACTTAAGAAAAAAAAAAAGACCACGAGTTTGGACCAACACTTGGGGTTCTAAATGGATACTGAATTTCAGCCAAGAGCTCGAAAACATCTTTGCCTACTTTTTTTTTTTTTTCTGTCAGAAAAAAAAACTACTAAAGAAATGACACTCTATCATATATCAATAAGTGATTCTACATGCTTGTCTACTAACAAATATCATTCCAAGAAACGAACAAACATTCCATGGAGAACAACTTGCAAAAGTAGGTTTCATTGTACAAGAAAGCGTTCATACCTTTCTGGCACAGCATGTTCTGGTCAACACACCCTCATATACTTGATGTCACGGGCCAAAATTTAGTCCAATCATATGCTGACACCTCCAACTCATGTTGTGTGATGTGTGCCGATGTCCTCCCAACAAGCTATGTTCCAAAATCTGCCGGTTAGTATGTAATCCTTAATAGTGGAATTACAGATAACAATCACAAATTCTTTTACTGATTGTGGTAATGCATGACCGGTGAACATGGTAACATGTAGATTTTTTTTTACTGATTGATCTTATGTACAAGTTAAAAACCTAAAACCAATGATGATCAAGTTCAGATTAAAAAAATAGCGTTATGCAAGATCAAGATTTAAAAACCCAGATGTGGCTGACATTTCTGATATGCTTATTTTGGCGCATAAAGATTTTGATGCAAAGTGTTAATCTGTCATCCGAAAGATAACCAGCTATGAAGTGTAAGACGAACCTTACTCATATTACACATGAACTTTGATAGCCCAGGAACTCCATTAAATTCGATTCTCCGGTTAATTTTTGCACCATGCGTGCCTTCAAATCTCTACATGAATAATACATTTAACAGTAAGACACCAAATGACACAACATAGAGAACCAAAAATAAACAATTATCACCTTGGGCTGTATGACAAGCACATTGGGTGCTCGTGTATAAACATCTTCTTTCTGGCTTCAGAGAGTTTCTTACGGCTGAAAAGGACAAAAACAGCGTCTACGTTTCAGTGACATGGCGTACCATATGATGCAGAAAGAACAAAGAACAGAATGGCTCGCTTACTTGCTGTACTCGAGGCTGAAAGAATCGAGCGGGGGCATCCTTGAAGAATCTCGTCGGTCTTGTTCGACGGCATCCTTGCACGTGAGGCACTTCACCTGGCTGAGCAGGGCCCCCCCCGAAGATCTCCTTCATCACGGTGCTGGACCATGAGCGCTCGTCCGCTTTAGGGTTACCACCGCTGATGATTCGCTTGTGGGTCTTGAGGCAAGCGTTGTGGCAGGAGCCGATAACGTAGCGGAGGAACTCGTGGGCGTCGTCCTGACGGCGCCACTCGAACGACAACTTGCCTACAAATTAACCCCCGACCGTTTCTTGATATTTCTACCAAGAAATGGGGCAAGAAATCAAGAAAAGAAGGGATCGATGAGGTAGGGTTTACAGAGATACGAGTGCCGAGAGGAGAGGTAGAACTGGGCGAGGGGCGGGGTGTCGGTGACGCAGTGGAGGACGCTGTTGAGGTAGCAAGAGTTTCCGAGGTTCTTGAGGCCCTTCTCGTCCTCTTCACTGATGCCGCCGCTACGTCTTCGTGGCCTTCGATCGCTGCCGCTCCGGCAAGAGAGGAAGAACAAGAGACGAAGAGGAGAGGGAGGCGGCGAGGAGGAGACGGGAGGGGACCTCGGTGGAGGAAATGGGCAAGAAGCATGGCGGTGCGGTTGTTTCGCTCTTTTGTATACGAGTTGTTGGGCAAGAAACCAATTTCAAGAATGCCTTAACCCTCGACTTAACAAACGACCAGAAAATGTAGCGTCATATCTTTCGGTCGCAATCCGAGTCGTAGCTTATGTCGGGGTATTAAACAGCTGGTAACTATTACGTCCAACGGCCCGAGTAACAGAATCAGCACCAAGAAGAGTATATATACTAATACTGAAACAAAATACCCAAGCAACTACCTGCACTGTGAGGGGTCCAACGATGGCTACATTGGGCCCTTAGACTCCCAGCCCAAGGCGGGTAGGTTGGGGATCAAGCCAATTTCTCTAATAATTGTAACTGTTACATAGTTTAACTCACAGTAAAAGCTATAAGTTAATTATTTTTATTGTAATTAAACATTTGGAATTGGATTATATATATATATATATATATATTTATATTTATATTTATATAAAAGAGAACTCTCCACATCTTCATAATATTATGTGAGGCATATGTTAAAGGATTAAAATCCAAGTCTCCATGATTAGCTTGAGTAGCTTAAATAGTAAGTTTCATTTTTATTTTTTTGTCTCAGATATTATTGCTATCAGCTTCTTAGAGGGATGAATAAGTTGGAATAAAATGCCCACTAAAATTTATCATGATCTTTGAAGTTAAATATGTTTAAACAGAACAGATACATACACTGCAATATTGAATTGAAAACAAAGTTAGTAGTATTAAAAGGTCCAAATAATTGGTCTATTAAAGAATATAAAAAAGGTAAATGGAATGGGAACCAAGAAATAAAGGAAAAATTTTGTATATTACATCTCTTATATTTTTTTTCTATTTATTTAGGCTGCAAAATCTCTGTTAGAGCAAATTGGGATTAGAAAATTATAGTGGATCTTAACCTGAACACAATCAACTTACTAAAAGTTAGACATGCAGTGGCAAGGAATGTAAAGTTCTCCTTGAGATAAAACCTTGCTATATAATCTGATCATTAATATAATAATTAAATATTTCTGCTTTTGGTAGAAAATAACCTATAGATTAAAAAAAATCTTGTTGGACATAAACCATTCAACTACTTAATGATCATAAAATAAAATTAATTAACAAGTAATCCCAAGACTTAAACAATCCCAGTTTATTATGCAACTCAATTAAAGAATTTACTTTATTTTTTTTTGTAAGGAAAAATAGTGAGTACTTGATTTGATTGTAGAACCACTAGTTGACTTATCCCCTCCCAATTAAAATGAAAAAAAAAGATAAGTAGCTAACAGAGATCTTGAAGTAATGTTCTTAAAGATTTTGATTGAGTGATTAATCATTTTAAAAGAAAAGATCCAATATATATTCATCAACTAATATATATTTATTTAAGATTAACTAATAATTATAAAAAAATATTAAATTTGTCATGATTAAATATATAGAATATATAATTTTTTTATTAGAGATAAATGATGAAGATAAAATTTGATAAGACTGATACAAGAATTTATGTCATCAAATATGTATAAGTTAAACTACAAATTTGTTACAAACCTGATATGTCAAACAAACCCTCTTCCACCATAAACATATCAGGGGGGAAAAAAAAAGAGGAAAAAGAAAGAAGAAAAATAGCTCCTTTTGTCTTCTCCAAGTGATAGAAATTAATAGGCCTCGTCATGCCCGCTGCAGGATGATGGGGAACAACAACAGTTTCTGCTTTTGACTGTAAGGAGAGACATCATTCATTCTGGCCTTTCTCTTCTGAAGGAACCGCTGCAGCGATCGCTTCATCGAGAGCCCAGGATTAAGCATCTGTGGCACGGGTCGAGGAGATGGCGGCCGCGGCAGAGACGACGTGGAAGACTCCATGCTTTGTTGTTGTTGCTGCTGCTTCTTCTCTGTCACCATGTCGTCCATCTCCCTCTTCGCCATTGATATGATCGCTTTTGCCTTCACGATACCAAATGAAGCGATCAGCAACCGACCAAGCAGTACTAAAGAAGGAAAGGAAAGAGAACAATCGACAAACCTGCATCTCCGTGGCATTGCACACGCAAACCCGGCCTTCGTAGAAGATCGTCATCTGCTGCTGGTTTCTCGGCGGCGAGTCGACCCTACATGGACGTGCAGGGAAAGAGTTAAGAGAGGAAACAAAGCCCGGTACGAGCAGAAGGAATCAACGGGATGGATCGAACGCAGTACCTGCTGAGTTTAGACGAGTCGGATCGATAGTTCCGGTGGCCATCCTCGCCGGTGCAAAGCGAAAGCCGGAGCTCAGGATCGCAGCCCATCTCCACTTCTGCCTTTTCTCCACCTCCTCCTCCTCTTCTTCTTGCTGGTGATTCCGGTGGCGCTCCTCTTGGAAAAGTAAGAGTTTGGTGATTGCGGAGGGGGCTGAGGAGGCGTTATATACGCGTTTTCCACAAGGGAAGAGTGGACGGGAGGGAGGAGAACGTGGAGAATGAGGAGCTCGTGCATGAAACGTTTCTTCTTCGTCGGCAGGCGATCCTACCGGCTGCCGTGAAAGACACACTCGACAACAGGATACTTACCATATCCCCATTAGATTTCGGTGTCGGCTGCGGTCTTTGCCACACAAATTGTGGTACGCCATTGTTTTTCTCGTGCGGAACAGTGACGGGAGGAGCAGCTGTCGGACCGAAGCCTACCCACCGTCTATTCACGGTGCAGGTTTTTGTGGCTTTGGTTTCTTACGGTTCCGTAAGTGATTAGGATACATATACGACATGACCCCAGAAAAAGCGCGATGGCAGTGGATGCTTTCTTTATTATATTAAATATATAAAGCGAATAGGACGAATTCTAAAAAAAAAAAAAAAGAATATTTATGAAAATTGAAATAATTAAATATAAAATTAATTCAAAAACATCAATTATGTTGGATTACAACTCGCGAATGTTGTTTGAATCAGCCTTGAAAAGTGTGACAGATAATTAATCGAAGTCCATACGCATTGGAGTGGTGGTGTTTCGGTCCACTCGAGCATCATCTTTCCTGCTTGGATTTGGATTTGGGTTCGGATTCCTTCGGATTGAAGTCTCCAAACAAAAACAAAAAAAACGTGCCATTTTATCTTAGCTTGAGGAAAAAGGAAAATTTAGTGGTTTCGTGGGAACGACGGAGGTGTCAAATCAACGTCAAGTCCAAATTCTCGTTTATCACAATGCATAAACAGACTCGAAGCACCCAACAAAGTCATCGGACGAAAGAATCCGACGAGTTGAACATTTCAGCTTGAAATGTACCGTTTCTGTAGCAGCCGTAGTCTCGACTTAGAACAAACGCGTTGCAGGAGTCAAAAGAGTAGTTGGTGAAGCGGCGAGGAGGTCTTCGTCGTCACCTATTCGTCTGCTTTGATACTCCTCTTTCTCGTCATTTGCATTTTTTTTCCTTTCTCTTAGTCCTCTTCTTTGTTTCTTCTTTTCCTCTTTCTTCCAGAACGTTTTCCATAATCCAAGAATCAATTATTAGCAAAAATAATTTATTAATATATATATATATTAGACCTCAATTAAATACTTTTATCGACCATAAAAATGATTTAAAATATTTTATGATAACTACAATAATATTATATAACATTTATCGCAATAATATAATTAAAAATATGGACAAAATATTGTGGAATTCCAACGTCAGTCTAGAAAGGACTGGTCAAAATGTCAGGTATTGTATTTGAATTAGAATAAACCCTGAATTAAATGTGACAATTTAAAACTTGTCGTGCTAGAGAAAAATAAATAAAGATTAAAATCTCACGGTGAAGCATATGTAGGAAAAAAAAATATTATTATTATATATATAGGTATCATTTGCAATAAACACATTAAAAGATATTTATATATTTTTTATCGAAAATAAAGTTGTATTCTGTTGTACTGTTCCATCAAATTTTGAAAGGATAGAATTTATATTACGACTGATACTTAATTTTGAAGGTTCTTTTTTTAATTAAGCAAAAAACTCATTCCATTCGTGAGTAGAACATTAAATGACTTGCGTCATCAATGACGGTTCGCTTCTTACGACCTATGCCACCGTTGGTGGAAGGGAAGTGGCGTGATGGGCGGCAAGTCTCCGCCGGTGGTGGCATTCAAGTCGGGCCCCAACTTGGGAAGGCGAGTGAGGCGATGACCACGGCGTTGCATGTGTTTTATGTGATAAATTGACGTGATCGCACAACCATCCCGTCCACAAAGACCGAATGGCGAATCCAATCAAATCATTTTCACATCAAATCATATATATATATATATACCCGGTAATTCATTGAATACTTCAATTTAAATATATATTATACTTTTTTTCTGACAAATGAAAAGCGGTGAAGATAGAATTAGATCAAAGGAGAATTCTTACCAAGAGGCTAGTGAACATCTCATGATAATTATCAGATGAGATCTCCAATCCTTCGTATTTGGTATATGATTATGAAATACTATGTAATTCACCAGACCAATATTATATGTACATATAAATATATGATAATATTTTGAACCCTCAATAATTTTAAAAATATTTTAAAAAAATCATATTTGGAATATCAATCTTGAACCCTTAATATTTGGTGAAAAGATCTAATATATTATCCCTAAACCAATGTATAAATTTAAATTCTAAATTTGATTTCAATCATATGAGAAACAAGCTCTGTAAATTTATTGGATAAGATTTTAGATCATCATCATATTATTATCTTAGATATAAAATTTATTAGATGAAGTTTGAAATCCTCAACTTTTGATTAGTGGCTTTGATCGACTAATATTTTATGTGTAAAAAAGATTGTATATAATATTAAATTATAAATCCTTGATAAATTAGTATGGAATATCACTACTAGACTAATATATTATATATTATGGTATAAATTTATCGGACATATTTTTTATTTTCGATTTTACTATTACAAATTCATATGCAATAGTAGAATCTATAGTTACAATTGTAATCCAAGTTGTTTACATTCCTACAGCTCAATGTAACATTTTTTTTTTTTCACAAAACATGTGACATAGAAAGTGGGTTGATACCCGTCATTTAGGATCAATAACAGCACTAAGAGGAGAGATGAATTAGTGTAACGATAAAAATCATATTTTTTTATTTGTATCATAGCCATCACAAAGCATGTGGCATAGAAAGTGGGTTGATACCTGTCGTTTAGGATCAAGAACAACATTAAGAGGAGGGGTGAATTAGTGCAGCGATAAAAATCATATTTTTTATTTGTATCATAGCCACGTTTTTTTCAGAGACATTTTTTTCTCATTTGATTTAATACCCAAAAGAAATGGCTCTTTACGGATTTCAAGAGGGTCGTGGCTCTTTTCGAATTTCAAGAGGGTCACTTTATCATTCGGTCTCCTATGTTTAATGGGACGGACTATACATATTGAAAAACTCGAATAATAATAATTTTTATTTAAATTTATGGAGTATTGTTGAAAATGATTTTCAAAAACCCACTAGACAAAAGAACGAATGGATTGATCTAGAAAAAAAAATTAAATGCTAGAGCTATGAATGATTTTATACGTTAGACAAAAATGAATTCAATCAAATTTCTATTTGCGAAATGATTTATGAGATTTGACACACTCTTGAAATTACACACGAAGGCACTAGTATAATTAAATATTCTAATATAATTCTTTTGATGCATGATTTTGAGTTGTTTCGAATGAAGCTAAATGAAACTATCATTGACATGTACATCTATCTTACGAATGTCATCAATAGTTTAAAAAGTCTCGGTAAATATTTTTCTAATTTTGAACTTGTTAACAAAATACTAAAATCTCTTCTAAAAAATTGGGATTCAAAAATGATGACAATACAAGAAGCAAATGACCTAAACAATCCTGCTCTTGAAGAACTTATAGGATCTTTGATGACCTATGAACTGACGTACAAAACACATGATGAATTTGATAAATATGAGAATAATCTTCCAAAAAAACAAGAAGAATTTTGTACTTACAATAAAAAAAGATTACTAGAAAGAAAACTAAGTAACGATGATAATGATGATTTTGAACTCCTAACTAAGTCTAACCATTAAAAGCTTTAAAGGATTTGGGAACACTTCAAGCTCTATTTCAATGTGATTCCCTTTTTTTTCTCTAAAACTAAGTGAGGATGATAACGATGATTTTGAACTCCTAACTAAGTCCAACCATTAAAAGCTTTAATCTATTTCAATGTGATTCCCTTTTTTTTCTCTTCTTTAATGAAGGTAGATGTATTGGATTCTCTTGGTGTGCTTGGGACAATGAGAACATGCATGAGATCATCAAATTGGTTTGTCACCGCAGAGCTCGTCTTATAAAATGTAAATGGTATTGAGATAAGGACATGCCCCTTTGTGCTACCACATGATCAAGGGAACAGTATGAGAACAGCCTTTTATCTTAGTAGATAAATATCTATTTATATTCATTTCTTTTCTCGCTTGGAAGACAACTAAGATTATAAGACAGACATTTTTTTTTCGCCGAAAAGAAACTATATATTAAAAATAAAACAGGTCTGATACAATCAACTCTGTTCGTATTTTAATTTGACTTTGAAATAATAGAACTCAGACCTTAATCCTCTCTACAAGATTTGCTACTCAACTAATACTTTGTTCCTACATTAAAAATTTTATGTTTTCAATTTGTAATTTTTTTAAAAGTCTGTCTGCTGGCTAAGGAATGGCAGCCACAGGTCAGACAATTGATGTGTGAAGATGATGCATCTTCTCCAAAAGTGGAGTTGTCATTTCTGTGAATTCTTAGATGCCTTCAGCCCACAAAAGGTCCACCTTTCCTTGACTCCTTTCAATAAATGCCAACATATGTTGCTCACTGAGGGCTCCTAAATCAGATACTGATGACAAAAGTTCAACAACGGACTCCAAATCCAGTTGCCAAATTTCCCTGTTTGAAGTGGCTAAAATACAGGTATCAGTGTCTGATCCTCAAGAGTCATGAGCTAAAAAAAAATAATAATAGTATCATGGCAATGACATTTCAATGCCAAAGTCTGCAGCTCATTGATTTAACTCATAACAGTGGGCTCACTAAGATAAGCATGATAGATCACAGAATCAAGAATAGCAGACAAAAGATTGTATACAAGCTTGGTTGACAACTTATCTAAATCACAAACAAGCTACAAACTAGTAACTTGACATTCAAAGACATTCCGTCACAACGACCACAAATCACCATTACAAGGAGGCACATCGTATTCATCGATAGTCACCGCTGTATGAGCGAAAAGCAAATTACTAGGTCTGCTGTACAGATCTACTACACAATTCCAACACTAGTTTACAATGCATTTAGAAGCCCTTCAGTGACTCTAATCCTTCAGTGACTTATTCGACATAGAAAGTAGTACATTGACCTTATCGCACGGGCAATCAAGCATACAAAACCTGAGCACTGGAGGGTGTCAAGTCACAGAATTCTGGTGGCACATCAACTTCTTGCCATTGAATGGAAAATTTCTGCTTCTTTATCTTCCCAACAGAATTGCAGTAACCCTCGTTCTCTACTTGCCCAATAGCAACACGAAGACCTCGACCGACAACAACGATCTTCGAACCAACAGAAGTGACAGAGAAAGGTTTGTGGATTCGTTCAGGCATGGACGAACCCTCAACGGTGTCCCATGAATCAGACTCCACATCGTGCACCTTCAACCTCATCCTTTCGTACTCGGATATCACAAACAGATGACCATAGATGACGACACCTGCACCTGTCCAGCCTTCTCGCATCCCAACAGCCATGGGCTCCCAATTGTTGGCTTCCGGGTCATAGACCTGACCTCTCGGGGAGGACAAGAATGGCCACACACAACCTTCGGTCACATAAAGCCGCCCGTTGAGTACAGCAGAATCATACGAGGCCATGTTAATGCCCATGCTCGCCACGGGCTGCCAATTCCCCTTAACAGGATCTAAAACCTCTGCCGAGTCAAGCTCAAACTGGTCTGTGCTATATCCTCCAGCGACATAGACTCGGCCATCGATCACTCCACCGGCGAAGAAAGATCTTGCTGCAAGCATTCTACTCATGACCGTCCAACGATTTTTGTATATCTCATACTTCAGTACCAGGTGGAGAGGGCAGTCCATGTCAGAGACCAACCCACCACAGACAAGGAGCGTGCCATCTGGAGGAATTGCAATACAGCCGAATCCACGGGGGCACACGCGCTCCCTGCAGGGCATGGCCGGAATGGTGTGCCAAGACAGGTGGGTGAGGTCCAGGACCTGCCATTGGATCCTCCCAGTGCACCTGTGGAAGGCCAAGGTGAAGAGCCAAGGGTCACGGTAACCGAGAGCCTTCCTCTGGCTAAAGAAGCACTCCTTGTTGGCAAGCAGCTGGTGCCACCGCCGGCAGACAAGTCGGCAGGATACATGGCTGCTGACGGGCAGCCTGAGGAGGCAGTCAAGCGCAATGTCATCAGGAAGGCCAGGGATGAGGGCGGTTGACTCCATGGCTGCTGCTGGTTCCACCGATGCTGGAGGAGAATGGTAGGGTGGAGGTGATGGGGTCACGGCCAATCTGAACTTGGGTGACAGTTTCATCTGGGAATCCCCAAGCTTGTGCACAGGGGTTTGATGGGATGAGACCCGAACTCGGCGCATCTTCGCCTATCTATCAAGCACTATTAGGGTTTCGATTAACAACCACAAGCGGTTCTTCCACCGTTCTCTTGGGGACAAGAAAGGCCAACGATTCTGAGTGCAGAACCCGCCCTTACTCCTCACAATTGCAAAACCCTAATTGCTAGCTTCTCCAAACCTGTTTCAGAAAGTCCAATTAATCTTTTCCTTTCTTTCTCTTCATGAGCCAGTAACCAATTTAAGGTGAACAAACCAGTAGGCAAAAGAAAAGAAAAAAAATTCACCACCCTAAATTCTTATGCATGCACAATATTTCTTTCCGCAAAATAACATCTATAAAATACCCCACACCTAAAGCTAAATCACAGGGAGGAGATGACCATAGAACAAGAACCATCCTACAAAAGAAACAGTCTCCATCCAAAAGCTTATCCACCAAGAAAGGTAGAAATTTTGAAGCCAAAACTAAAATGAAAAAAAGCCCATACACATGCTTAAGGATCAATTCTTACCTGGAAGATCACGAAACTCGGGACTTGTGGAAGACTAGCAGGACATCCTTTGCTCCCTTTGTCTGAAAGGAGGGTTGGAAAGCAACTGGAGTCACCAAACCCCGAGGAAAGAAGAGCCGGAAAAAGGGACGGTGGGGAGGAGGGGTTCGGGGCTTGTGTTTGATCCGATTAGGATGTGGTCCATCGTCAACCAGCTTGGGACAGTGGGGGTATGAGATACCATCGGAAGAATTCATACACTGGGAGGGCGAAAAAGATTTAATATTAGATAGAGAGACGGACAGCACAGAGGAAGATGTTGGAAAGCTACAGATGCCTCACTTCACCGCCACCATCCCAGCCTTGCTTTTGACCTTCTGAGTGTTTGTGCAGCGGAGTAGGTGGGCAGGGTGGGTAGGGATGCAATTAATTTGACTTGTGCCATCCAGTTCGGTTAGCGTCGATCTAATTTGAGATAAATATCCATTTTTAGTTAGATTATTTGATCTAATGATTTGTTTTTCGGATTATAATGAAAGTACTAATTAGTTAAGTCGGTGAAAAACATTAATTCTTGATAGGAAGATGGTGAGATCAAAAATATCGTCAGCTTTTAAAGAAAAAAAAAAGAAATTCTTAGACTATATAATCTTTGACAACTGTTTTATTTTTTTTTCCAAAATTTTATAATTTGTGAGAAACAATAAAGAAAAAAGTGATTTTAATGCTTGACAATTCCATTAATATGAGATCTGAAACTTAGAAAAGCTGCCAATTTAATAAACAATAGCGGTGAACATTTACTACCTAAGAGTTGGCCAAAGACAAAGTGCATTAAAATTCAAAGGACAAAACACCCATTATTTATGAGATGTGCAGGGGACTCATGATACATAAATCACCATGAAAGTTGCAGTGTCACATTGTACCTTTGTTTGGAGAAAAAGAGACTCATTGGGGTCAGGCAACACATGGGGATGAAGGCCAGTGGAATCTGCAAGGGCCAACATGACCATTAGACCCCTCACATGCTCACTGCTCATGATCCAAAATAATAATAATAAGAGAGTGAGAGAAGGGAGAATGTGGTGTTTGTCCACAGAAGGACATCTCTGTGCTTTATATTAACTTCATAGGCTGCTTAAAGTAAGACTGCCTACCCCAAACAAAGACCAACAGGTAGAACGTCCATATCAGACTCCATATAAATCAAATGAACTCAGAGACATCACTTCAGATTTCACATTTAGACTAAAAATAGGTGGAAATCCTACCCTGCCTCCATTTACAAAATCTAAGAAGAAAAATTTTAAAAGCTAAAAATGAAGGACCCATGCAAGTTAAAAGCTGAAAGATTTAAGCTGTTTCATTAAGTAACCATGCAAGGAACTCTCACCATATAATGAATTGAATCTACCCAAGAATTCAATGACATGAAACTAATACCAACAAGTGGAGGGGTAGAGGTTTAAAATCTATTGAGACAACCGAAAATGGCATAGACATCATAATTTTTTCTCCAGTCAATGATGCTAATTAAATTCAAAGTCTATTATTTAGTAACAATACAAGCAAGGAGGATAAAGTTTCCAAGAGTTGCACCACCAGCCTTTACCTCAAGATGTAGAAGTTCTATGCAACATCAAGAGGTTCAGAACTATAACCAACAGCTGCCATGCTCCATGTATGAAAAGCTAATAACCTTTTTTTTCTGCTCCAGACTGATGTTGTTCAAGAGAAACTATATCAATGTGTTTCAAAAGTACAAATGGCACAAATGAAACACTACAAATTTGTTCATTTACAAGAACATCTGGAACTGTTCATGGCAGCTTAAGCAGATTCACGAATAGAAATAGCACTAGTAGGTCTCAATGACTCGAAACCTAGAGAAATAAAGAGACCATACGGCATAAGGATCTAAATGTAAAAGGCTAGGTAACTGGCATCTTCGCATCATGAGTGTGCTTTACAATAACAACTAACAACTGACTTCATTATCGATACCGTTTAGAGTTATAAGCACTGTAAGTCTTACAAGCTTTTGTCCCTTTGGGAGTGACAGAAAAGACACCAAGATCATCATCAGCAGGGCATTCTCGAGCCCAGTGACTGGACTTACCACACTTGAAACATGTATTAGAGGCTGTGGAACCAAGATGCTTTCCTCCCATGTCCACAGAGCTACTCAATAATTGCTTGGGACAATCCCTGGACCAATGCCCTTCTTGCCCACATTTAAAACAAGATGAAGACAGCTTGCTGCCTGCGTTTTCATGTGCGCCATGATTCTTAGAAGCAAATGCATGTTCAATGGTGGTAGCACCCTGGTCATTGCACCATTTGAAAAAGCCACAACTTCCACTCCCCTACATTATAAGGCAGAGGGTGCAGACAGAAAACATCAAATGAAAACACATCATGCAATGAGAAAATGAAGATTTAAACAGTATTCAATGAGACAATGATTATTAAAGGTCAAATCCCTAATGGAGCACTAAGCACTTTGGAATAGCACAGAGCCACAACTTCCACTCCCCTACATTATAAGGCAGAGGGTGCAGACAGAAAACATCAAATGAAAACACATCATGCAATGAGAAAATGAAGATTTAAACAGTATTCAATGAGACAATGATCATTAAAGGTCAAATCGCTAATGGAGCACTAAGCACTTTGGAATAACACATTTTGTTAGAATAACACAGTTATCTTATTTGCATGGACCTATTCGGAAAAAGTAATCAGAAAGTAGGAAAGTGGAGCCTCCAAAGTATACATACTTTTAATAGCACATTTTTCAGCACCTATGTTTTACTTGTTTGACCTAACAATAGACAAGTAACGAAATTAAAGGAAGTTTTCCTCCAAGTTGTGTTTTATCACATTCTGTCATCATTACAAGACAAAATTTCAACCTTATTTTCATAATAACAAAACATTAATTTCCTTTCAAAACTATGTTCAACGTATTAGTACACAATTTCATGCAAACATCAAACTCAATGACTTGAACAACTAAAAGGTTCAAGAAGATCCTTAAAATTTTAATTTAGAACATGTACCATAGAAAAGCAACAATAGTGCTCTTGTTTTAAGAGATCTTTGACTACACAGAATTGCATGTTAAAGCTTTTTCAGTGTGAAATTGGCACAAATTTCAAATAAGGGCTAATAAAGTAGATGAAATATGTCAAACACTTATTGATTAAACAGGAAAATTAGTGTTAATTTCAAGAACTATGACCAAAACATACACAGATAAAAGTTTCCAAACAGCTTATCGGAAACAACACTATAATACTGCAAACATTGTGGCTAACTGGTATATAAGGTTCACATACATTGGATGAGTATAGAGAAGAAACATAAATATTGGTTCTTGTTGCATCAATAAGTTGGTGGGTTGAGAATGTTCAAATCAATTATAATTATCTTCTAGTAGTTCTTAATAAGTGAAGAACAAAAAACAAATGAACATAGTTAGTGACCCTCACCTTACCTTAAATGTCACGACCCGAGCCTGATAGACTAGTTAGCCTATCAACTTCATTTGGCTCAAACCACTTGTCACGGACTTAGCTGGTTTTGCCTAAGATACTTAAACTGAGGTTGATAGTAATACACTCATTAGATTCTTATAAGTCAATCTTAGCCTTGTCCACTTCTGATGTGAGACTAATCAGAGTGTTATAATTTTTCCCGCTCAAGAGCTTAACGTCCTCATTAAAGCCCAACATTACACAGATCAAACCATAGCATGGTGCATATGAGGCGTAACCCGGTGGTGGCTTCACACTATAACGAGTCCTTTAACTCCATCGATAGATAACCCTTTCCTACTTGAGCCATACTGGCAAAAATACTTAAACCGAGGTTGATAGTAATACACTCATTAGATCCTTATAGGCCAATCTTAGCCTTGTCCACTTCTGATGTGAGACTAATCAGAGTGTTACAATTTTTCCCACTCAAGGGCTTAATATCCTCATTAAAGCCCAACATTACATAGATCAAACCCTAACACGATGCATATGAGGCGTAACCCGGTGGTGGCTTCATACTATAACGAGTCCTTTGACTCTATCGACAGGTAACCCCTTCTTACTTGAGCCACATCACCATGCTCAATTACTTGATCGACTCTGATACCAAATGTCATGACCCGAGCCGTGATATTTACATTCTTTTATGTTAACATGGTCAAAGGTACTATTATTTTTAAAAAGTCTTCTACAAATATTTTATAATATCCAGCCAAACCCAAAAAGCTTTTGATCTCTAAAACATTAAAAGATCACTTCCAATTCATCACAACTTCAATCTTCTAGGGGTCAGCAAATGTACTAGTATTAAAAATTACATAATCAATAAACATAACTTCATTAAGCCAAAAATTACACTTGCTCAATTTGACATATAGTTTCTCTTATCTTAGAACTTCTAAACCAAACCAAAAATATCATGACCCGAGACTGATGGGCTAATTCGTCTATTAATTTTGTTTGACCTAAATCACTGATCAAAATGTTTAAGCAAAAGTTAATAGTAGTACACTCGTCAAATCCTTTATAAATCAATTTTTATCTTACCCACTTCTGATGTTAAACTAATCGGTGTGTTATATTAAAACTAAAGGACAATTTGTAAGAGCAATAAGATTAAGAGATAGTTCTATTGTTCTAAATAAACAACTCTTTGACAATAACAAAGATTAGTCCACCTAAAGAAAAAGAAACATAATATGGTTCAAAGTTTGAAAAAGCGATGTTAGAAAAAGTTAAAGAGGGAAGAAACATAAGTATAGAAAAGAAACATCAGTGGATAATTGGTATATAAGGTTCACATACATTAGATGAGCATAGAGAAGAAACATAAGCATTGGTTCTTGTTGCATCAATAAGTTGGTGGGGTGAAAATGTTCAAATTAATTTTAGTTATCTTCAGCTAGTTCTTAATAACTGAAGAACAAAAAACAAATGACCATATTTAGTGACCCTCACCTTACCTTAAAACTAAATGACAATTTGTAAGAGCAGTAAGATTCAGAGATAGTTATATTGTTCTAAATAAACAACTGCTTGACAATAACAAAGATTAGTCCACCTGAAGAAAAAGAAACATAATATGGTTCAGAGTTTGAAAAAGCGATGTTAGAAAAAGTTAAAGAGGGAAGAAACATAAGTATAGAAAAGAAACATCAGTGGATAATTGGTATATAAGGTTCACATACATTAGATGAGCATAGAGAAGAAACATAAGCATTGGTTCTTGTTGCATCAATAAGTTGGTGGGGTGAAAATGTTCAAATCAACTTTAGTTATGTTCTTCTTGTTCTTAATAAGTGAAGAACAAAAAACAAATGACCATATTTAGCGACCCTCACCTTACCTTAAAAATAAATGAAATTTGTAAGAGCAGTAAGATTCAGAGATAGTTATATTGTTCTAAATAAACAACTGCTTGACAATAACAAAGATTAGTCCACCTGAAGAAAAAGAAACATAATATGGTTCAGAGTTTGAAAAAGCGATGTTAGAAAAAGTTAAAGAGAGATATTCTCTTTGGATTTGCAGCAAAGGATGAAAAAATAGGTTTAAAATAGAGTTTGCAGATAAGTTTGTTTAGAATACCTCATCTAGCGGACAGCGGTAATACTGCTGGCCTCCATTCTTGCCAGTTCTTGTAACCAACACCAAGCAAGATCCAGCACCACATGGACATTGAAGATCTGGAACTGACAAGCTAGATTGACAATTCATGGGGTTTTGAGAAGGATGACTCGATATTGGGTTATCACACCATTCAAAGAAGTTGCATCCCCCATTATCCTGGACAAAAGAGTTATCAGCAAAATCCCAAATTTCAAAAGGAATGTCAGGTCCGTAGCGTTGTTAAGCTACCAAGTAGTTTGTTGAATGACAGAAGGCCAATCAAGAGAAAGAAGATAGCTCCAAAGTCTCATTTCCAATCAACCAAAAGCAGCTAGCTAGAAAGAGGGGGGGAAAGCACAGTAAAAGACCACAGCCTCTTCACAAGTACAAATTGGGAAGAATACAAGACATGAAGAACTCACTGATCCGATGCACTTAAACCTTTCTCTAATATGGCACCACATAAAAGATAGTTCCTTGTTTCCACTGCGCCTAAGTATCGTAAGCCAAAGTATCGGTAAACCATCGAGACTCAGCATTACTGTTAAAAAAAGAAAAGAGATGTTTCTGGAGTAGCAAAACACTTTCCTTCTCCAGTTGAATCTTCACCTATCAGGCAAAGAATATAAACGACATTCTTGGAAGAAATTAACATTCTATGTTCCTAAAATATTTGGATTAATTATGTTAAAATGAGACGTCATTTTCAACTCCTCACCAGAGAACTTCTCTGCGGATAAACAACAAACAGGTAAAAGGCATGTCTTTTCACCAGTGGTTAGATCAGATGGTTGACAAATGAAGTTGGCGCAAGACGACCAAACGCTCACCACTTTAAGAGGGCAGGTATAGAACTTCCGCCCCGGATTCTTGGCAGTATTGGAAATGCGAACAAGACAACTCCCCGACCCACAAGGGCAGGCCTTCTCTGGGACCTCCCCCTCCTCTCTGCCAGAGGAAGCGCCAACGGAAGCCAACCCTCCTCCCCACTCCCTTCCGCGCGGGGCGTCGCAGTCCCTGGCCCAGTGCCCCTCCACACCGCACTTGAAGCAGGCGCCGCCACCGGTCGCAGACGACATGGGCGAGGGATTGTTACCGGTTCGGATACCACTGTTGCTGTTGTCCTTCTTTCGGCCGAGCTTCGACTGCTGCTGCTGCCAGAGGGAGCTGTGACTACCTCTGAGCGCAGCCATATAGGAACCCTCCTCGACAGCGGGGTTGCTGGCGGCTGGGATAGCAGAAGCAGAGGAGGAGGAGGAGACCTTCTGGCGCTTAGCGCTTCCTCGGGTCACCGCGGCCTCTGCCGCTTCCACCAGCGAGAGGAAGACGGCTTCGTCCTCTACCACCTCGATCATCTGGGCGACGCTTCGAACTCGACGCCTGAACTCCCGTACAAATTTATCGAATTTTTCGCGGCCATTCGGATTTCGCGCGATCATTACCGCCTTCTAAAAATTGTCCTCCTCAGCACCGTGAAACGCTTTGCGGCTAACGTCGCCCTGATAAGTGGCCACGCGTGTAGTAGACCCGGAAAGACCACATCACCCCTTGCAACACTGCAAGGACAAAATGGTCCACCTAAAAATATTCTAAACAAACATAAAAATTTGGTCATTTACCATTATAGCACCTACAACCTTCTTTTTTTTCTAAATTACTATTTTACACAAGGTCCATGTATCGTACCGGAGTTTCGACTTAGGCTCGATACAATACGATATGGGTGTACCGATTGGTATACCGAGATGTACCGAACGATACACCCTAATGTACCCAGTAATTTTATATTTTTTTCATATTATAACACTGTAGCGGTACCGAACGGTTCGCGTACCGGTAACCTGTTGGACCGGTACGTACCGCCCGTACCGGGCGATACACTTTGGTATGACAGACATTGATTTTACAGTCCTTTTTTATCATCTATAATTTTATTTAAATTTTTTAATATTTTTTAATTATCTCTTGTAAATAAATATAAATATTTTTCTTTTCTTCTTTCTTATTAGAGGATAATATATATCGAGGGACGGTGAAGAAAATTTTGGTAGTAAGAATGATGTAAGGCAGTGTAGGAAAGAAAAAAAATAAAAAAAGTGTAAAATTCTTAATACTGAGATTGTAAATAAATTAATTTTATTATTTTTTACAGGGTTGTGAATATTTTTTGTTTTTGTTCTTTTACCTAAATGATTACACTAGTGATTATCCTTCACTTGTTAATATTAGTCTTATTCGAATTTAACCCTCTAAATTAATTTATTGAACCTTTTGTGGGTATGCTAAGGGTTGACTCCGTAAAACTTGGTTCGTTTCCTTGTCAAAACACCGTGTTGAAATTATAGTGCCAAAACGTGGGCGGTCACTCGAACGCTAATCATCGACGAAGACCACAAACTTTGGGAGCCAGTGAATGCGCGACAGCCACATCTCACACAGGAATCCACATTGCAAAGCTGAACATCTTCAGGACGTTGATGCGTCATTACCAGCATGATTCAGTCAACGCGTCATAGCTTTTTGTTTGCAGAACTATGTCTGCAATTATTGATCCCCCGGTAATGAATTAGGTCAAGATCTCATGTGACTTCTCGTATGATTCGAGATCCAGTTGTTAGGAAGCATTTCTGTAATAACAAATCGGATTCTGTGATATCTATGTTGCTTAAACCTTTGATCCACAGACAGGAGAAGATGACAAGAGAAGGGAAAGCATGCAGAACTGCACAGAAGCAGCGGTGAGGTTGCCATCTCCGAGAGCGAGGCGACGGAAGGGCCAGAGTTGGACACAGAGAGAAAAGCCCTGTGACTTGGCCACCTGCATCACCACAATTCTCCCCATCGTCTGCTGCTATTGACCTGATGTGCACCATTCACATCAGACCCCGTTTCCCCACTCATTCCCCACGCTCTATAAATTGCTTCCTTCCTTCTCCCAAATGGCAGCATAGCACTTCCACTTCAGTTAAGACTCCTCCTAATCCTTCTGTTTCAGCTCCCGAGTCCGAGCTATGCTTTCTGCTGTCTGCAATGTTGCCAGTTCTTCTTCTTCCGTCGCAGTGTTGGGCCCGAGTAGGTCAAGATGCATTAAGATAACGAGAAAGCAATCCTTTACCGCTAGCTCAGTCCGTTGCTCCGCTTCCTTCGAGTCCCTCCTCCGCTTCGACACCACCTCCACCTTCTATCCGCCAACAGCGCATCTGACAGAGGATTTCTCGTTGAGGCCGGAACGATCGAAACACCATGGCGATGACCGGATCATGAGACCCAGAAGGTGGAACATCTTCCAGCGGCTGGCTGCCGCGGCCTTGGACGCCGTCGAGGACGTCTTCATATCGAACATACTCGAGCGCCGCCGGCCGCTTCCGAGGACCGCCGACCCCGCTGTTCAGATTGCTGGCAATTTCGGCCCGGTGGATGAGCGGCCTCCCTGCCGCAACCTTCCCGTCGATGGCCGGATCCCTGCCTCCCTCGACGGCGTGTACGTCCGCAATGGCGCCAACCCTCTATTCGAGCCTGTCGCCGGCCACCACTTCTTCGACGGTGATGGCATGATCCACGCCGTCCAAATCCGTGATGGCGCCGCCACGTATGCCTGCCGCTACACTGAGACGGAGCGCCTCCGGCAGGAGCGCGCCATCGGTAAGCCGGTGTTCCCCAAGGCCATTGGCGAGCTCCACGGCCACTCGGGCGTTGCCCGTCTCCTCCTCTTCATGGCTCGAGGCCTCTTCGGGCTCGTCGACCCTACGCATGGCACCGGGGTGGCCAACGCTGGCCTCGTCTACTTCAACGATCGCCTCCTCGCCATGTCGGAGGCTGACGTCCCCTACCACGTTAGAATCACTCCCTCCGGTGACCTCGAGACGGTCGAGCGCTATGACTTCAACGGCCAGCTCTGCTCCTCCATGATCGCCCACCCGAAGCTCGATCCATCCACCGGCGAGTTGTTCGCTCTCTGCTACGACGTCGTCCGGAAGCCTTACCTCAAGTACTTCTACTTCTCTCCGGACGGCAAGAAGTCCCCCGACGTCGAGATCCCTCTCGAGCAGCCGACCATGATGCATGACTTCGCCATCACCGAGAACCACGTCGTGGTTCCGGACCAGCAGGTGGTGTTCAAGCTCCAGGAGATGATTCATGGCGGCTCTCCGGTCATCTACGACCGCGAGAAGATGGCACGTTTCGGAATTCTGCCCAAGCGAGCCCGCGACGCATCGGAGATGAAGTGGATCGACGTCCCCGATTGCTTCTGCTTCCACTTATGGAACGCGTGGGAGGAGCCGACGACCCACGAGGTGGTGGCCATCGGCTCTTGCATGACGCCGCCGGACTCTGTGTTCAACGACTGCGAAGAAAGCCTTCGAAGCGTACTCACGGAGATCCGGCTCAACCTCGCAACCGGAAAATCCACACGGCGCCCCATACTGTCATCGCAACTTAACCTCGAAGCCGGTATGGTGAACAGGAACAAGCTGGGGAGGAAGACCCGCTACGCCTACCTGGCCATCGCCGAGCCGTGGCCCAAGGTGTCGGGGTTCGCCAAGGTCGACCTCTCCACGGGAGAAGTAAGCAAGTTCCTCTTCGGCGAGAGCAGGTACGGCGGCGAGCCGTGCTTCGTGCCAAGAAACGCGGGAGCGCTGTCGAGGGAGGACGATGGTTACGTCCTCACCTTCATGCACGACGAGAGAACGTCGGATTCGGAGCTACTGATCGTGAATGCCGGCGACATGAGGCTCGAGGCAGCGGTGAGGTTGCCGTCCCGGGTTCCCTACGGCTTCCACGGCACCTTCGTGGCCTCCAAGGACTTACAATCGCAGGCTTAGGAGCGCAATTGATTCGTTGCTTCAGCTGACACATTTCTTCTTGCTTGATTGAAAACCCCCGCATTTTAATTTCAATATTCCAATTTATTAATTGTTGGAATAAGTTAATGCAAGACTTCACGATGTTTTATGTATAATTTTTTTTTAATATTGAGTATATATTTTTCTTATTAGTAACCACATGTAATCAGTTGCCAAGAAATACGAATCGATTGCAAGAGATCAAATCCTTTGTGCTCCAACTTGATCGATCGCTTCATAACTTTTGATGACGATGGAGTTTTTAGAATGAATCCTACTTTGTGTGATGATAAATAGGGCTCACTTCGGAACATCTCACTATGATTATATTGATTTCTGTGCTCGATAATAGGTTTGATTGAGTTATATAATTTTTCTTCCTCATGGAAATATATATATATTTTTTGATACAAAAACTATATATATATATATATATATATAAAAGGTTGCTTTTCGATCAATTTATGCCGTTAAATCGTAACTTAAGTCGTTTCACGAATCATTTCTATACCAAGACGAGCATTGCCCGGTTCCCGATTCAACCCACGATAGTCGACAGGTTGACATAGCGCACCCGAAGATAGCACATGACCACCGAGTCACCCCTGAAACTTGTCAAAAGTGATGTGGCAATCGACGTGTTCGCATCACGGCATCATCATCATTAGCATTTGACGTGAGATTTTCTGTCATTATATATATATATATATATATAATTTTGCGACCTGAACGATAAACAGATTCTTTTTAGCAGTTGGTTGACGTGACGTTATCTTTCAGAAAATATATTTTCGCGCTTCATTGTGGATGTAATAGACTGAAAAGAGAATAAAATAATAATAATAATAATAAATGCAAATTCGTAGCCAAGAGATGCTTCTAGTGTCATCCACTGCCTGGCTCTCGGTTCTTCACCGATCTCGACCGTCCATCATCGCCATGGCCTCCGTATCCTCGGCGCCTTCCGCCGCCATCGCCGGAGGCAGCGGGGTTGAGTCCCCGGAGGGGAAGCGGGTGGTGGTCTGCGGGGGCGGCGTCATCGGCGCGTGCACCGCCTACTTCCTCGCGACGAAGGGCACCGCCCGCGTCACGGTGGTGGAGAAGTCCGCCGTCGCCTGCGCCGCCTCCGGAAAGGCCGGTGGATTCCTCGCCCTCGACTGGTGCGACGGCAGCCCCCTCGGTGGCCTCGCCCACGCTAGCTTCCACCTCCACCGCTCCCTCGCCGCCGCCCTCGACGGTCCCACCAACTACGGCTATCGAACACTCGACACCCTCTCCCTCTCCCTCCTCCCCGACGCATCCTCCGCGGCGGCCGCTCCAGCCTCGCCTTCCCTTCCTCCATGGGTCGATGGCCCCGCGGCCCGGCCGCCGCGGACGATCGGGACCACTGATACCACCGCCCAAGTCCATCCACAGCTCTTCACCCGGACACTCCTCTCCGCCGCCGCCGCGGAGCACGGGGTGGAGGTGGTGATCGGCGAGTTGGACCGGGTAGAGGTGGAGGATGGCCGGGCAGTTGGTGTGGCTCTCAAGGGCGGCGGTGGCCCTTTCATTCAGGCGGACGCTGTGGTTTTAGCCCTCGGCCCGTGGTCGAATCGATCGCCCATCGTCTCCTCCCTCTTCAACGTCTCTAGCCTCAAGGCTCATAGCATCGTCCTCCGGCCGAAATCCCCCGACGCCATTACCCCTCACGCCCTCTTCCTCACCTACCAACCAGCGCCTGGGGCCAAGACCTTGGACCCCGAAGTCTATCCAAGACCCACAGGTAACAAACAAAGAAATGCATGCTGTTGGTTTCTTCTGGTAGTTCTCGATAAATCAAAACTCTTGCTTGATGGTGCAGGAGAAGTGTACATCTGCGGTATGTCGAAGGAAGACGAGGTTCCCGACGATCCCGAAGAGATCGTGGGAGAGAGGGAATCGATCGCGATGCTGCATAAGATAGCGGGCACTGTGTCGTGTCATCTGAAAGAGGGGGAGGTGGACGTGGTGGCAGAGCAAGCTTGCTGCTTGCCGTGCACGGATGACGGATTGCCTGTAATTGGGGAGATTCCCGAGGTCAAGGGATGCTACGTTGCGACTGGGCACAGCTGCTGGGGGATTCTGAATGGCCCTGCCACCGGAGCCTCGCTCGCCGAACTCATCTTAGAAGGTCACTCCACCACTGCTGATCTCAAACCTTTCAGTCCCTCCAGGTTCCTCCGCAGGCGCACCAGGCAAGGAGTCTAATTCCCTAACTAGAAATCAGTGCGGATTTGCTCAATTTGCCACTGTTTAGTGAAAAATAATAAGTAGTGGCGGTTGCAAATCTTTGTCATTATAGTGATAAGGATTTGAAATCCAATGGCAACAATTGCGACTGCCCTTTTACATTCGTGTTAGCTTGCATGTACTCCAAACTTAAGCTAATAAAGTGAACTTGTGGACTTTTATATGCTGTTTTTCCTGCCTTTATCAATTTCGTATTACCGAGATAATCTGTGACAAGAGCCGTAACAAGTAGTAACTGAGTGAATCAACAGTGAGTCATAAATTGAAAAGTATTAAGTAGAAAACTATCCTGCTACTGCAAATTTGAGCAATACTAAGTCTTCCTTGGATCCTGTTATCGAGTTTCTTTTTTGTTTTCAAAACCTTGAATCCAGCATATTGCTTATAAACTCCCAAGGATTTAGTGTTTGAGTATTATCTGCTATAAATGACCTCATATTTCATTGCTTAGAAAACCTTGTTGTCAACTGTTCAAACTCAAGCACAGTGTTTCCTTATTTATTGTTTACTCATGATATGCTCTCTTTTTTTACTGCTTAAAAACCTCCATTTGCCAGTCTCAGCGCTAATCTCATAATACTTGCCAGTGTCGAAATGCTGGTATAATGTCAACCAACTTGGCGATGAACATTCCATCCTTTTGCTGGTGATGCTTTGAACCAATTAATCTTCAGTGGTTATTATTCTTTAAATGTACTGCTAAAATTGACATCAAACACACTATTTTCAGAATGAAATTAGCTACTAGCCTCTAGATTTGGTTCAGATGCAGTGCTCCTGTTTTTTTTTAATACTGGTCAATTGCCTCTTTTGAAGGCCATTGAAACTCCCAGTTTTCTTAAACTGGGGCATCTATGGCAGAAAGTGAATGAGACTTTGTGGATACGTCATGTACCATAACTAGGAGGAACACTTCCAAGTGTAATGAGTAAAATTCCCAGAATTTTGTAATTACAGTCATTCAAACCCGTTTTCTCAACTTGAAAAACATAAAATTGTGAACCTAATTCAACTTTTTGATCGTGGTCCAACTAGGATACTTGGTACTAGTGCATGCAATCCTGCATGATTGATTCCACTGCCACTTCAATTATGAGAGTTAGCATTTCAATATGATCATACATTTATGCTAGAAAGTTTGAAGTAGGAAGCATTTAGTGTGGCTCAGGTTTTTAACTTCCAATTGACTTTAAAGTGTGAAAGACTGAGACTTTCACTTAAGATGGTAATAAGTAGTCAAGCTACTAAGCTCTAGAGAAAAATCAGAAAATTATAAGCTAATGAACTTGTTAGAGTAGTGTTGAAAGTAAGTTTCTGATTATATAGCAGAACATCGTGGGCGATATTTGGTCATGAAGTCCAACAGGTTTTTACTCTCTTAAATGACATGTCAGCAACATTGTGGAATGAACCACAGCAACAGAGCTGCCGATGGCAAGAGGAACATCCTAATTAGATTCCCCAACATTATGAAGATGGAAGGTTATACTTTGCACTACCGGTCGTTGAGTTTGCAGAAACTTACTGGGTGGACTCATATATATGGTTCATTAGAAGACGAGGGCTTCAAAGCTTCTCAATGCGTAGCATCAATAACACTACCGGGAAATTAGCTTCAATAATCCTGTCTGGACTTGATCTGGATATCTCTGTGGAAAAAATTTACTTGATTTAATGATCTGAAAGAGTGATAAATAAGTAGATATTCAGTCGGCATCACATGATGATGGCCTGTAGCTTTTGGGTCAGCCCTAGACATGTCAATTGTAGGACTGAATTGAATAGCTAGCTTATTTTAAAAATTGAGGCAATTTTATAAATCAATTTAATTAAATAACTAGCTTATCAGTGATTCGTGCGAAAGCCTTTTATTGTGTTTACTGAGTATTATAAATTAGACACTGCAGTTATGATTGATCATCACCTATCAAAAGTATGATCTTGTAAAGGCAAAACTGGCTTCAAAACATGGAGATTGTACTTCTATGAAAAACTTGCTAATTTGACTCTGCCATCTGGTTTTGAGGTGCTTACAGAAATTACATTACAGTTTGTGGCAATAAAATAGAGGAAATATGTGCATGGCTTTCCTATATATCTCTTCTTGGTACAGATAGACCAGGGTTTATGGCAGATACTTGATCATCTTCTACACAGTAAAAGATGCATCTGCTTTTTATTGTTCTTGTCCATATGTTGGTGATGGGAGTCTCAACCAAGGAAAGACATGAGGGTATTTTAGTTTTTACTAATGCGTCCATCTCTGAATACACTGCTAAAGTATCAGATACACCATTTTTATGTTCTCAGGGTATGTCTTCGGCTAGTTTGCTGCTAGCGGCAACTAGCTGGATTATTAACATAGCTCAAATACACTGATCATGTATGCAGTTGTCGAATGGCTGTAAACAGGAGAAGAGCACTTCAACAGCAGTCAGGCATATGACCTTGTTAACAAGCTTGTCATGCTGCAGGTCACGGTAGACCGAGCCTTTAATCATGTGGCCCAAAACGTTGAAGCCTATATACATGTCATCACAAGGCCTCTCAAACTTCTGGAATGGAATTAATTGGGATACCACAGTCTTCCTCATTCAAAGGTTTGGCATCTTCTACTCGTCTACCATACATCTGATTCATGCCCAACCGGTGTGTATTTATTATTGGCCATAACATGAGCAATTTTGTGCATGTATCAGGCAGCAACAACTAGTCTGATGTCTAGATTCATTGTCTATACGGTGATGAATTGGAAACTGGATGGAGAACAAAAAGGAAAATCTAATGAGTCAGAGAACCTGCAATGCTTCAATTAAGCTTCTGAGAATCACAATTATAAAGGTTTAGGGTTGACTTGTTGCGAACAAGATAGCACATAAAATTGGCACATGAGAAATTTGCTGGGGTTTTTTGTTTTTCGCCGCATTTGAAGTTGCTTGATCTCAAAGGGTTCTTTGAATTCTGAAAGAGTTGTTATTATTCACAGGATCAGCATGTGCTCGGCCTCTAATCAAGAGATTGAAGTCAATGGCTCAAGCAGCAGCAGCAGCAGCTCGGAGTCCCAGAATCATGTTCTGCTATTAACCAATGCTTTCCTGTTTCTTAAGCCTGACCACATGCACATAACGTGGAAGTCGGCAGCTTGAGCCTGGTACTAACTATGTCTTCTTCATGTGAATGGATTCTAGCTAGATTTTCTCTCTTTGCTGATGCAGGGCATGTTCAATGTCCCCAGCATGCACATGTTTCTTCCTTGGACACAACAATCTCTTCCCAAGAGCAGAGGATAAGGCTTAACTCTCTGTCTCTCTCTCTCTCTCTCTATATGTACATGTGTTTGTATATATATATATATAAATCTCCATAGTCCATACACATGTGAATAGATTCTAGCTAGATTTTCTCTCTTTGGTGATACAGGGCATGTTCAATGTTCCACCATGCACAAACCTCCTCAAACACATGACAATTTCCCCACTAAGAGGAGAGGAAAACGCTTGACTCTCTCTCTCTCTCTGTCTCAGCCTCTTTCTCTCTCTCTATGCCAATCATGATCTACATAAATTTGAAGGGAACTCACATAGGGCAGGCTCAAAATCCTGAGAACTCATGTGAAGATTCTTATGAAGATCTCAAGAAAAAAGTAGCTTTGTTAATACATGACAGTCCATTTCTAAGCTTCTATCTCCCTATATTTGACATTTCTGATCTCTCTTTCTCTCTCTCTCTCTCTCTCTCTCTCTCTCTCTCTCTCTCTATCCAACTATATTTTTTGCTCTCTCCATCTACATAATTTTGAGGGAAGGCATGCACTACTCAAATATCACATTCATTGAAACTAACCAACCATTGACATCAAAGTGAAGGAATAGCATATTAGCAATTATTAAGCTCTTCGGGCATTTGAGACTTTATTTAGTCTATGAATCAATCTATTAATGACAATCAAATGATACAAGTGCTCCTATTCGCTTTCATCATTATGCATTCATTATATGTGAGTTGTTTTAACATGAAATTGCTTCATTTTAATTGATGAAACAATCATTTGGGTAGTACAAATCATCATTGTTGAAACAATCATTTGAGCAGTTGACTACCACTTGATCCATTTTGATAATTAATGTCTTGGGTTACTTTTCTTTCAGGTTGGTGAAACTATAATTTCCTCAATATATCTTTAGATAATACTTGAGAGCACAAGGTTCATGGACAAGGAGACAAAGCTTTGAATGATGCCAACTACAATGACCCACACTTGAAGACTTGGTTGGTCAAAGCATATGGTGGTCAACTTTCTTAAAATCTCCAACTGTGGTTTGAGATCAAAATTACTTTTACCATATTGCCTCTCTAATCAGCTCAAGTAGGGAGTAGAATCATAGTTGAGATGGAAGTGAAGTTTGAAAATAATTATTTTTTGAGGAAAAAAATATTTATGCATTCCCTTGAGACATTGGATTGTACTGTATATCCTTGTAAAACTAAAAATGTAATCATCTTTTTTTTTTGTTGTTTCCTAACTGAAATAACATTATTTGCTTCCTAATATGGATTCTGCTATAAGGAATTTTATTTCAGCAATTAATCTGTATTTCCTGCCTTGAATAGTCAAATAAAGAATAACTTCATTATTTTTCATTAAAAATTAAAAATTAAAATTAAATTAAATTTTCATACCTTATTAGAAATCCTTCCATATCATCTTTATAAACCGGGCGAATTGTTCCCTTTCCATCTATCTCGGTTTGAAGGATATTTGATTGAGAGGGGATTACCGAAGGTTAGTGCTTAATTCATGCTTTGAGATATTTTAATTGATATCTTAGTTGTTGATATTATATGAAATTGTCATGCATGATATTTTCAACGCGTATCGGGTCTCTCATTCTCATATTTTCAACACATATCTAAATGTTCGTTCAATGCATGCATGCATGATAGAGTACTAATACGACGATACCGTTCGAAGATCAGAGAATTGTTAAATACGTAAATATTTTCACATCATTGGGTGAAAAATATAATATGATAAATATTCTTATAGGGGAATATAAAGTATCTTATGTTGTATACACATATCACATGATAGTTGCAAGTGTTTAAGCTACTATATGGCATGAGATCGATGCATGATGAACTTATATATTGCATAAAAATTATGTTCTCAAGATAAATACAAAATATAAGATATTGATTTTTGGAGAGAGAAAAAGACATCAGCTATTCAATATGAAACAATGGACTAATCAAGTGTTACTCTATCCAACTTGATAAAATACAATAATATAATCTTTTTGAAAGTGTCAGCTAAACTAGCTGATAAAATTTTAATATGGATTATTCGGATCTTAAGATCGAATCTCATCTTTGTTATTTAGTCTTATCACAAACAACAACAAAAAAAAAGAAAGAAAGAAAGAAAGAAACAAATTTTAACATGGATTATTCGGATCTTAACATCGAATCTCATCTTTGTTATTTAGTCTTTTCACAAACAACAACAACAACAAAAAAAAAAACACTTTGCACTTGTAGTTAGGATCAGTGGATCACAGCAGGTCACCTGTGCTGTGAGATAGCATTTCTCTTGAAAGAGCTTTCCTTGTCACCATGGCCATTTCTCTTTCTTGAGAGATAAATGACCTCAGATCTCATCTCAATAACTTTCTTCTCCTGGTCCTGGCCACAACACTATTCTGAAACAGAGGTAGTACAAGGAACATATGCTGTGATCTCTTGCATGATGGACACACACCTCCAATTGACACTTTTCAGGATCTTTCTCTCACTTACCAAGTGGTATGAATTCCTCCTATGTCAATGTCATCACCACCTCATCATTGGATACCATCATAAACCATCTATCCTTGTCATTCCATCTAAAAACCATAGTTAATAAATAAAATAAAATATTTAATTTAATTCATAATCTCTGTTGGAAAAAAAAATGTGATTTTAAAATAATTTTATAACTAGGAAAATATTTATAAAAAAAATCAGGATAACATTTTATTTACGAGATGAAAGGGTAGAAAGAAATAAAAGATTGAAAGAATTATAATTGATTCAAACCTTTTATTTTGATCAATATTTAACACAGACTCCCCATCTGAACTCACTCCAAGCCGAGCTCTCGTTCATCCACTCATCAAACCGTCCTTTTGAGTCCATGATAAGACCCTATTTCCTGTTTCCACTCGATCGGACTTCCTCTCTTCATTCATTCATCCAAACACTTGTCTTGTTGCTCCATCAGTTCCATCATCTATCTTATCCTCTAGGATCGAACTGTTTCTACCTTCTTGACTCACTGTGCAAGCCCACCTCAGCGGAAACGATTGATGTTGATGTTATGGTATCCAACCTTTTTTAAATAACAAATATTCTCAAAATTTTTATCACTTTAATCATCAATCTTTAATAAGAATATCTAGTATATCATCATCATCATCAGACTAATTAATCTTATAATAAAGTCAAACTATAAATAATTACTAAAAAAATTTAAAGTCAAACTTTAAATTATTTTTAATTCAATCTTCACCTCATACTTAAAGATACTTTTATTTATGTTTGTGTAGATTGATCGTCTTCCTTATTTTATCTAACACTATCTAATTTAATAATCTTACGTCATTTTAATATATTAATATGATGAGTTTGATTAAACTGATCATGACTTATGAGAGAGGAAGTTTTGTCTCTCAATAAAATTTACGTTTTAATCTTATCCAACCTTAAACAACAAAGTTTATTCAACTATTATAATCCTAATCTAATTCAACATTGTGTTGTCGATCAAACTTTTCTGACGGAGCCATTCATTGCTTGATCAATTTATTATTATTATTATTGATAATGATGATGAAAATATTATGAGACTGGTAATTAAAGAAGGCATCCTCAAATGGAGGATAAAGAATGTTGTTTTAATATATGCTAAGATTTATATAGTATATATTCCTTTAAATATTAGGATTCTTTGCATGTTGACCACTATTGTTAATATTCACAAAAATAATTATTTCTAAGTATGATAAATATCATTTTGTAGAAATATATACGATATTAATGAAAACTTTAATAAAATATTATATGTGAGTTAAGAAATGCTTAGAAGAAGGAAGAGAGAGAAAAAATATTTTTTTACATATATATCCTTGCAAAATAATTTTTTACACATACATATTATGGAAAATTCATGGAGACTAATATAGGTTGATAGGAATATGTACAGTAAACTTAAATTCTAAAGGAATAGATGTGAAAAATCTTTTGTGTATTTTAGCATATATTGGTTTATTAAACATTTATATGTATAGACTTCAACAGTTAATTCGTGTCTAATATATTTGTACATGTATTCTTTAATCAAACATTTATTTCCTGTTCTCAACAATTACTTTTCTATTGTCATTTCATATATTTTTTTAATCAAACATATTTAGGATTGAGAGTATCAGATTTAGTAATGAGGGAGTTCTAAATTACTTGTTAAATCTTTTATATCAAATCTGATATTTCATTGATATATCATATCTATTTATCAAATGTTAATGGTCTGAAATATCATCTGATTATTATTTTTAGAGTATCAATTAACTTAGATAACTGTTAAAAAGTTCATAATTTCGTTCTTATGTTGATGATATCCATCGGAATAGGAAGTTGGGAATCTCAATCATTAAATTGGATCAGAATTATTTTGTCTTAAAGTAATTAGTCAGAAGAAAAACCTTGTATTGAGCTGGAAATAAGTTGATACTCAATAGTGAAATTAATCATGAAGGAAGCTTCATTCACATAGACTATGTTATCAAAGATAGATATTCAAACTTCAACTTTGGTGTGCTATACATGCAAATCAAATCAAAACCTTGTGTTTTTTGAGGTGGAATTCAAAAAGATTGTCTTTTCTTGCTCATCCTTAACGTGTTCATATTGTTTTAAGATACAATGTTTAAGATCTCATCATTAAGCTTATCCAAAGTGTGGTTTTTCCCTGATAATGATGCTACTAACTTGGAATGTGGTGTTTAGATGGAGAAACTAAATATATTGTGTATTAAAATATGAAAAAGAATATTTTCATACAAGAAATTATTCATTTTGTTCATTTGTTTTAGCTATTACTATTAAAAAAATATTATTATTATTGTAAAAATTATTATCATCAACCGCATTTTTTCATGCGCAAAAATTAAGAATATGTGTATTTTGACAATATACATAAACTTTAAAGGTAGGAAGGGTATATATGTCAATATGATTTATCCAGGGATTAGTACTTGAATTGATGAATAAATATTGAGAGTCGGGGGACATATGTGCAAAAGTCTATCAAGCTTGAGTGAAAAGGAAGCGTAAAGGAAGAAGCTTTCTAGTGTCTTGTCATCGTCCCCTGAATCCTCCACGCCCCCTTGTCGACTGAGGCTGGAAAAACCCCCCAAAAGAGGTTCTTGACGCTTCCGGCGACGGCGGCAGTGGCGGAGTCACTCGATCTTTTGTGTTCGCTGCAGTGGTGGTGGACAATCTTGGCCGTCCAAATGGGTAAAGGTACAGTTTTTATCAGTTATTGCGGAGTTTCACGTTTAATCCCCAAGCTTTTCGAGATCAGAGAAACTGGAAGACGGTTTGCTTTGACCGCCACAATCTGGAGTTGCTTTCTGCTATATCAGATGCTTCCTTTTTTTCCGCTCTTTGTTCTTCGGATTGCCAGCGAATCTTGTTTTGTTTAGGTTTTATTTGCTTTGGAAGAGGTTTGGCGGTAGATCGGTTGATATTTCTTTTATGGGAATTGAATTAATTGGGGATTTTTAGCCAAGATAAGTTACACTTTGTTTCTCCCCAATTCTTCGTTCTATCTCATTTGCTTCTCCAGATTAGTGGAAGGTGTTACAGGGAAACGCTCTGCTGGGTGCTTAATCTGAAAAAAAAGGCAGTTTTGAAATGACTAAGTGTCTGAATTTGGAGCAATTAACCAAGTGCCAGATTAGAAAGCATATTAATTAATTTGTACGTTTGGCTTCTTTTCGGTGACAGAGTTGCTGTGGCTGGCGGTCAAAATAGATATTTTCACTATCTTTATGTCTCTTTTGGATCTCTTCTTTGTTGGATTGATTGATAATTGTGGGAGTACTCTTGATTACTTCTTTAGCCAGTTTTCAGATAGCTAAGCTTCCAGATTTGGAGGAACTTGTTATTTTCTCTAATTAAATTAGTTCTCTTCAATTCTTGTATGTCTCAGTTTGTCTATTCATTTAACCATGAGGTCACTGATCTTATTGCAGGTGAAGTGGACTAGGGTACCAAGCTCTGGCAATACCGTCACCTAAAGTGATATCGGAGGCTACCTGAGGGATGTGCATTAGTACTCTTGTTGCATTCTGATAGAAATTTTCTGGATGAGCTTGTAGAAGAATTCTGCCTGCAATCTTCCTCGGTCAATTTCAACATTAATTAAAAGTCAGTGTCCAGCCTGTCTTGGTTTCAGGAATGCTATCATTGGCTGCTGCCGAAGAGGGCTGAGTTTGCAATAACTTGAACAACAGAGTCTGTTTGCCAAGATTTTTTGTGTGTTTTCTAGTCAGCTGTACCACACACAATATTTTCTGAAGAAGCTATTCTCAAGTCTCAACAATGGAGTCTTTGGCATCCAGAGTAGTGGCTCATCTTTTCCCTTCACTTGGTTCTGCACTCGTCATTTCTATGGGATATATAGACCTTGGAAAGTGGCTGGCAACTGTGGATGGTGGCGCTCGATTTGGAAATGATCTGGTGTTGTTAGTTCTGTTTTTCAACTTAACTGCCATTCTTTGCCAGTACCTTGCATCATGTGTTGGCATTGTCTCTGGAAAGAATCTCGCACAGGTACTACATTCCAATTTGTTTGCTTCAATATTTAGTTTTATTCCCGACACCTGTTTTTTTGCAAACATATAAAAAGCTTGCCTCTTTAGTTCTTTATACTTCTATTTGTGAGAAGCTTATGCAGAAAAGAAGACTTTGAAAACTCGATAGTTATACTCTCAGAATGTATAGTAAAAAGAAGCAACAATAAACTAGAAGTGAATGCTTGACTTATAGTTTGTTCAACATGTGATTGTATCTGTAGCAATCATATTCTGGATAAATTCCTTCAAGTGTTATCAACCGTTTCTGATATGGTACACTGGATCCTAGTATCATGTAAGGCCAAGCTGGTTTCGACTTTTTTTTTGGGTTGTATATTTGGAAATAAATGGGAAAGGACTAGGGACTAATTGAAATCAACCTGAGTTTATCTATATTGGTCAAAATTTGCGATTACCACATCCTCAAAGGAGCAATGAGAAGGGTGGAGGGAAGGAGAGAGGACTTTGAGATACATAAAAGATTAATAAATAGGTAATTGTGATTGTGAAACAGAGCTGAAGAAACTGTCGCTGTTTTCTTCTTGTTGCAAGCATTGCATTTGTCATCTACTACCATTCCTTCCTCTATTTTGTAAGATAGAGGAAGGAAAGTGAAGGACAGAGTAGTTCCTAATGTCTCAAGGAAACATGGATGCTATCATAGAGAATGTGATGCGATAGGATTTAGAATGAGGCTTAAATTTTAATAACTAATTGTTTGTGTTACTATGTCTTTCACTAGCGTGGTGTTCGGAGAAGCATTAAGGAATGAGGTTTTTCGTTAGCTTCAAAGCTTTAGTTTGAAACGTTTTGGATATCTTGTATGAGATAAAATTATTATATGATATAATAATATCTTTGTACAATATTATTATAATTTATTTATAATTAAACATATGGAACTCAATTTTTAACAGACTTATTTTATACAATTATTTATCTTATATATTTTAGTTTCATATGTTTTGGAGAAAGTTGCTTGTTTATGATATAGGGAGCTAGGGTCCAAGTCACAAAGACAACATCTCTCTTTGTAGGGGTACTATTGATACTAAATGTATTATCCCTAGTCGATCCTAATAATGGTATCAATTAAAAAAATAAATATTTACAAAGATAGCGGACTACAACATCAATTAAAAAACTATATTTACGTAAGGAATTCTTTTTGGTTCATGCACATTCATAAGTTAAAATATTTTATTTCTTCAAAGGTTTCTACTTTCTAACACCTTGCAAGTTAACTAACTGCTGTTTCTGTATGTCTTAGTTGGAAGCAAAGGCTTAACACAACTTTATTTTACTGGAATTTTCGTTTCTCACTGAATTTTTTTATGGAGTATCCTTTTACTCATTAGATGCACTAATTCATTTTGTTGGTTGTGTACAAGATTTGCAGCATGGAATATTCAAGAACAGCGTGCATGATATTGGGAGTTCAGTCTCAGTTATCCATGATTACTTCAGACCTGACTATGGTACTTATGATTTTCATCTATAAGAGTGATTATGTGCCTGCTTTCTTTCTTTATTACTAATTTCTTTTCCGATAAGTGTAAGACTGCAGTATTGTTACCTTGCACCATGAATGGAAGCGTCTTAATTGACATACTGATTTGGAATTTTCCAGATTCTGGGAGTGGCATATGGTTTCAATCTTCTGTTTGGTGTTGAATTAGTGGCATCTATCTGTTTTGCTGCAGCTACTTCTGTTTTGTTCCCCCCTTTTGTTGATCTCTTGGTAATTTTTTGACTTTCAAATTTTTTGTTATTGATCTTACAGTTGAAAATGAATAGATAAGCTTTAATGCTTTCCAATTTTGCTTGAGGTGCAGAATAATTGGAAGCCTGAAGCATCACATGAAAGCATAGCTGGATTTGCTTTCCTCTTATATGTGCTTGGAGTTCTAATCAGTCAACCAGAAATTCCTCTTACAACAAATGTTATTTTCCCAAAGTTGAATGGAGAGAGTGCATACTCACTTATGGCTCTTCTTGGTGCTAATATAATGGCACATAATTTCTATATCCACTCTTCAATAGTTCAGGTAAAGTTGACTACAAGTCTGATTTGCTTTTTCTGATATCTTCATCATGAGCTCACTAAAGTTTATAGTCTTTTCCCCTAGTTGGTGGTTAAAAATTAGTGCTAAAAGCCTAAAACCTGTAGTTTTGAATAAATTAAGAAATGCACAATCTTCTGCTACTCATTTATACTCCTTGATTTGATATACATTTGGAATCCATTTCTGTTACCTAAAGCATATTATGCAAGAAGACAATCTCAATCATGCAAGTCCATAAAAGGCTAGTCAAAGTTAAAAATTCTGATTATAGAGAAGGGATCAATTGGCCATGGTGTATTTTGAGACTTGTATTATTAGTTTCATGTTCTAATCTGAACTTGCTAAAAGAAGTACAGTGTTGGGAAGTAAAATTTTTCCCAACTAATACAAGAATAAAAATCTAGTGTTGACTAAACATTATTTTTTTAAACCAAAATTTGCACTTCTCTCTGCCATAATCCTTGTCTGGTACATAAATTAGGAAATGACCTTTCGTGTAACTAGTCCTTTCGAGTTAGTATTTTTAAACCATTATTCTGGAATATTTGTAGTTATTTTATCCTTCATTTCTTGCATTTAAAATTCATTGTTCCTTTGGCACATCCAGTTGACATTTTTTCTATAAATTATGTATATATTGGCAGAAATTTCGTCATTTTATAATTCCGGATCGAAGCTGCTACTATGAATTTTTTTGTAAAGCTTGGTTGGATTAAAAATTTCTAGCCCCAAATTATTATTTATTTTGGTTTTGATTCTCCATATATAACATTTCCTGCTTTGTTCTCTGAGTATTTTGACTTAGGTTTTTTTATAAATTGTATAATAGTTTATCTATGTGCAGAAGCAGAAGAGACTCCTGAATGTTCCTGTAGGTGCCTTACTTCATGACCATTTTTTTGCAATTCTGTTCATCTTCACTGGAATATCTCTGGTAAACTATGTGCTGATGAACTCAGCTGGTGCTGTTTTTGGAAGTACAGATATTGAACTCAACTTCCAAGATATATCACTGCTGATGGATCAGGTTATATGTCTTTCTTTCTTAAGCTTCTTTCTTCATTTGGATTATCTTTTTCACTGTGGAATGTTTTTCTTCTTAAGTAGGCCCCACATATCCTCTGATTTTATAAACTCCTAGTTTCCGTCGAATTAATTAGTGTGTCATTAAGTGATAGCAACATAAAAATCTAATGGCAAAATCTGATGCATGTTTTAAGATGAACTGTTTCTTTATTTGACATTTGTTCATTATGCAAATAATAGACTTCAAAACCTAGGTGATATAAAAATAAGAAACAATTATTTGACATGCAGAGTCCCTAGAAAAGAGGACCTAATGCTTGAGGTAAATGTGATGAAGGTATCCTCCCAAGTTGATGATTCAGGAGGCTGAAGTAGATGATAAATTGATGAAGTAGTTGGCCGTAATTAAAATAGACAAATTAGTGGCCAAACCATGATATTTTTAGTTTGAATCATCCGTAGTTGGAGCGACCTAGTAAAGTTCCGAGAGCATAGTGACTAATCTGTGATCTGATGATGGTTTCGCAACAAGTTCTTTGGGATGATGTTGTGAATTAACAAGTTCCGAGCAAAACAATCTCTAGTTTGAATCTAAATTAAGAATTTAATTTTGGATCTTTCTTTCTTCACAAAGAATTCAGTTCTTTTTTATCAGCTGGAGATGGATGGTTGATGATGCTTACAACCTGCAATAGCTATAGGGAATCTGGATTAATGCATTAATGCATCAATTGCATATAACCTATTACATCACCTTAAACCACAGTGCTCAACTAAAGGATTCAGATGTCATCATTTAAACTTATTCGGCTATTTTTTGCTTTTAATAAAACAGTTCTTAAAATTCTGAAGACCAAAAGCTTTCTTTATACTTTGCTTGTCTAAGCATTAGCCCACAGAGTAGCTACCCTTTTTGTCTGGAAGGTTTGGTGATGAAATTTCTACAACTACATAAGCCTTAAGAATTAAATTCTTTTGGCTGTTATATTGTTTAATATATATTAATTGACTTATTTGCAGGTTGGCTTTTGCCTAACAAATTTCATAGTTTTCACAAACAATCATTTGAAATGCTTTAGCAAATAGATCTTCTTCATTTCTCCAGAGAAAGAATCTTGTTCTACATATTATGCTGTTTATCATGGGACTAGTCTTTGCCTACTTAACAGAGCATGTTTTCTTGTATGTTCGTATGTGAGTTCTTTGTCAGAATAAGAACATTGAAAACTTGATGTTATCATTCATCGACAGAATTGTGATTTCTGCATACTTGTAATTTGCAGATTTTTAGGATTCCTGCAGCACCTATCGCGATTTTCGTTGTCCTTCTTTTCTCTAGTCAGATTACAGCTTTAACTTGGACTATCAACGGGCAAGAAATATTGCAGTACCTCTTGGGTGCAAACATCTCCATTTGGGTTTATGTTCTGTTAGTTAAAGCTCTCTCTGTCATACCAGCACTTTTCTGTGCAAAGTATGCAGGCACTGAAGGGATTTATCAATTGCTTATTTTGTGTCAAGTCGTACAGGCTATGCTTCTTCCTTCTTCTGTAATTCCTCTTTTCAGAGTATCATCATCAAGATCAATAATGGGGACATTCAAAATGTCATGGTATCTGGAAATCATGGCTTTGTTGGCATTTCTTGGGATACTTGCTTCAAATGTAATCTTCACTATTGAAATGTTATTTGGAAATAGCAGTTGGATAAATGACCTTGGGGGAAGTATGAGTGGTGGTGGAATAGTCACATATGCTGCCCTTCTTCTTGTTGCTTGTGTGTCAGTGGTTTTTACGCTGTATTTGACAGTTACACCACTGAAGTCTGCAAATGACATACCAGAGACAGAAATAGGAACCTTGGATTTGCAGAATGATAAGCTTGAGCTATCTGAGGTAGGAGATGATGACATTCAAGATAAAATTGAAACCAATGAAGATCAGTTTTTAATGGAACCTGCTTTGGAGGGTACCGTGGAGCAACATAACGACGAACCACCCAACCAATTTGATACAGCTATTGACTCTGATCATGGTTGCCATCAACATATTCATGGTTCTGCTGCTTCTGTTACAGCTATTGATTCTGATCACGATCACCATCAACCTGTGCATGGTTTCAATGCTGATGATGCCTTTGTCAACTCAATTTGTCAAACCGAAGAACCAAAGTTTATTAATAAAGTTGACTTAGAAACTGTGGACAAGGCATCATCCTCTGTTAGCTTGTTAGATCCTGGTAATTTAGAAAGACATGAGTTTGATCTAATGCAAAAAGATTTGACCTTGGAAGCAGATAGTTCCAAAGATAAAGATAATGAAGAGATTTTGGAGCCCAAGGAGTCCGTGGGCGAACCATTGTCATCTTCAACATCTAAGGATTCTGGATCCTCTAATATCGTTACGGTGGAAGTTTCTGATGTTGGAATTGGGAGTGGAAGCTTATCAAAGCTGTCTGGACTAGGACGTGCAGCTCGTCGACAGATGGCAGCCGTTTTGGATGAATTCTGGGGACAGCTTTTTGATTTCCATGGGAAGCTAACGCAAGAAGCTAGTGGACAAAAGTATGATATTTTATTGGGGTTAGGCTTGAAAACTGTTAGTTCCGCAAAAGTGGATGTGGGAACAGAGGCCACCAATTTCTGCACAGATGCTGACAGGAGAACAATTGTTCCACCGAACTCGATAGATTATGGCTCTTCCAAGCTGAAGAATTTTAGTGGAGAGTTGTCTTATGGGTTTCAGGTAGGGTCCCCATCTCGGTCTCGAAACATGCAAGTATTCAATACACCTGCACAAAGCTTATCTAGCAGCCTGCTTGACTCAAATGAAAGACATTATTCTAGCTTATTCCTGCCACAGTATTCTGACAATCATGATTATCAGCCAGCAACAGTACATGGATACCAGATAGCATCTTATCTTAGGGGAATTGGTGCAGGGAGCATTCCTTCTCCATCAAATGTGTCGTTGGAATCTCCTACAATTTCTAAATCATCTGCAAGATTTCCCCCAGGTTTTGGGGATACTGTTCTGTATGGTGATAAGCAAAATGGACTAGGTTCACTTGCAACATCTAGTATGCAGAGTCCAACATCACCTCGAGTTAGCAGAGTGCAGGTAGAAGGACCATGCTTCAACCCTTCTTTAATCGCACCTAGGGAAAATACTGGCTCTTCTGCTTATACAAAGAAATATCATAGTTCACCAGACATTTCTGCGCTTATTGCTGCTAGCCGGAATTCCTTATTGAACGAGGCAAAGTTGGGTGGTCCTGTTGGTACTAGGTCATCTTTGGGTAGGATGACATCTGAACAACAGCATTATTTAAACCCTATCTCCAATAGTGGAGTTCCATTAGGTTTTGATGAATTCTATCCACCCAAACTCCGGAGGGATGTTTTCGCACTCCAGTCGAATCTGAATCCAGACACCAGATCCCTTTGGTCTAGACAACCATTTGAACAACTATTTGGTGTTCAAAGCAGAGAACAAATTAGAGGGGATCAAGTGGTTACTAACAAACGGAGCAGTGATTCCCGAGATATTTTCTCTTATGCAGAGTCGGAGCACAAGTTATTACAATCCCTTCAGTTTTGTATTATGAGGCTCCTGAAACTGGAGGGGTCAGATTGGCTGTTTAGACACAATGGTGGATGTGATGAGGAACTAATTTATCAAGTTGCAACAACTGAGAAGAATCTTCACAAGGCAGATGCTGATGAAATGAATCAGTTGCATACTGGAAAGCTTCAGCACATGTCTGTTCAAAGGCTAAGTTCAGTTCAGAGGAATGGGGAAGCAGATGCCCCTTACGCTCTGTCCTTGCCGAATTGTGGGGATGGCTGTATATGGCGAGCATCGCTGGTTGTAAGTTTTGGAGTGTGGTGTGTTCATCGAATCTTAGAGCTCTCCCTCGTGGAAAGTCGGCCAGAGCTATGGGGCAAGTACACATATGTCCTTAACCGTCTTCAGGTAAAATATCAACATCGTTATCTATGGAGTGTTTCTTATCATGAATAATTGCAGGAACAAACTGTGTTGTATTAATTCCAAAAGGTAACAAAATTTGTTAACTGTAATCTCCTCTGACGCTATGCCGTTGGTACTTGATGATCTCCTCTGATTCTATTTTGCTGCTACTTGAGGTGGCCGGGTATAAAACAAAGTTTTTTAGGATAGAAATTTTCAAGGAGCAATGTGTTCTTAGTTGAGCCTATGGTAATTCTTTCATTCATAGTGAAATTTAGTAGCGGCGGCTTCCTTTGTCTTAAATAATCCACATACATTTCAAGAATCATGCACTGATTTTTTTTCTGGTGTTTTCTTTTTTCTTGGGAATCTCTTGACAGTCATTACTTTTTGTTATTCGATACAGGGAATTCTTGATATTGCATTCTCCAAACCCCGGGATCCCCTCAGTACCTGCTCGTGCCTCGAATTACCACCAGAAGCTAAGGGTTCCAACCACTCGCTGCTAAGTCAACAGCCAAAACCCTTTAAGGAGGCCTTCACGACCTCAAGTATGATACTTGAGATCATTAAAGATGTCGAAATTGCAGTTTCTGGCCGTAAGGGCCGGTCAGGCACTGCAGCAGGAGATGTTGCATTCCCAAAGGGGAAGGAGAATTTGGCGTCTGTATTGAAGCGGTATAAGCGTTGTCTCACGAACAAGTCTACCAGAACACACGAAGGTTCTTCGACCCGCAAGAAAACATGTGGAACTCAATTTTTAACAGACTTATTTTATACAATTATTTATCTTATATATTTTAGTTTCATATGTTTTGGAGAAAGTTGCTTGTTTATGATATAGGTAGCTAGGGTCCAAGTCACAAAGACAACATCTCTCTTTGTAGGGGTACTATTGATACTAAATGTATTATCCCTAGTCGATCCTAATAATGGTATCAATTAAAAAAATAAATATTTACAAAGATAGCGGACTACAACATCAATTAAAAAACTATATTTACGTAAGGAATTCTTTTTGGTTCATGCACATTCATAAGTTAAAATATTTTATTTCTTCAAAGGTTTCTACTTTCTAACACCTTGCAAGTTAACTAACTGCTGTTTCTGTATGTCTTAGTTGGAAGCAAAGGCTTAACACAACTTTATTTTACTGGAATTTTCGTTTCTCACTGAATTTTTTTATGGAGTATCCTTTTACTCATTAGATGCACTAATTCATTTTGTTGGTTGTGCACAAGATTTGCAGCATGGAATATTCAAGAACAGCATGCATGATATTGGGAGTTCAGTCTCAGTTATCCATGATTACTTCAGACCTGACTATGGTACTTATGATTTTCATCTATAAGAGTGATTATGTGCCTGCTTTCTTTCTTTATTACTAATTTCTTTTCCGATAAGTGTAAGACTGCAGTATTGTTACCTTGCACCATGAATGGAAGCGTCTTAATTGACATACTGATTTGGAATTTTCCAGATTCTGGGAGTGGCATATGGTTTCAATCTTCTGTTTGGTGTTGAATTAGTGGCATCTATCTGTTTTGCTGCAGCTACTTCTGTTTTGTTCCCCCCTTTTGTTGATCTCTTGGTAATTTTTTGACTTTCAAATTTTTTGTTATTGATCTTACAGTTGAAAATGAATAGATAAGCTTTAATGCTTTCCAATTTTGCTTGAGGTGCAGAATAATTGGAAGCCTGAAGCATCACATGAAAGCATAGCTGGATTTGCTTTCCTCTTATATGTGCTTGGAGTTCTAATCAGTCAACCAGAAATTCCTCTTACAACAAATGTTATTTTCCCAAAGTTGAATGGAGAGAGTGCATACTCACTTATGGCTCTTCTTGGTGCTAATATAATGGCACATAATTTCTATATCCACTCTTCAATAGTTCAGGTAAAGTTGACTACAAGTCTGATTTGCTTTTTCTGATATCTTCATCATGAGCTCACTAAAGTTTATAGTCTTTTCCCCTAGTTGGTGGTTAAAAATTAGTGCTAAAAGCCTAAAACCTGTAGTTTTGAATAAATTAAGAAATGCACAATCTTCTGCTACTCATTTATACTCCTTGATTTGATATACATTTGGAATCCATTTCTGTTACCTAAAGCATATTATGCAAGAAGACAATCTCAATCATGCAAGTCCATAAAAGGCTAGTCAAAGTTAAAAATTCTGATTATAGAGAAGGGATCAATTGGCCATGGTGTATTTTGAGACTTGTATTATTAGTTTCATGTTCTAATCTGAACTTGCTAAAAGAAGTACAGTGTTGGGAAGTAAAATTTTTCCCAACTAATACAAGAATAAAAATCTAGTGTTGACTAAACATTATTTTTTTAAACCAAAATTTGCACTTCTCTCTGCCATAATCCTTGTCTGGTACATAAATTAGGAAATGACCTTTCGTGTAACTAGTCCTTTCGAGTTAGTATTTTTAAACCATTATTCTGGAATATTTGTAGTTATTTTATCCTTCATTTCTTGCATTTAAAATTCATTGTTCCTTTGGCACATCCAGTTGACATTTTTTCTATAAATTATGTATATATTGGCAGAAATTTCGTCATTTTATAATTCCGGATCGAAGCTGCTACTATGAATTTTTTTGTAAAGCTTGGTTGGATTAAAAATTTCTAGCCCCAAATTATTATTTATTTTGGTTTTGATTCTCCATATATAACATTTCCTGCTTTGTTCTCTGAGTATTTTGACTTAGGTTTTTTTATAAATTGTATAATAGTTTATCTATGTGCAGAAGCAGAAGAGACTCCTGAATGTTCCTGTAGGTGCCTTACTTCATGACCATTTTTTTGCAATTCTGTTCATCTTCACTGGAATATCTCTGGTAAACTATGTGCTGATGAACTCAGCTGGTGCTGTTTTTGGAAGTACAGATATTGAACTCAACTTCCAAGATATATCACTGCTGATGGATCAGGTTATATGTCTTTCTTTCTTAAGCTTCTTTCTTCATTTGGATTATCTTTTTCACTGTGGAATGTTTTTCTTCTTAAGTAGGCCCCACATATCCTCTGATTTTATAAACTCCTAGTTTCCGTCGAATTAATTAGTGTGTCATTAAGTGATAGCAACATAAAAATCTAATGGCAAAATCTGATGCATGTTTTAAGATGAACTGTTTCTTTATTTGACATTTGTTCATTATGCAAATAATAGACTTCAAAACCTAGGTGATATAAAAATAAGAAACAATTATTTGACATGCAGAGTCCCTAGAAAAGAGGACCTAATGCTTGAGGTAAATGTGATGAAGGTATCCTCCCAAGTTGATGATTCAGGAGGCTGAAGTAGATGATAAATTGATGAAGTAGTTGGCCGTAATTAAAATAGACAAATTAGTGGCCAAACCATGATATTTTTAGTTTGAATCATCCGTAGTTGGAGCGACCTAGTAAAGTTCCGAGAGTATAGTGACTAATCTGTGCTCTGACGATGGTTTCGCAACAAGTTCTTTGGGATGATGTTGTGAATTAACAAGTTCCGAGCAAAACAATCTCTAGTCTGAATCTAAATTAAGAATTTAATTTTGGATCTTTCTTTCTTCACAAAGAATTCGGTTCTTTTTTATCAGCTGGAGATGGATGGTTGATGATGCTTACAACCTGCAATAGCTATAGGGAATCTGGATTAATGCATTAATGCATCAATTGCATATAACCTATTACATCACCTTAAACCACAGTGCTCAACTAAAGGATTCAGATGTCATCATTTAAACTTATTCGGCTATTTTTTGCTTTTAATAAAACAGTTCTTAAAATTCTGAAGACCAAAAGCTTTCTTTATACTTTGCTTGTCTAAGCATTAGCCCACAGAGTAGCTACCCTTTTTGTCTGGAAGGTTTGGTGATGAAATTTCTACAACTACATAAGCCTTAAGAATTAAATTCTTTTGGCTGTTATATTGTTTAATATATATTAATTGACTTATTTGCAGGTTGGCTTTTGCCTAACAAATTTCATAGTTTTCACAAACAATCATTTGAAATGCTTTAGCAAATAGATCTTCTTCATTTCTCCAGAGAAAGAATCTTGTTCTACATATTATGCTGTTTATCATGGGACTAGTCTTTGCCTACTTAACAGAGCATGTTTTCTTGTATGTTCGTATGTGAGTTCTTTGTCAGAATAAGAACATTGAAAACTTGATGTTATCATTCATCGACAGAATTGTGATTTCTGCATACTTGTAATTTGCAGATTTTTAGGATTCCTGCAGCACCTATCGCGATTTTCGTTGTCCTTCTTTTCTCTAGTCAGATTACAACTTTAACTTGGACTATCAACGGGCAAGAAATATTGCAGTACCTCTTGGGTGCAAACATCTCCATTTGGGTTTATGTTCTGTTAGTTAAAGCTCTCTCTGTCATACCAGCACTTTTCTGTGCAAAGTATGCAGGCACTGAAGGGATTTATCAATTGCTTATTTTGTGTCAAGTCGTACAGGCTATGCTTCTTCCTTCTTCTGTAATTCCTCTTTTCAGAGTATCATCATCAATATCAATAATGGGGACATTCAAAATGTCATGGTATCTGGAAATCATGGCTTTGTTGGCATTTCTTGGGATACTTGCTTCAAATGTAATCTTCACTATTGAAATGTTATTTGGAAATAGCAGTTGGATAAATGACCTTGGGGGAAGTATGAGTGGTGGCGGAATAGTCACATATGCTGCCCTTCTTCTTGTTGCTTGTGTGTCAGTGGTTTTTACGCTGTATTTGACAGTTACACCACTGAAGTCTGCAAGTGACGTACCAGAGACAGAAATAGGAACCTTGGATTTGCAGAATGATAAGCTTGAGCTATCTGAGGTAGGAGATGATGACATTCAAGATCAAATTGAAACCAATGAAGATCAGTTTTTAATGGAACCTGCTTTGGAGGGTACCGTGGAGCAACATAACGACGAACCACCCAACCAATTTGATACAGCTATTGACTCTGATCATGGTTGCCATCAACATATTCATGGTTCTGCTGCTTCTGTTACAGCTATTGATTCTGATCACGATCACCATCAACCTGTGCATGGTTTCAATGCTGATGATGCCTTTGTCAACTCAATTTGTCAAACCGAAGAACCAAAGTTTATTAATAAAGTTGACTTAGAAACTGTGGACAAGGCATCATCCTCTGCTAGCTTGTTAGATCCTGGTAATTTAGAAAGACATGAGTTTGATCTAATGCAAAAAGATTTGACCTTGGAAGCAGATAGTTCCAAAGATAAAGATAATGAAGAGATTTTGGAGCCCAAGGAGTCCGTGGGCGAACCATTGTCATCTTCAACATCTAAGGATTCTGGATCCTCTAATATCGTTACGGTGGAAGTTTCTGATGTTGGAATTGGGAGTGGAAGCTTATCAAAGCTGTCTGGACTAGGACGTGCGGCTCGTCGACAGATGGCAGCCGTTTTGGATGAATTCTGGGGACAGCTTTTTGATTTCCACGGGAAGCCAACGCAAGAAGCTAGTGGACAAAAGTATGATATTTTATTGGGGTTAGGCTTGAAAACTGTTAGTTCCGCAAAAGTGGATGTGGGAACAGAGGCCACCAATTTCTGTACAGATGCTGACAGGAGAACAATTGTTCCACCGAACTCGATAGATTATGGCTCTTCCAAGCTGAAGAATTTTAGTGGAGAGTTGTCTTATGGGTTTCAGGTAGGGTCCCCATCTCGGTCTCGAAACATGCAAGTATTCAATACACCTGCACAAAGCTTATCTAGCAGCCTGCTTGACTCAAATGAAAGACATTATTCTAGCTTATTCCTGCCACAGTATTCTGACAATCATGATTATCAGCCAGCAACAGTACATGGATACCAGATAGCATCTTATCTTAGGGGAATTGGTGCAGGGAGCATTCCTTCTCCATCAAATGTGTCGTTGGAATCTCCTACAATTTCTAAATCATCTGCAAGATTTCCCCCAGGTTTTGGGGATACTGTTCTGTATGGTGATAAGCAAAATGGACTAGGTTCACTTGCAACATCTAGTATGCAGAGTCCAACATCACCTCGAGTTAGCAGAGTGCAGGTAGAAGGACCATGCTTCAACCCTTCTTTAATCGCACCTAGGGAAAATACTGGCTCTTCTGCTTATACAAAGAAATATCATAGTTCACCAGACATTTCTGCGCTTATTGCTGCTAGCCGGAATTCCTTATTGAACGAGGCAAAGTTGGGTGGTCCTGTTGGTACTAGGTCATCTTTGGGTAGGATGACATCTGAACAACAGCATTATTTAAACCCTATCTCCAATAGTGGAGTTCCATTAGGTTTTGATGAATTCTATCCACCCAAACTCCGGAGGGATGTTTTCGCACTCCAGTCGAATCTGAACCCAGACACCAGATCCCTTTGGTCTAGACAACCATTTGAACAACTATTTGGTGTTCAAAGCAGAGAACAAATTAGAGGGGATCAAGTGGTTACTAACAAACGGAGCAGTGATTCCCGAGATATTTTCTCTTATGCAGAGTCGGAGCACAAGTTATTACAATCCCTTCAGTTTTGTATTATGAGGCTCCTGAAACTGGAGGGGTCAGATTGGCTGTTTAGACACAATGGTGGATGTGATGAGGAACTAATTTATCAAGTTGCAACAACTGAGAAGAATCTTCACAAGGCAGATGCTGATGAAATGAATCAGTTGCATACTGGAAAGCTTCAGCACATGTCTGTTCAAAGGCTAAGTTCAGTTCAGAGGAATGGGGAAGCAGATACCCCTTACGCTCTGTCCTTGCCGAATTGTGGGGATGGCTGTATATGGCGAGCATCGCTGGTTGTAAGTTTTGGAGTGTGGTGTGTTCATCGAATCTTAGAGCTCTCCCTCGTGGAAAGTCGGCCAGAGCTATGGGGCAAGTACACATATGTCCTTAACCGTCTTCAGGTAAAATATCAACATCGTTATCTATGGAGTGTTTCTTATCATGAATAATTGCAGGAACAAACTGTGTTGTATTAATTCCAAAAGGTAACAAAATTTGTTAACTGTAATCTCCTCTGACGCTATGCCGTTGGTACTTGATGATCTCCTCTGATTCTATTTTGCTGCTACTTGAGGTGGCCGGGTATAAAACAAAGTTTTTTAGGATAGAAATTTTCAAGGAGCAATGTGTTCTTAGTTGAGCCTATGGTAATTCTTTCATTCATAGTGAAATTTAGTAGCGGCGGCTTCCTTTGTCTTAAATAATCCACATACATTTCAAGAATCATGCACTGATTTTTTTTCTGGTGTTTTCTTTTTTCTTGGGAATCTCTTGACAGTCATTACTTTTTGTTATTCGATACAGGGAATTCTTGATATTGCATTCTCCAAACCCCGGGATCCCCTCAGTACCTGCTCGTGCCTCGAATTACCACCAGAAGCTAAGGGTTCCAACCACTCGCTGCTAAGTCAACAGCCAAAACCCTTTAAGGAGGTCTTCACGACCTCAAGTATGATACTTGAGATCATTAAAGATGTCGAAATTGCAGTTTCTGGCCGTAAGGGCCGGTCAGGCACTGCAGCAGGAGATGTTGCATTCCCAAAGGGGAAGGAGAATTTGGCGTCTGTATTGAAGCGTTATAAGCGTTGTCTCACGAACAAGTCTACCAGAACACACGAAGGTTCTTCGACCCGCAAGATCCATGTGACTTCTTCGGTTTTGTAACATTTAGAACGATGCTTTTGATGTGTCGTGAATCAATCATGGTTTTTTCGTTGGAAAACGTTTTCAGGGTTCAAAGTTTGTTATTCTTTGTCCCTCCAAGTTTCTCTTCCAGTCAATGTTGTATAAAAGTACAGATCATTATGCATATAGATGTTAGGAGGTTACTGTATTTTCATGATGTGTGTCCCAAATTTTCCGTTTTAATTTCTTGTTGGCCATAATTAAGTTGGAGGATTATCAGCCATCATAGAATTGCAATCATAGAATTGCAATTCTATGATTTGATTTCTTTGATCATATCAGCCATCATAGAATTGCAATCTCTTGGAGAAGATGATCCACCTCAGTCTTCTGAGACTTAAAACATGATATAGCAGCAATACATGCTATGTGGCTGAATGTTTCTAGCTATTAATTAGAATTTGTACATTTCTCATGACATATTGTAGAAAAAAGAATATTGTGAAAAAAAATAAATTAATAAATATTTTTCTTGTGAGGTCCATTAATTTTTTATTATTTTAAAATGATATGTTTTCAAATATAATAGGAAAGAATTTGGTGATAGTAGATTTATAGATTAGAATAATCATTTAGAGAGAAAAAAAATCTTATTTCTAAGATCATGTTTTATAGGAAATCCATTCATTTAATTCATATCTTGAATCTTTTTCTTTTTTGATAATTTAGAAAGAAAAGTTAGGGCTTTGTTTTTTGTGCATGCATTTTGATGTATAAATATGATATATTTAATAATTTTACAGGAATATATATACCAAAATTTCTTCTTTTTTTTTTCTTTTTTTTTCAGGTGGAAAAACATCGCTCCCTGCTAAATATATATATATTTGAGGACCGATTGGAACAGAAACCCCACAACTCATCATCACCGTTCATCAAGGATCTCACACGAAATTTAAGGCTACAGGAGCTGATCATTGACGTCAACCAACGTCAAAAGCGCCGGGAGCCTGGCGAAGCGGGGTGCGAACAGCTTAGATTTAATATACTAGATCCGACGGTACTCATCTTCCCACGTATGACTTCCTATTCCGTTTATAAGGCCGTCTCCCCTTGCGCCACCTCTGCTGTCGCTGCCAAAACCCTAGCCCTTCGACGAGCGGAGAGATTCTTCGGAGAAATGGGTGAGTTCTCTCTCTCCATTCTTCATCGGTATCAACCCTTCGTCATGTCCCCGTCGCCGGATGTCGTTCGTTGCCTCGATCGATTCGATCTCATTTTGTTGTTTCTTCGATTGTTTTGCGATTCTTATTTTGTTCATCAAAGATTCTTTGAGTCGTTGCTTCATTGGGATGGCTTGTGGTCGAATTTTTTTCAGGGGCCTACAAGTACGTGTCGGAGCTGTGGAGGAAGAAGCAGTCGGATGTGATGCGGTTTCTACAGCGTGTGAGGTGCTGGGAGTATCGCCAGCTCCCGTCGATCGTCCGTGTCACCAGGCCGACGCGCCCCGACAAGGCTCGACGCCTTGGTTACAAGGCCAAACAGGTATAGGATCGCACAAAATAAAAAAAGCTTGCTTTTTTGTTTGATTTCCTAGAAATTTCAGCACGCAGAGTAAAAATGTGATTCGTCTCTCTTTGAATAATTGAAGTGATTAAAATAAATATTTTGCTGGTTGTTATTTGCATCTTAATTTTCTAGTTAGTAAGGTATGGTAAATTTAAGACATATTCCTGTTTTCCAAGTTCATGATATGTTCGTTTAATATATATTTTTTACTGTTTGTTGAAGGGAACAAATCAAAACAACAGATTTACCTTTTTGGCCGGAATGCCGCCATTTCTTGGTTAGCATTTAGCTTCCATACTTTGTCTTGAGGACATTGATGCAGTGCTTCAATTAAATGCTATTTATTGGTTTTTATTAAATTAAGTTGGTGTGAATTTGTTATATCATGCGATATAGACTAGTTTCATTCAGCTTTATCTTGAAGTCGTTTTTGGTCACTTTCGGATGAGTGTCCAACCTTTTAGTAGCAAAAGTTGGGATATCATAATAGAAGATGGTGCTGAATTGAGTTGGTTCAGAAAGCAGCCTGATGATAGGGCAGTGCCCTAGGGAGGCTTCTAATGTGCAAGTTTGTGTTCGTTGGATGGATCATTGTCTTTTATAGATACATGAATTAGAGAATTAGGTGTAGATATATAGGGTTTGATAGAGGAGGTTGCATTGGGTGGTACAAGTGCCTAGAGGAATTTCTAGGTTTTCAACTGACAGTTGAGATTGGTGATGGTAAGCATGGATACACATAAAATGTGACTATGCTGGAGAATGCAACTGCCAACAATAATTCGAAAGGATCTTTAAAGACTGACATTAAGTTATTTGGACTGGTTCATTGAGATGTAGGTCATTTGATGAGCATCTAGAATTTCTACTTTTGTTGATGACTGTGATTGATAAGGACTTGTGCAACAATAGCATGCGATGTCCTTATGAAGAGTTAAAAGGGATGCAACGTGACTTTGATGTGCATCTTCAAATTTAAGCTGTTCTTTCCTTATTTTACATTGTATCTCATAACATGCAGGGTTTTGTGATTTATCGTGTTCGAGTTAGACGTGGTGGCAGAAAGAGACCGGTGCCTAAAGGTATTGTCTATGGGAAGCCAAAGCATCAGGGTATCACCCAGCTGAAATTTCAAAGAAATAAGAGGTCAGTTGCTGAGGAGAGAGCTGCACGTAAGTTGGGAGGGCTGAGGGTGCTAAACTCTTACTGGGTGAATGAGGTTAGAATATTTGTCAATGGCAAAGTCAATTTAACCTTGATTTCTTTTTCTCCTATATGAGTATCATCTACACATATTCTCAATTTTCTGGATTTTGATGATGCAGTAAATACCATTGCTTCTGTATTTCACAGGATTCAACTTACAAGTATTATGAGATCATCCTTATTGATCCGGCTCACAGTGCGATTAGGAATGACCCCAGGATCAACTGGATCTGCAAGGGTGTCCACAAGCATCGGGAGCTTCGTGGACTCACTTCTGCTGGTAAGAAATATCGTGGCCTTCGTGGTAAAGGCCACCTGCATCACAAGGCCAGACCCTCCCGCAGGGCAACCTGGAAGAGGAACCAGACCTTGTCCCTCCGCCGATATCGTTAGGCTACCTTCATTGGCCAGTTTTGTCTGGGACTTTATTCGGTTGGAACGAGGTAGTTCAGTTATCAACTTGTGGTGTCTGTTCCAAGATACTGTTCACTTGGGAAATTATCTCTGCTCTTCTTTTAGATTTACGTACCTCAGTGATAAACTAGTTTTGTTTCAGCCGAGGCATTGCCTTCTCCCTTGCTGGAGAATTTGTGGACTCCCATATGATTTCACCTTTCAAGAAAGTTCAGTTGTCTTCCTCCATCTACCTTTTTTTATGTTTTATTTGAAAATGTGTCAATTATTTTTTCCCTAGAGTTTTTACATGTTCAGGATGGTGATTGGTGGAGTGTGCTCGCACTGATGATTAAATGCTTAATGTTGCCAGAGGGACCATCAAGCTCTGAAGGCTCTGTATGCCAACTATGATCACCACTTGTGTTCCTTTTCTTTGATCGATAATAGTAATCTTGTTAATGATGATCATGACCCAAGAAATACACCAGAGACTGAAGACATCACAGACGCAGTGAAGGCACCACTGGATCTTCATTTCATTGTGTGCACTTTGTATATCTTGTGGCAGGGCATGATGCAACCTTAGTGTTGAAATATGTACTACTATATTTTAGGTGACCTCCAATTTTTTCGATTTAGGAACTCAAGATCCATGTTGGTTGTGTTTATGGATTTAAGATTCACAATGATACATGTTTTTTCGTGATGATAAAGTTGGTTTCGTCTGTGAATAGATTTCATGATAAACTCAAGATCCATGTTGCTGCATCCCTATCAATTTAATCCAACGACAAGGCCATGGCTGATCTGCTCGAGCAGCTGCCGATGGATACAGTTCTCTCTCAGCATCCCAATGAGCAATTCCTTCAGCGAGAGATTCATTCCCAAAGGAAAAGAATAAATGGGATTTGGATGGCTGCAAACGATCTCATTGTGTAGATTCGACAACGTTGTTGTCGTTGAACACTGGGATGATTCATTCAAGTCAACTCACGCGGTGAAGGCTTGGAATTGTCACCGTGCGTAAAGAACAGTGCAAGTCGCCCATAGACTCTTTCCTTCACTTCCTCCCTCCTTCCACATCACTCTTCCGGCAGGGTAGCGTCGGCCAGAGGCCATAGGAGAATGGCGGCGGCGAACCTGGAGAGCTTCTTCGAGGACGTGGAGGCGATCATGGACGAGTTGCGGAGGTGGAGCCTGCACGGGTCGAACGAGGCTGAAGCAGCAGCCCGGCGGCGTCTGCGTCCAGTCGTCACTCCGCCGCGTCCGTCTCTTCCTTACTGTGTTCTAACGAAGAGACAGATTGGAGCGTCTGAAACTATGCTTTTTTTTCTGTGTAAATAAAAAAGGAAAATTCTTTATTATTATTATTAATATATATATATATATATATATTTGTTGGATTATATTGCATAAAAGAATAGTATTAATGTTCAGAGTTGTGTTCTTGATAAGAAAGAATACTGGCATTTCTTGAGGCCATGGTTGAACGTTCAAATGTCAAATATGCCGTCGTTCTTCCATCTCTTAGCCGAGTCATGATGTTAACTTTGGCCAAGGCAGGCTGCTGCCCACAGCCTTCGCCTTTGATTTCTGGATAAGCAGTAGAGACTTGCTCAGTCCACGGTCAACCCTCCATCTTTCATTAGACGTCACTTCTTGTTATAAGCTAAGAAGAATGGGTCAAAGCATTGTGATATTATCTGAAGGTCTTTGTCCATTTAGTATTAGATATTACCAACTTGAAGGTGGTCATTGTCAGCAAAATAAACAATCATATTTGGGAAGATGCATCCACCGGACAATGTCGATGTCTCCATAGACTTGCATATTCCATCCAACCAAATAGTTGAGAGGTATTATTGATACATATTTTGCAGGATTTTTATCCTACTTGTGTCACATAATTGACTTTTAATTCAACAAATTCTAAGAAGAACGAGTAGGATATATGCAAAAAAAGAAATCATTATTATTATTATTATTATTATTTTCTCTTCGTGGATCTACCAAAAAAAGAAACTCTGAATTTTGGAAATGATTATTTAGATCTTTACTTATAAGAAAAGAAATCATATACATGCATGATAACATGATGCATATCTTAATACTTGGAGAACTGTACTGGACCCGGTTTTATGTGCTTCTACGATTTAAGTCAAGAATGATGGCGGAAGCAACCGACGTGGCTTCTAGTAAGTAATATTGGGAGTTGGCATTGGCAATAAAAGACAAAAACGCGGCTTGAAGACGACTCCGACTCGGTTGACGTTTCCACCACCTCCCTTCCGATCTCTTCCTCCCTTCCTCGACTCCTTTCCTACCTTCCTTTTTATTTTTCTATATCTTCTCTTCCGTTTGGCCACCGAGACGAAGAAAACGAGGAGGAGCACATCATCTCTTCCTAAATATCTATTCAAAACCGCGTCGTGTTTGCCTCTTTAGTCGATATCAAGGCCAAGGAAGGAGAGAGAGGGAAAGAGGGGTAGAGAGAGAGATGAACAATCTCTTCTCGTCCGCGTCTTGGAAACGGGACGTCGATTCCGGAGGAGGAGGAACAGGGGACGTGGAGATGGGGACGGGAGCAGCGGCCGGCGGGGCTAACCTGGACAGGTTCTTCGAGGACGTGGAGGCGATCAAGGACGAGCTGCGGGAGGTGGAGAGGCTCCACCGCAGCCTGCACGAGGCGAACGAGGCGGGGAAGACGCTGCACGAGGCGTCGGCGGTGCGGGAGCTACGGGGCCGCATGGACGCCGACGTCGCCCTCGCCCTCAAGAAGGCCAAGCTCATCAAGCTCCGCCTCGAGTCCCTGGACCGCGCCAACGCTGCCAACCGGGCCGTCCCCGGGTGCGGGCCCGGGAGCTCCACCGACCGCACCCGCAGCTCCGTCGTGGCCGGCCTCCGAAAGAAGCTCCGGGACTCCATGGAAGCCTTCGCGGAGCTCCGCCGCCGGATCGCGGCCGAGTACCGGGAGACGGTGGGGCGGCGCTACTACACCGTCACGGGGGAGTCGCCCGACGAGGCGACGGTGGACGCGCTGGTGGCGACGGGGGAGGGGGAGCGGTTCCTGCAGCGGGCCATCGAGGAGCAGGGGCGGGGGCGGGTGCTGGACGTGGTGGCGGAGATCCGGGAGTGGCACGGGGCGGTGGCGGAGCTGGAGCGCAGCCTGCTGGAGCTACAGCAGGTGTTCATGGACATGGCGGTGCTGGTGGAGGCGCAGGGGCAGCAACTGGACGACATCGAGAGCAACGTCGGCCGCGCCCAGTCCTTCGTCCGCCACGGCACCGACAATCTCACCACCGCCCGCGTCTACCAGAAGAACAGCCGCAAGTGGACCTGCATCGCCATCATCCTCCTCCTCATCATCATCCTCGTCATCGTCCTCCCCACCGTCCTCTCCCTCACCAAGAAGTGATCACAGCTTTCCTCCTCCCTCCTCTTCCATCTTCCATCTTCCACTACTTATGTTTCTGCTGCTTTCGATGTCCTCGTGGCTATCTTTTCTTCGATTTTGTTTTCTTTTGTTCGTTTATATGGATTTCTTTCTTCTCCCTCTCGGTGTTTGTATATCTAATTATTATGGTGGTGAGCATTTCTTGCTCATATGAATTCTTGCTTCTTCTTGTGGACGATGATGACTGAAACATGAGCAGCTTATTCTTCACCTACGATCACAATAATGTCGATGGGCGACAAATCGTATAGCCAACCCTGCACCAAGAAAAGAAGGCAATTTGCTCTTCCTTGCTTCTTCTTAGATAAAAAATGGTGGTCAAAGGGGAGAAAGATTGTTTGAAGTTTCTCAAACAATTTCACATGAAATTTGCAGAATTCTTAGCAGTGATCGAGTCAAACCCATGAAACGTTTATTTTTTGATCGGTAATTAATTACTTTCCGTACATTATAATTGCAAAAGCATGTTCTCAACCCCACCCCTCATATAATACTGTTTTATTGCGGTGTCACCTCGATACAAATAATTTATGAGAACGCATGCAAGTGTTATGTTGTGCATCGCATGACGGCAGCTGATTCAATCGACCAGGACTCGAGAATTATATGAAATTTGAGATGAGCCAATGCAGCTCAGATTCAGCTCATCATACCAAAATGACTGTTTCGATTACATTGAAACCCATTCATAAAATTAATTGACTTTCCTATTCCGTGCTTTCTTATTATTTTTTATTTATAATTTTTTACCTTTTCTTACTGTGATAATTTCCTATATATATATATATATATATATATATATATATATATATATATACACACACTGTTGGCTT